>JALGBA010003882.1:197500-381872 GCA_023970755.1 Azemiops feae | reverse complement strand
AAGGAAGGAAGGAAGGAAGGAATATTTTTGCTAATGGCAATTTCCTACTTGTAAAGAAAATCTTTCTTTAAATTGGTGCCTCCATATACTCTTAAGATTGTGCAGACTATTCTGTTATATTTTAACCAACATGCCTATTAGAGGTAGTCCCAGTGCTGGCTGGGGAATTCTGGAAGTTGAGGTCCACAAGCCTTAAAGTTGCCAGGTTATACAGCATGTAATATGACTAGATCCGGGAGTCCTCATGTTCTGTCTTTATCTCTTTTCAGAATAGATATGGTTTTTGCACCTGGGCCTCCATCTACTCCCAGACACAGGAAATCGCAGAAAGGAGGCACATTCTCTTACCCTTCGCAGCAGTCTCCAAGGTGACTTTTTTTGGGGGGGGGGGTACCACTCAGCAAAAGCCACATTTACATCATTTTCTCCCTGGCGCCATCATTTCCCCCCCACCCCTTGTTTCCCTTAAGTGCCCATGTAAGGTGGACCATAGATATACTTAAGGCAGCTAGAACTGAAAAATGTACATTCTTATATCTTATATCTGAAAACCCAAAATACCTCGTCAACTCTTCATCCAAGGCTGTTGCTTTTCATCCGCAAGCTGATCTACTGAGATCTACTGAGATTGATTTACTATCAGATACCAAAGCAAAATTTGGGACACTTTTATTTTTATTTAGTTATGAAATTTGTTTCCTGTCCATCTTGCTGCAAGGCGACTCTGTACAGGTAGTCCTTGACTTACAGCAGTTCACTTAGTGACTGTTCAAAGTTACAGCGGCACCGAAAGAACTGACTTACGACCATTTTTCACACTTAACGATGATTGCAGAAATCCCCGTGGTCCTGTGATCAAAATTCAGAGGTTTGGCAACTGACTCGTATTTATGACGGTCGCAGTGTCCCGGGATCCCCTTTTGTGATCTTCTGACCAGCAAAGTCAATAGGGAAGCCAGATTCACTTAACAACTGGGTTACGAACTTAACAGCTGCAGTAACTGGGCAAAACTCACTTAAGAAATGTTTCATTTAGCAACAGAAATGTTGGGCTCAGTTTGGTCGTAAGTCAAGGACTGCCTGTAATATGTAACTCTGAATTTGCACCCTTGTAGAACAACTAACCAACTCACAAGTTCCCAAGAAAAATAGCACTGGATATAAGGATCAGATAAATACGCAGAAGTTAGACCCTGTTCTCCAACCCTTGATAGTTTGGAATAAATGGTTTCTTCTGCATTAAAATTAGAATTCACATACCCTAAAGCTTCATTTTTTTTTTCAAGCATGGCTAATTTTTCTTGGAGTACCGCATGAGCCCAAGATGTGATATTCCTAAAATGTACAGATCGTCCTCAGCTTACGAGCACAATTGAGCCCAAAATTTATGTTGCTAAGTGAGAAATCGGTCAAGTGAGTTCTGCCCCATTTTACGACCTTTCTTGCCATGTTGTTAAGTGAAGTTCTTAAGCCAGCAACCCAGTTGTTAGATGAATCTGCCTTCCCCATTGACTTTGCTTGTTAGAAGGTCTTAAAAGGGGATCACGTGATCTTGGGACACTGCAAACCGTCATCAGTATGAGTCAGTTGCCAAGCGTCCAAATTTTGATCACGTGACCATGGGGATGCTGCAGTGGTCATAAATGTGAAAAATAGTCATAAATAATTTTTTTTCAGTGCCGTGATAACTTCAAACGTTTACTAAATGAAATAAGTCGAGGTTTACCTGTAACGACTTTAATCCCGTGGAGGGCAAAAGTGTATTCATTTGCCTTTGATTTTTGTGCAGGACAAGAATGCATAGTAATTCAGCAGAATAATAAGGCTTCAACAGGCACAGGGGTAATTGTTATATCCTAAGTAACGATGTGGACCATCCTTTCAGAAAATCCTCCTTTGAAATGATCTGCTGTGTAAATTAGATTGTGAACTAGAAATATTTGTCGGGAAAATTTCTTATGTTTTTTTTTGCCTCTGTGTAAAAAAAAACTCTTCTATTTTAGGAATGAGCCATTCATAAGCAAAGCATCTGCAGATGATCCCGAAGACCAAAGCATGATGGGCAAATTTGTCAGAGTTGAAAGACAGGTAGGGAACACCCGGCAGCTTGTATCCATCTTTTTCTCCTTTGCGACAACAACTCTGAAATGTTGTGCTGAGCTTTGACCTTCGTGATGACCTTGAGAGAGGTCAATTGTCACTTGAGTGTAGCTTGCTCTTGGTTTGGAAAGCCAACTGCAGGTAGTCCTCCTCTTAACGACCACCATTGAGCCCAGAATTTCTGTCGTTTGTTCAGTGAGTTTTGCCCCATTTTACGACCTTTCTTGCCCCAGCTGTTAAGTGAATCGCTGCAGTTGGTTAAGTGAGTAACCTGGTTGTAAAGTGAATCCGGCTTCCCTATTGACTTTGCTGGTCAGAAGGTCGCAAAAGAGGGTCACGTGACTCCCGGGAGACACAGCAACGGTCACAAATATGAACCAGTTGCCAAGCATCCGAATGTTGATCACCTGATCATGGGGAGGCTGGAAAGGTCATAACTGTGAAAAAAGGGCAAAAGTCACATTTTTCACTTTTGAACGGTCACTAAATGAACCACTTTACAATGCCTTGGTAAGGCCACCCTTGGAATACTGCATCCACTTTTGGTCACCACGATGTAAAAAAGATGTTGAGACTCTAGAAAGAGTGCAGAGAAGGGCAACAAAGATGATTAGGGGACTGGAGGCTAAAACATATAAGAAAAGGTTGCTGGAATTGGGTATGTCTAGTTTAATGAAGAGAAGGACGAGGGGGGACATGATAGCAGTATTCCAATATCTCAGGGGTTGCCACAAAGAAGAGGGAGTCAAGCTATTTTCCAAGGCGCCTGAAGGCAGGACAAGAAGCAACGGATGGAAACTAATCAAGGAAAGAAGCAACCTAGAACTAAGGAGAAACTTCCTGACAATTAGAACAATTAACCAGTGGAACAACCTGCCTCCAGGGGCGGTGAATGCTCCAACACTGGAAGTTTTTAAGAAGAGACTGGACAGCCATTTGTCTGAAATGGTATAGGGTTTCCTGCCAGAGCAGGGGGTTGGACTAGATGACCTCCAAGATCCCTTCCAACTTTATTATTATTCTTATTCTTATTCTTATTCTTATTCTTATTCTTCTTCTTCTTCTTATTATTATTATTATTATTGTTGTTGTTGTTGTTGTTGTTGTTGTTGTAGTATTTATTCCAGCTGAATTCTGACGGCTGTTGTCTTTCAGGTCCACGACATGGGGAAGAAGCTGGACTTTTTAGTGGACATGCACAAGCAGCATATGGGCCAGCTGCAGGTCCAGGTCACCGACGCCTGTCCTTTGAAAGACGCCCCATCCCCGGCAGAGGATAACCGGTTCTCTGAACTGAAATCCATCATCTACAAATACGCCAAGCCTTCCATCCATGAGCTGTCTCCCAGCTTCCATCACGTCCCCGTCAACAAAGTCCCTCCTTTTGGCTTCTCCAGCCAGGACTGTGGTCGCCACCCCTTTTCACTGCCCCTCGGTGAGCAGAACTCAGGCCGATGGCCATCCCTGCCCTTCTCCACGGCCTACTCAGAAAGGCCCACAGTCCTGCCAATACTGACTTTCATGGACCCTCGGGTTTCCTTCCAGTCCCCGCCGAGAGAGCTCTGGAGCCCCCATTCGGACAGAGTCTCCCCAAGACAGAGGCCAAGCACGACAAGGGACAGCGACACCCCCTTATCCCTGCTCTCGGTCAATCATGAGGAACTCGAACGTTCCCCGAGCGGGTTTAGCATCTCTCAAGACAAAGATGATTTCCTGTTCGGGCCAAACGGCGGAACCAGTTGGATGAAAGAGAAATGCTATTTGGCTGAGGGGGAAACAGACACGGATACTGACCCTTTCACCCCCAGTGGGTCTATGCCTCTGTCCTCCACGGGGGACGGGATTTCAGAGGCAATTTGGACTCCTTCAAGCAAGCCAATTTAATCTTCTCTACGGGGGTGGGACGCGGGGAGGGTGGAGAACCGGGCTGGCTTTTTCTTGTCCTGTAAACTTAAAAACTTTGTATATCTTACGGTACATGCCCAAAGCTTCCTCCCTCGAAAGCAAAAAAAAAGGCAACCCACCACACCCATCCCTTCAACCACCGATGGCTGTTTCTGCATGCTGGGTGTTCGTGGACTTCTTTCTCCACCATTTCACACAGTTTGGGCGATGCAGTTCTCCCGCTGCTGCCAAAACGAAAGTGGCTAAGATTTGCGCAGGGTTTTTTTTTTCTTTTTTGCATGACTTTATGCTCTAAAGGATACAGGGAATTTCCTCCGTGATTGAAATCATGAAAAAAATAATAATAAGAACAACAACGCTATTGCTCGATAAGTCAAGGGTCAGATTGATGCCAGGGGTAAAAACACCGCAAACGTGGAAAGATTACAGGCTGCCTCTTTGTGAGCAAAACAACCCTCATTTCTAGAATGATGCCCTTGGCGAGGTGTGCATGCATTTGCATCATTCCTCTTTGCAATTTTAGCTGTTTCCCTCTTGGCCGTCCATTTTGTTCTCTCCCAGGCTGATTATTTCTGTTTATTTGACCTCTTTGCTCCTGCACCTATGTAAGAAACCAGAGAATATAACACATTCCACTATCCAGAGAATTGAAGTGTTTTTCTGCACAACTTTGCATGTTGATGATTTCTATAGAGCTTGGGCATGCTTAATCTGCTTTGAATATTGTCTTCACTCATCATCTCCATGATGTCCACGGGTCAAAGTCCATGGGCCAAATGAGCGAAATGTCATTTGCGGTCTCTTAAGTTTCCTTGAGTTAGGCAAGTTTTGAAGTCAGCATTTTAACTGATGTTTGTTGGCCTTCACACAGCACTTCTGTCATCAGTAGTGAGGGCCACGTCATGCTTGTCCCTTTACGATGGTTGTCATATCTGTGACACTTTAACAACATTAATCTCTTCCTGAATTAGGATGAGAGATGGGTCACTAAGACATAGTTTGGTTATCTCTCAGCTGCTTATAGAACGACATCTACGTACTCCTCCTCTTATTCCAACAGCAGTGTTTCTCAACCTCAACAATTTCAAGATGTGTGGACTTCAGCTCTCAGAATTGGGGAATCTGGAGAGTTGAAATCCACACATCTTGAATGTCTATGCAGATTCTCAGTCATCCAGGTCATGGCTGTCATATATATCCTTCCATTCTCCACCATTCAGTCAGGAACTCAGGAAGCTTCTTGGATGAGAAGTGAAATGTCTTCAAGCAAAACAAGAAACTCCAGTTGCCTTTTGAAAGAAAGCTTCTTTGGGACACACCTCTGGAAGTTGCCAGGACTGAGAAACATTGCCTTAGAGCAGGGGTAGGCAACCTTGGCTCTTTTATGACTCGTGGACTTCAACTCCCAGAATTCCTGAGCCAGCATGGCTCAACATGGAAACCTCTCCCTTTCCCCTCAGCATGGCTGGTTCAGGAATTCTGGGAGTTGAAGTCCACGAGTCATAAAAGAGCCAAGGTTGCCTACCCTTGCCTTAGAGGGTTTCAATATACAATTTACTAGACTAAATCATGGCTGGGGAATTCTGGGAGTTGACGTCCAAACTATGTCTAGTTTAATGAAGAGAAGGACGAGGGGGGACATGATAGCAGTGTTCCAATATCTCAGGGGCTGCCCCAAAGAAGAGGGAGTCAAGCTATTCTCCAAGGTGCCTGAAGGCAGGACAAGAAGCAGCGGATGGAAACTAATCAAGGAGAGAAGCAACCTAGAACTGAGGAGAAACTTCCTGACAGTTAGAACAATTAACCAGTGGAACAACCTGCCTCCAGAAGCGGTGAATGCTCCAACACTGGAAGTTTTTAAGAAGAGACTGACAGCCATTTGTCTGAAATGGTATAGGGTTTCCTGCCTGAGCAAGGGGTTGGACTAGATGACCTCCAAGATCCCTTACTATTATTATTATTATTATTATTGCCAAGGTTAAGATATACTGTCCCAGAGGCTTTCAACATACAATTTGATGATGAGTCACGTCCGACTTTTGATGATTCTATGGGCCAGGTCTCTCCACATCTTCCAATCTTGCCCTACTTCTTTTGAGTTGTTCTATGCTCTGGTTGGTGTCCGCTTTGATGGTGTCTTCCACCCTGTTCTTTGACGGCCTGGTTTCCTTTTTATCACTAACTCTTCCAAACATCATTACTTTCTCCAGCGAATTCCCTTGCATGACCTGGTCAAAATAAACGAGACACAATTTTGTGCTTTTTCCTTCTAGTGACATGTCTGGTGTTATGCTCTCCAGTACTTGCTTGTTAGTTACTTCTGCTCTCCAAGGAATACGCAGGAGCCTTCTCCAGCACCACAGCTCAATCTTCTTCCTGTCTTGATTATTTAAGGTCCAACTTACACCACCATAGGTAGCTACAGGATAATACAGTTTACTAGACGTAACCATGGCTGGGGAACTCTGGGAGTTGAAGTCCACACGTCTTATAAAGTTGCCAAGGTTGAGAAGCACTGCCATAAAGAGTCGCCATTTGAACATGGAATCTAATCCAGGATGTTTCCACAGTCAAAGAGCATCCCAGATGTTTGCAGGGTTCCATTTTAAATAGCTTTCTAGAAGGTTGTATTCATAAACGAAGAGGTAGAATCTCCCTGGGCTTCACTTTCCTTTCTGGAAGAGGCCTGTTTGTGCATCTATGTAAAGCACTTAGAATTCATCAAACAGTCAAGTTTTTCCCCCTATTTTATTATAAGTTGCCTATACAGAGTGGGATTCCTTTATTGATCACCTGGCAAGGAAACAAGGCAAGTCTTAAATTTTCCTTCCCTGAAATTCATGTACTTGCTTGTAACGAGGAGTTAAACCTGACTCAGAGACCAAATGAAGCAGAAACGCAGTTCCCCAGATGTGATACGGTTATACACAGGTAATCGTCAACTTACAACCGTTAGTTAGTGGCCGTTGAAGTTACAACGGCACTGAAAAAAGTGACATGATCATTTTTCACACAACCGTTGCAGCATCCCATGGTCACGTGATCAAAAGGCTCTGCAACTGACTCATATTTATGACGGTTGCAGTGTCCCGGGGGGTCATGTGATCACCTTTTGGTGACCTCCTGACAAGCAAAGTCAATGGGGTTTCACTTAATGACAGTGTTCCTAACTTAACAACCGCAGTGATTCACTTAACAACTGTGGCAAGAAAGGTCATAAAATGGGACAAAACTCACTTAACTACTGTCTTGCTTAGCACCGGAAACTTTGGGCTCAGTTGTGCTCAGTTGTAAGTCAAGGTCTACCTGTATATGAAAGGTTTCCTTATTTGTTAAGGGAACAAACATTCAATGTGTGGGCTTAGGATAGGGAAATTGCTTGCTCAATAATTGCAGGGGTAGAAAAAAATCCTTCAGAATAGTACTTGTCTGCAAATTAAATATTAAATATATAATTCTTGATTTTTCTAACAAATATTAAGAGAGTGTGTGATGTGATGAAAAGTGGGCAAATGCAGTTTTAGGCTGCATCAGAAGAAGCCATGATGAAGTCACTTGTGACATGGTACAAAAATGATATGAATCATGTACTTGCCCTATTTTACACCAGCTGGCTGGATAGTTTCAGGTTGGAAAGACCAGGTCTACACATGAAGGTCCAATTAAACTGTTTTATTTCTAAAATCCTATGTACAGCAATCTTCTCAAATAACTTGTTATCACCTGCTTGGAGTTAGATAAAGGTCCATAGAATTCGAGACAGGTTGGACTTAGTCTGCTTGTGGCTATGTAGGGATTCTAGGTTGATCCCTCTTTTAACTCCACCCCCAGCTTCTGCCACTCTCACAGACATACAATAACTGTCCCCCACCCCCTGTGGATGCCCTTACATCAACTAACTGTATATGTTCCAATCCTGCCCACTGTCAGTGTCATTGTGTTCTTCTTTGACCCAACTTCTCACTTGAAGGACTTTACCCAGTTCTTGACACATGTTAAGAGGAAATGAAGAAGGGAAGAGAAGATCCAGGAGACTAATCCAGGACTAAAAACAAAATCCAATGAGCAGAGATTGACAGGTTTGCACATGGTGGCTACAAAAATCTCGTAGAGAAGGTCAAGACTTGGTGTCTCTCATCCAAGAATGGAGAAAAAGAAATAATGCATCTAAGTTATAGGAAAGCTACTTTTGACTGAATATGAGAACAAAATCTCCTACCTATAAGGGAGTTTGAAGTCAGTGCCAAGGACCCAGAAAGATGCTGGGCTCTCCTTCCCTAAATATCCTAGGAAAAGTACATCTGCCTTGTAATGTGGCAGGGAGGTGCAACATTCACACTCCCACATGCTCCAAGACACCCGTTTTGAGCCTGAATTTGAAGTACCGCACAGCCCAAGTGGATAAAAACTGAGTCAGCTATGTGACGCAGCCGCTAAAAGGAGAAATGCGTTTTTAGGTTGCATCAAGACAAGGAAGCTTTCCAAAGAATATGAGATAAATATTTCACTCTACATTGGCTGTGATTCTCTCCAGGAGAGATGGAGGGACAATCGTTGGTTTAGCCTTGTGAGTAGCAGATTGAATGGATACATGATAGCACTTCCAAAAATGTTATGTTGGTATCTGACAAAAAATAGTTATTTCCCTCTCTTATCTTCCTACACAAAATCATGGAATATTTCACTGTACGTGACCCAGAAATATAACAGCCCTCTCTTTATTGGAAGTAGAGATGTTTTAGTTTGGATCCTGAGCAGATGTTGGATTCCACCCATATTCCATCCAATGATTTCTCTGATGTAGTGCAGAGAGAGGTATGTGGATGTCTCCCTCTCTGCATCTGAAGCCATCTTTTAAATGTGGAAGCCATTACAGGAGGCACCTTATGTCAGCCGCCAGCAATCAGGAGTCAGGGTTAGATTGAAAATGAGTACAAGTTTATTCCATGAAGGGGACACTGGCTCAGCGGTTAAAGGCACTGAGCCTGTAATTTGGAAAGCTGACAGCCCAGGTTCGAGACACAAGTGCTGTGCAATGGGGTGAGCTCCTGTTACTCACCCCAGCTCTTGCCAACCTAGCAGTTTGAAAGCATGCAGATGCGAGTAGATAAATAGGCATAACTTTGGTGGGAAGGTAACAGCATTGTGTGCACCTTGGCATGTAGTCATGTTGGCTACATGATCATGGAAGTGTCTTTGGACAACACTATCTCCCTCGGCTAAGAAACGGAGATGAGCACTGTCCCCAAAAGTCGTACACAACTGGACAGGGGAACCCTTTTAATTTTACTTTTTATTCCATACATATTCTAAACAAGAATCTGATGGCCTACTGTTGGTCAAGCCAAATTGGCGGTAGATAAGAATCAATGGAATTCAAGGAGGGCTGGACTTAGATCTTTTGTGGGAGCGAAGGGACTTGAAGCTGATGACGCACTTGACCCCTCCCTCAGGCTCAGCCTGGTCATTTCCTACATCTTCATCTCTAGAGATGTAGGCAGTTCCACCTAGCCCTCCATGGATTCATCTACCCCGGGGGTGTCAAACTGGCAGCCCGCAGGCTGGATGTGTCAAGCGCAGTCCATGCCCACCCCAGCTCCACAAAGGCAAAAAACATCATGATACGTCATGATACGTCATGTGACGCGATCAAGTTTGGCACCTGTGATCTACCCTATCACCTGTTACTGTGAGCTCTGGGGCAGTAATTGACATCTCACACACCTTGCTATCATTGTGCAAATAACTCGATGATGGCCCATTTTTTTATGAATTAAAAAATAACAAAACACAAAAAGATTAATGTATTGTTAAGGCCCTGCAATGTATCAACAAAGAAATGGATCTCTTACCTTCGAATTAAGATGAAAATTAACCTCCTAGAAGTATCCTCACAGCTCTTCAGTTTCTTTTTTATCTTTTGCATATCCAAACACAGGCAAAGGGCTGTTTATGTCACAATTTGGTACATCCAGAAGAATGAAAGCTAAAGCAGATCCTCTGACATTTTTGCCTTCCAATCACTGAAAAGACAAAAGGAACAACATTGCTAAACTTTCAGTCAGTGTGAAATCCAAAATGCAACATTCCTTTGAATAAAATAATTATGGTAAAATATTTCAAACACTAGGCTCTTCAAATTCTAAATTTCTAAATTATTCTCTAAATTCTTCCATTATATTGCAGTTACAATTCCTTAGGGTTTTAAAGGGTTAGCTTTATTCCTGAATTCCCTACTTAAAGCCAGTCATATTTTTGTGCCTTGCTCACTTAAAAAAACATTTCTTCTTGCTACAGGGATGCTTCTCAGGTTTTGGCTGATAAGGGAACAGAACCTGTGTACAAGTGACCTTTAGTACTGCTCTTAATATTACTCCATGAAATTTTTAAATGATATGTGTCGTTTATATTCCAGCTCCGTTTAGCATTTTAACAACTTTAATCAGTTAGTTTCAACATATGGATCTAGATACTTACGTTATGCGAATAACTCTTCTTACCTGCTTTTTTAAAAAAATAAAAAAATACATTCTGCTTTTAAACACCAAGGATTAATAAAACAATGGGCATTTAAGTTACTTGCAGCTTAGAGGGATTTTGTAAATATTACACAACCAAGTAGGGAGACTTCGAAGAACTGAGCATCTGGATTTTCTTCTGCACTTTTTCTCCGGGAAATGTTCAAGCCGTAAACATTCCCTCTGTGTATTTCTCTCTCTCTCACCTGATAATAGAATAGAATAGAATAGAATAGAATAGAATAGAATAGAATAGAATAGAATAGAATAGAATAGAATGGAATGGAATGGAATGGAATGGAATGGAATGGAACGGAATAGAGCTGGAAGGGACCTTGGAGGTCTTCTAGTCCAGCGCCCCGCTCGAACAGGAAAACCTATACTATTTCAGACAAGTGACTGTCCAGTCTCTTCTTAAAAACCTCCAGTGATGTAGTATCCACAATTTCTGAAGGCAAGCAGTTCCACTGGTTAATTGTCCTCACTGTTAGGAAGTTTCTCCTTAATTCCAGGTTGCTTCTCTCTTTGACCAGTTTCCAACCATTGTTTCTTGTCCTGCCCCCTGGTGCTCTGGTGCTTTGTGGCAGCCCCTCAAACAATGCAGGCATTATGAGAGTCCATTATATGAATGGGTGCTTTTTGCCAGAAACTGGAAGTAAAAGCTGGTTTCCAGCAATATATATATATGTATATATATAATGACGGTGGGTTCCTTGGTACTCTCTGAACTTAGCTGTTGTTGTTTTTTTTGCAGACATTTCATTTTAGAAATGAAAAATTATCAGTGCTAGAAGGGAGCGGAGCAAGCCACTTGTATATCAACTCAGAGCAAATCCCACACCCTTCTAGCACTGATAATGTTACCTAGCTGGGTAATGAAAGGTCTGCAAGAAAACAACCAAGCTCAGAGGGCACCAGATCGGCCATGAACTTCATATATTCTCTTCTATTGGTTACACAACTATGAGGCACTGCAAAAAGTTGTAAATGCAGACCAGTTGCCAAGTGCCCAAAATGCCATCAAATGACCGAGGGGGGAGGGGGGCTTTTGGAAGTTCTAATCTGGGCTTAAGTAGCCCTAGGGAGGTCAGTCTTAACTTCACTAAGCAACCGGTCGTAAATGAAGGACTACTTGTATATTTTGTGTGGATATGATCTCAGACATTCTCTCTCTGGAGAAGGAGAGGATAACCAGAAGTAAAGACAGGTGCTCTGTGGCAGTGGTGGGATTCAAATATGTGAACAACTGGTTCTCTGTGTGGATACAGCTTCCGGAAGTCCATTCTGGGCCTGGGCCACAAAAAATTAGCTACCGGTTCTGCCGAAGTGGGGCGAACTGGCTGAATCTCACTACTGCTCTGTGGGGAAGAGGTGAAAAGCCAGCTTGGGGACAAATTGTCCTGGAGAAAATCTTTGTGTTCGTTGAGAGCTGACATCAACTTGATGGCACCTAATCCAACAAATAATTAAATCTATTAGGAACAATAGTTAATATATACACGGGGTTAACACTTCGATGTTTTCATCTGTTATTCCAGATTTTTTTTCCACAATTCTTTGTTGTGCTCATTTCTCTACTCCCTGCAATCCTCCCCCGCCCAACCCACATTTGAAAACCCCCAATTCAATGAAAAACGTATTGTAGTTTTGCGGTGTTTTGTGATAATAAAACATTAGCAGTGAGCAGCAAGGCCGTAATTGCTTTTCTTTGTTACATCGATTTACCGTATGTGCGTTAAGGGACATTGTCAAGGAACCAAAGGCAATATTTATTGTAATAATGGTTAGGAAACCTTCTCGATTCTTTCTAAACTGTCAGTCAAAAACACCAAATAATTGGGCACAGCCACCATAGTCTGTAATCTGTACAACTCTGTTTACACACCACCATTCTACCTCAACTGTTGAAACTTTAGAATACAGAATATCGAATACAGAGAAAGGGAGTTGCAAAAACAAACCGTTCAGATGTAAACTGAAGACTTTCCGCCCCAGTTAAAAAGTCTTCTATTTTATTTCCAACAACCACCTAACTCTATGCAGTTCAAAAGCAAATTTAGCTACTTTTTCTTTGTTGTATTTTGCTTCGAATCAGCGCACTTTCTTTCCTCTCTTAATAGAATAACAGTGGGAATCACTTTCTTGATTCCTTCGTTCTTCCTCTCGCATTTGACTGAGTCATCCCTTGTCTCTTGAATTAAAAAACAGGAAAGTTAAATTTATAGCCCTGAGAAAGTGCTCTGCGCTCGTTCATTTGAGCAGGGCTGTCATAGATAGTGCACTGTTCATCTCATAATGCTTTGTGTTCCCTGGATGAAATCAAACAATACTGCAATTTAGCAAAGCACTGTGGAGCGCAACAGGGAAGCTGTCAGGGCAAAGCTGGGAATCCTGCTGAAAGTCAAATGATCTACTCATCCAGACATCAAACAGTCAGGACAAGGGTCCAGAAACTGTCTTTCTTTCTCAGTTATAAGGGTTCGTAATTATCCTGCTTCATTCCATGGGGAGATGACAAACAGGCCGTCAATGATAACTGAAACCTTCAAGGGGGTATCTGAACAATGACAGATTTGGCTTCCAAGATTATATTTTAGATAGCTAAAAGAGCTTGATCAAAGAATATTGTTTGGTCTGAGATGGCACCCACCCCACCAACAAGAGCAAATGGGGTAAGGCATGGGTCCTCAAACCTGGCCACTTTAAGACTTGTGGACTTCAACTCCCAGAATTCCCCAGCCAGCCATGCTGGCTGGGGAATTCTGGGAGTTGAAGTCCACAAGTCTTAAAGTGGCCAGGTTTGAGGACCCCTGGTGTAAGGACTACAGAGCAAAGAGTAACAGAGTTGGAAGAGATTTATTCCTACCTCCTGCTCAAGCATGAAATCAGGTGCAACTCAGCTAATAGCCACCTGGCTTAGCGACGGAAATTCTGCTCCCGATTGTAGTCATAAGTGAAGGCCGCAAAAGGTGATCCGGGGCCACGGCAACCGTCATGAATATGAGTCAGTTGCCGAGGGTCTGAATTTTGATCACGTGACCATGGGGATGCTGCAAGGGTCGTAAGCGTGGAAAATGGTCATGTCATTTCCCCCCCCCCCCGTGCTGTTTGTAACTTCAAATGGTCACTAAACGAATGGGTGTAAGTCGAGGCCTACCTGTATTCTGTTATTTTAAAAATGCTGCAATTTCTCCCAAGCTGCTCACGGCCTACAGAGGCTCCCAACCCCTTCCATAAGATGGATGGTGTGTCTTCACGTCATTTTTAACTCCCAGAAACTACATAGATTGACTTTGTCCGTGAGGGCCTGTCCCTAACCTGTTCTTTCACATCTACCAACAGTGCACACATCTCCACTGTAACTGGGTCCATCTACCTTGCCGCTGGCCATCTTTCTTTCTTTCTTTCTTTCTTTCTTTCTTTCTTTCTTTCTTTCTTTCTTTCTTTCTTTCTTTCTTTCTTTCTTTCTTTCTTTCTTTCTTCCTTTCTTTCTTTCTTTCTTTCTTTCTTTCTTTTTTCTCTTTCTTTCTTTCTTTCCTTCTTTCTTTCTTTCTTCCTTCCTTCCTCTCTTTCTTCTCCTTCCTTCCTCCCTCCCTCCCTCCGTTTCTTCCTTCCTTCTTTCCTTTCTCCCCCCTCCCTCCCTTCCTCTCTTTCTTCTCCTTCCTTACTTCCTCCCTCCCTCCCTCTCTTCTTTCCTTTCTCCCTCCCTCCCTTTCTTCCTTTTTTCCTTCCTTCCTTCCTCTCTTCCTTCCTTCTTTCTTTCCTTTCTCCCCCCTCCCTCCCTCCCTCCCTCCTTTCCTTCCTTCCTTCCTTCCTTCCTTCCTTCCTTCCTTCCTTCTTTCCTTCCTTCTTCCTTCTTTCCTTGCTCCCTCCCTCCCTTCCTTCCTTCCTTCCTTCCTTCCTTTGAATTGCTGCCTTAACCATTACACTCGACTGGTTTTCCTTTCTTGTGGAAGCTGGAGAGGGTGGTAGATTGTTGGATTAAGTCTACTCGGAATCATGAGCTTACAAGGATGCGAACAATGTTTTGGAAGTAAAACAAAGCCATGGCATTGAAAACCCTTTCCCCCCAAAGTCACCATCTGACTATCCAAAGTGATGACACACAGGGACACTGTCTCTTTAACCAGTGGGGAAAAAGAAGCTACACAATCCTAGTTTCTAGGGAATGGAATAGCTGCCAACCTGGTTTCAGGTCCCATTGAGAGACTCACTCAAGTTGGTGCCACAAGCATTTTGTCTCGCTTGGCAGGTATCCTTCAAAACTTCTTCTGCATCCTTTTGGCAACATCCTTTGCTCCGAGACATCCTCTTTTTTTTTTCTTTTAGAAGATTATCAAACTCACTGCTTTTCAGCCTGGTTCTCTTTCATCCAGTGGTTGTCCTGCTGATAGACGACGTGTGCAAGAATTTGTCAACGCCAGCTCACAGCCGCAAAGCCAGGTAAGCTGAAACTAAAAAGATTTGAAGATAGGATAGAAGAAGAAGGGGAAAAAAAAAAAAGCTCTAAGCCAACACGATTTCAAAATAAATTAGCTGTGCCTTGAAAGTTCCCCAGATTCTAAATATGTACCATTGGAGACTCTTAAGTATTTATTTTTGTTTATATTTCATACTTCTTAGCTGCCTGTCTCCCTTGGAGAGGAGCTCTGGGAGGTGAACATTTTAAACAAACATATCCAAAGAGGTCGATTTGAACGCTACATTCTTAAATTCTAGGATCTGTTGAGTTGAAATAAAATAGAATCATATTCTAGAAATGAGTTGCTGACACTTCTTTCCATCTGCCTTTTTTGAAATGGACCTGAAATGGGGGCTGGTGGCCTTTCCCCCCCCCCAGCTTAATATCAAAATAGGACAGATCAAAATAAGACAGGAAAATTGGCAGAGAAGATCTTTCTCACTACGTTCTTTAATTTTACTTTAATTTCCTTGCTTAATATAAGAGACACAGTCGCCGCTTCTAACATGAAGATACCACCGAACACAGTTATTTTTGTTGTTGTTAGACTGACCATCACAACAATGAAAGAGCAATAAGTTCCAAATGAAATTAATCTCTTTATCTTAATTCAAACAGCTAAAGAGATTGCCAAAGGGAACAGAACCCGATTAAAGCAGATTCATTCCTCAATAAAGTTAAGGGTAAAACTATTGATGCTTAAAAGTATTGAAATTCCTCTATAACGCAGATTCATTCCTTGAACAAGTTAACGGGCAAAACTGTTGACACTTAAAAAGTGTTGGAATTTTTCTATAATTCGATTAAAGCAGATTCATTCCTTGAAGAAGTTAATGGGTAAAACCATTAACTTCTTTTGTCATAGAAAAAAGTAAGTTGGCAGTACATACAGTAACATCTCACAAAATATAGTTGCATACACACATGGAAACTTGATTTTGACTTGGTGGATCCAGGATTCTCTGACAAGAAGCAAATTAATTTTTTTTTAAAATCATGCTCTTCAAGCAAAGAACTTTTGAACTAAGTGAAAGGCACATAGGCAACTTTAGCAGAGTATTTTTCATACTTCATATTCACCATGAGTGAGTTGAGCAGCCACATCAGTTTTCTTTCATAAATAAATAAAACAAATATTTATTTCCATTTCCCCTTGGTATACTTCAAGTATTGTGAGTTAGAAACTCTGGAAGACTTATTGAAAGTTATGCAGAGATCCTCCGGTATTTTCGGATTTGCTTTTTAGTCATTGCTTTATTTTCTCCAAGAAAATTCATCTTGAAGATAAAATTATAAAATGCCATTGAAATCCAATGCATAACAGCCAAACCATCTTGGAATATTCTGTTTTAACTAGGATGACTAATTGTTATTCCTGTAAGGAGGCTGGATTTCAAAACCATTTTTAAAATATGTATCAATATTATTTGTTTTCTAATCATCAATAGCTACTAAAATACACCTTTACACATCAGTAAAGCATTTTACTGATGCTGAATTTTAAAAAAAAACAATGAAAATCATTACTTTGAAAGGAAATTGCTGGAACTTGTATGTATAAAGAACGGTATATATTTTGGTATATTTACTTTCTGCTTCACTTCACGCTATTGAGATAAGCTTGTTGAGGTCTCTATTCAAAGAGAGAAGCATTAATGACTAGGAAAATTTTTGAAAAATCACACATACTTCTAAGTCAATGTTAAAGGTTGATTTAACAAAAAAACCAACAAACAAGAATTAAAAAGCAAACCTTTTGCATCTTGAAATAATTCTCCCAAAATACATGATTTCAGAAATTGAATTATTAATAATTTCAAGAAATAATTCTCTTGAAATGAACAATAATTTTCTGGCTTCTTGAAATACTTTTAAACTGGTATTATTTTTTATAGAAGGGTTTTGGGAGAAAAACAGCAAACTTTTGAAGTCTTGCAAAATTTCAGCCTGAAATATATAAAGAATATTAAAGTTCATAAAATTAAATCTTATTGGTTGATGATAGGTAATTTCTATATAGAAGTTTTTGGAAGTATAATATGTCTGCTGCTGATTAACTGGCTGAAGAATTAATTGTATTTGTTTCTGAATAAAGAATGGATTTGAATAAAATAATTTCTGTTAGATTCCCTATAGTAAAATATGGACTGAACTGTGGCTTAAAATGTTCCCCATTTAACAATAACACACCTTTTAAATCTATATGTTTACTGGAGGAATAAAACATGTTGCACTCAAATAAGGATGCGAAAATAGCTATTAAAATACCAAATGGGGTTTGCACTTGACACAAAATACACTTAACATATTTCTAAAAAAAAAAAAAAACTGGCTAGGGAATTCTGGGAGTTGAAGTCCTAAAGTTGCCAAGGATGAAAAACATTAGTCTAACTCAGGGGTCTTCAAACTTGGCCCTTTTATGACTTGTGGACTTCAACTCCCAGAATTCCTCAGCCAGCGTGCCTGGCTGAGGAATTCTGGGAGTTGAAGTCCACAAGTCATAAAAGGGCCAAGTTTGAAGACCCCTGGTCTAACTCCATAAAAAAACCCTATAGCAGTGTTTCCTATCTTTTTCCTTCATTGTCCAAAATTGTTTATCAGAAAATCTAAATGAACTTTGAGGATTGCTCATAAGTCCCTGTCTTATAACTTCAAACATTCATGTCATAACATGAGGACTATCTGTATCATAAAAATAATACAATTTAATGATCTCTGTGTGATTTCAAGAAATTAACCTTGGTAATCTTTTCAAGTTTTGTCTTAATAGGAATACTTTGGGAGATTTTAAAATATATTTTGGTACACATGGCAATCTTTAAGTTAATTGCAATGTCCCTGTTGTGATGGGTAATGGGATTGTGTGTCTTGATCCAAAGTTAAACCACTTTTACCCAACTTGGAGTAATTTACCCAATTTGGGAAGTAATAATAACAGAAGAGAATAACAGAGTTGGAAGGGACCTTGGAGGTCTTCTAGTCCAACCTCCTGCTCAAGCAGGAAATCCTATACCATTCTGGACAAATGGTTGTCCAATCTCTTCTTTAAAATCTCCAATGATGGAGCACCAACAACTTCTGGAGGCAATTTGTTCCACTGATTAATTGTTCTCACTGTCAGGAAATTTCTCCTTAGTTTTAGGTTGAATCTATATTGCTCTATAGTTTGTATTATATCCACATCTGTCTTTATAGCTTAATCAATAAATAATATGCCAGTTTAGTATAGAAAAGGAGGAAGGTAAATGGATATGGGTGATATGCAATAGAGGTTGTGGGGAGGCTGATTTAATGAAAGAGTGTTGGAGAGCCTGACTAATATAGTTGCAATATCACAGATATGTGATATACATCCTGTAAAATATGAGTATTGTTTTGTAAAGCCTTAGTAAGGCCACACGGAGAATACTGCATCCAGTTTTTGTCATCATATTGCAGGATTTGGGTTTGGCTAGTCTAGAGAAAAGAAGGACCAGGGGAGACATGTTAGCAGTGTTCCAATATTTGAGGGGCTGCCCCAAAGAAGAAGGGGGTCAACTTATTTTCCAAAGCACCAGAGGGCAGGACAAGAAACAATGGATGGAAACTAATCAAGGAGAGAAGCAATCTGGAATTAGGGAGAAATTTTCTAACAGTGAGAACAATTAACCAGTGGAACAGCTTGCCATCAGAAGTTGTGGGTGCTTCATCACTGGAAGTTTTTAAGAAAAGACTGGACAGCCACTTGTCTGAAATTGTAAAGGGTCTCCTGCTTGAGCAGGGGGTTGGACTAGAAGACCTCCAAGGTCCCTTCCAGCTCTATTCTGATTGAAATTTAGCTATCATTGCAAGATAGAAGAATGCAAGTCATGTATCTTGCTTCTCACCAAACTGTGGTTATGGTAACTAAAATCTATTTTTCTGCAATGTTATTACTGCTAATGCCAATTTGCATTTAAAACTAATTCAATGATAATTCATTCCTATTTTTGCCCTGTCTAATTTTGGAGTACAGATTTGGCACGTCACTTAAAAATCCAGTGGAGATATCTGTGTGCAAAAAGAAAAAAAAATGGACTTATGCATCCTCTTTGTATTTTTACAATTATTTATATATTCCCTCTCCCTTGTGGTTTGATGTACAGGCAGTTCTTGATTTATGACAGAAATGGAGCCTGTCCATTATAGTTGTCAGTCATGATGTTTGCAAAGTGGGTCCTCATGTGATCCGACCTGTTTTTATGAATTTTTTTGCAGTGGTCATTAAGCAAACACAGTGGTTGTAAAGCAAACACTGCGGTCATTAAGCAAATCCATTGTTCACTTTCGGGTGTTTTTGCCAAAAAAAAAAAAAAAAAAAAGGAAAGTAAATGGTAGTCTTTGGCCAAAATGTTGTACCGGTAAATTGTGGTCATGTGGACACAGGGCACTGCAAATGACTGTAAATGTGGGTCAGTTTTTGAGTGCCCTAAATGTGGTCATGTGACAATGGGGGGATTTGGGGTGGCTATCGGAACTGGATCATAAGTATCTTTCGGGGTGTCCATTGTAACATCAAACAGTTGTAAGTCAACGACTAGCTGACCTTGGAAGACAGGAGGAAGAGGCACAGCCCAAACAATTGCCTGATAAATGAAATTTGAGTCTGAAAGAAAAGGGATGGAGAATGTGTCTCAGAAGAGACTCTCCCTAGTTTTCAAGAGAGTAAAGGTGAGGGCCTGGAGGAGCACTTTCAGACTTGCAACACTCTTTTAATGGAGTCTTACAATAAGAGCTAGCTCAGGGGTAGGCAACATTGGCTCGTTCATGACTCGTGGACTTCAACTCCCAGAATTCCTGAGCCAGCATGGCTCAGCTTGGAAACCTTTCCCTTTCCCCTCAGCGTGGCTGGCTCAGGAATTCTGGGAGTTGAAGTCCACAAGTCATAAAAGAGCCAAGGTTACCTACCTCTGGCCTAGGCCTAGGCCGCTTTATGACTCGTGGACTTCAACTCCCAGAATTCCTGAGCCGGCATGGCTCAGCTTGGAAACTCTCCCTTTCCCCTCAGCCTGGCTGGCTCAGGAATCCTGGGAGTTGAAGTCCACGAGTCATAAAAGAGCCAAGGTTGCCTACCCCTGCTAGCCCTTCTGGTTTGTGCTGCTTGTATGGACTCCCTTGAAAGGCTAATATTTGAGTGAGCAACTGCTGCTTTGGCATATACAAAAAGAGGAGAAGGTCAATGAATACGAGGCAAACCCAGAAAGAGGTGGAGAGACCACATCGAAAAAATAACTAACAATGGTTGAAGTGCCAGAAGAGCAGAAGCAGAACTTGTATCCCGGGGACAGGAGGAGGAGGAGGAGGTAGGAGGAGGAGAGGAGGAGGAGGAGGAGGAGGAGAGGAGGAGGAGGAGGAGGAGCGAGGAGAGGAGGAGGAGGAGGAGGAGAAGAAGATAAAGAAAGAAGAAGAAGAAAGAAGAAAGAAGAAGAAGAAGAAAGAAGAAGAAAGAAGAAGAAGAAGAAGAAGAAGAAGAAGAAGAAGAAGAAGAAGAAGAAGAAGAAGAAGAAGAAGAAGAAGAAGAAGAAGAAGAAGAAGAAGAAGAAGAAGAAGAAGAAGAAGAAGAAGAGCTGCTTTTATTACTCAAAGGGGACCCTGATCATCTTACCTTAAGGTTCTGCCAACAAATGCAACAATATCTTGCACAGTCAATTGCTTTTGTTTAACATGTCTCTCAGCTAGCCTTGGCCTCCCCAGAGCACTCCATGCTATTCTCTCTCTAATTTCCTATTTTATTTCCATAAGAGATTCAAAGAGTCCTGGAACATTTCCGGTCCTCAAATGGTTTTCTCTTTTTCAGGGGCATCCATGGGGTGGGATGTGTGTCAAAAAAGCCAAAAGGGCCACAGAGACTGCATAATCAAAGCCCTGCCACTTTTGATGTGTGGTTATATATATAAAGAGGTCGAGTTTCATAACCAGCATTGGACTCTTTTGACTCTTCCCCATAGGTGCCCTTACTCTTTGGCCTTTTAAGAGTTTCCTTCCTTCCTTCCTTCCTTCCTTCCTTCCTTCCTTCCTTCCTTCCTTCCTTCCTTCCTTCCTTCCTTCCCTCTCCCTCCCTCCCTCCCTCCCTCTCCTCTTTCCTTCTTTCCTTCTTTCCTTCTTTCCTTCTTTCCTTCTTTCCTTCTTTCCTTCCTTCCTTCCTTCCTTCCTTCCTTCCTTCCTTCCTCCTCTCTGTTGTCTATTTATTTCTCATTTTTTTATTTTGATTTATACATCACCTTTTGGCCCACGGGATATTTAGATTAGTGAATGAAATAAAATAATGGATTTTTGAAAACCAAATAAAAGCAGTCGAAAGGTCTGGTCTTAACTCCTTTCCTGAAAATATAAAAAGTGCAGATTAACTCTTCTTCTTCTTCTTCTTGTGCCATATCCGTTATCAGACGTTGGCGATCATGTTGGCGATCCTGTTTTTATCAGCAGCCGCACGAAAAAGTGCTGCTGAGTTTTGTCCAAACCAGTCCCTTAGATTTTGAAGCCATGATGTTCTTCTTCTGCCTGGACCTCGTTTGCCTTCAATCTTTCCTTGGAGGATTAAATGGAGTATGCCGTATTTTTCTGGGTGTCGCATCACATGTCCGAAATATTCTAACTTTCGTTTTTTAATTGTTTTGATGATTTCCCTTGGCTTTCCCAGGCGGCTTAAAACCTCCTCTACTTCCCCAGAATATGAGATCCTTCTTAAAAATGCTTGCAGACTGTTTTCATGAACAATTCATAATATTCCAAACTGGGGAAATGGTTCAGTCAGATCAAAATGCTCAGAACATGACTTGAACAGACGAGAAACATCTTCTGATAGACGGATTCATTTTTCCTGGCGATAGAACTTCAAAGACATGTTCTTTGGCCTTTATCTTTCATTCATTCCCAAATACCCCAATAATTCAGAGACTTGGATAATTGTCCTGCCAAACAGAGAGGCTATTTTACAGCAGCTAGAGAGCAACCTGACCAGGGATTTTATTTTAATCATGCCTTTTGATCTGTGAGTCCATTTTGCCCTGATGATAGCTTAAGAGCATCTTAGCTGCCTTCGGACGTCCAGGGATGCAGATGATTGCTTCAGATCCGAAATTGATTCGTGCAGAATATCCCTAAAGTGATTATCTTCTTTTTTTTTTCATGGACAATTACCAGTCTGCCTTCAACAATCTTTTTGCTGAAAAAGGATTATCTTTGGTGTATGATGAAATTAAGAGCACCCTGGTTGATACCTTCGCTCTGGTGCGGTGTGTGTGTGGTGCTGTGCTCAGCACAGCAACTGGTGAAGAGGTGCAGGAGAAGATCTTCTGGGTTTTCTGGATTGGAAAAGAAGGAATGTTCCAACTGATTTAACATTAACTTATTTGTATTTATGTATGTAGGCTGCGAACTCCACCTAGGTGTCAGGAAGGGCATCTGGCCAGCAAACGCTCAGCTCCATATAGTCACCCCAACTCTACCCCAAATTAAGTGATTACAGAGTTGTAAAAAGGGAGTATATGTATATATGTACGTGTATGTATATATGTACTGTACCTCTATCTCTTTATCTACCTCTCTATGACTGTAAGCCATCCAAAGTTACACAGTGGTAAGATGGACGGCCAATAAATTTCACATACATAAATAAATTTCACATACATAAATAAATTTCACATACATAAATAAATTTCACATAAATAAATAAATAAATAAATAAATAAATAAATAAATAAATAAATAAATGAATGAATGAATGAATGAATGAATGAATGAATGAATGAATGAATGAATGAATGAATGAATGAATGAATGATTTGCAGACATTCAAAAGGCAATGGCTTGGAAAAAGAGGAACTTGGTGGGGGGGGGCAATGTACGAATTGAATTGAATTGAATTGAACTTTATTTGGACAAATGTAATTCGACACACAAGGAATTTTTCTCCAGTACAGGAGCACTCAGTGTACATGCAAAGCAACATAATAATAATAATAATAATAATAATAATAATAATAATAATAATAATAATAATAATAATAATAATAATAATAATAATAATAATAATAATAATAATAATAATAATAATAATAATAATACCAATAAAACTGGGAAGTAAAGAAGATAATAAGAAGGATAAAGAATAATTCTACAACCACACTCCATGGGTAAAAACACATAGACAATAGACAGTGTTGTGAGAATTAGGTGTTCAGCAGAGTGATGGCACCATCCCTGTATCTAGTTGATTTGGCCTGCAATGCCCTATAGCGGCGTCCAAAAGGGAGGAGTTGAAACAGTTTATGTCCAGGATGTCAGGGACCTGCAGCTATCTTCTCAGCCCTCCTTCTGACCCACACAATATACAGGTCTAATTATGGCATAATGTGCTAATTGTTACTGGAAATTAGGGGCAAATGTGTTGATTGCTGCTAGACAATACAGATTATGAATAAACATCGACAAAGTCATAGAATGCCCTGTAAGGGGGTTGTTTAAGGTGGGTTTATGGAGAGGTATGAATAAAAACTGTGTTGTTGAGGGAATGGCCTTTACACAGGCCTAGTTGGAGTGATCCCTCCTGTGTCCTTTTTTCTATGCAGAATAAAGTCTTTGCAAATTTCCACCTCAGTGTATATTTTCATCAGGTGTTGCACACACCGGGCAGAACCAGCTTTCTGGGACAACAATGGGCCATTAGCCTGAATCAATGATTCTTCTGCTGCAGGGGTTGATTCCTGTTGAATTGCTTAGAATTAATGACATTCCCTTATGCTCCTTCAGTGAACTTCTTTATCCCTTTCCCCATATGGTGCCGTGTGCTTACCATGGATTAAAGCTAAGAATTAGAATCCAAGAACAAACGAAATGTCTCAAAAGTGCTTTTTCAAAAGGCAAATGGACTCTTTGTTTCCCCGAGAAAAGAGAAGATGTTTTGCTTCTCATCCAAGAAGCTTCATCAGGTTCTGGCAGGATGGTGGGGGTGATGGAAGGATTAGTTTCTGACAAGATGGGTTGGGGTTGGAAGGATCATATCTCTTTGCAGTCATCTGGTTGTTAGTACTCTCCCTGAGAACTCTTAAGGCCACTTGGGAGTTTATCTCTGCCCTCAGGGTTCAAATGAGGTGGAATCTTCTTGAAACTGCTGAAAGGCCTGCACTGTAGACAGGAGATAGATGATGTTTTATATCCCTCCACCTCTGTTGAGAGAGGCCTGCTCAATTTTAACATAATTTGCCGCTTTTACCCCTCTTTCAAACCAGAGGTCCTCAGTATTGCAGGCAAATTCTGCCCACAGCCTGGAGTTCAATCCAGACTGGCTCAAGGTTGACTCAGCCTTTCAAGCTTCTGAGGTTGGTAAAAATGATGACCCAGATTGTTGGGGGCAATAGGCTGATTGTGTAAACCGCTTAGAGAGGGCAGTAAAAGCACAATGAAGCAGTATAAAGTCTAAGTGCTATTGTTATTGCTAACAACTTGGCAAGAAAGATCGTAAAACGGGCTGAAACTTACTTTACCACTGCCTTGCTTAGCAACAGAAATTCTGGTCCCAGTTGTGATTGTAAGTTTGAGGAAATGACTGAATTAATACTTTTGTATTGCTTCTATTATACCTTATTGCATATAACTGTACTGTAAATTACTTTGAGCCCAATTGGATTGAGGATAGGGTATAGATTTCAATCGATCAATCAGTCAATGCTGGCTGTTTCTAGAAAGGCTGTTATTGCTGTGGTGAAGTTTTAGCCCTGAGGAACTCCACTGGTTATGTAAAATAAAATAAAATAAAATAAAATAAAATAAAATAAAATAAAATAAAATAAAATAAAATAAAATAAAATAATAAAATAAAATAAAATAATAAATAAAATAAAATAAAATAAAATAAAATAAAATAAAATATTATAAACTACAGGTCTCCTGTCTCAACATCTAGACCTGTTATACCAAAACTGAATTTATCCCAGTGAATTTTGACTTTAGTATATCAGTAAAGGGTTTGCACTGTTCCTAACATTATTTTGTAAACCAGAATTGCTGGTTGGGGGATCCTGGGAGTTGAAACCCATGCATCTTAAAGTTAGCAATTTTGAAAAAAACACACACACCCTAGTCAGTGCTATCTCTTTTCATTCCAGTGGTATTTCCGTTAATGGAAAAATAAACAACAGCCATTTTGCTTAAGACATTTCTGTCAGATTCACTGTCTCTCTCTTCTCTTTCTCCAGATAATTTCTCAGAAAAGCAGATTCCAAAATGCCATGGTTTTCCCTGCGTGGTGGTGTTAATTTATCCATCATCTTTTTATACTTCTGCTTTATATCTAGCTTGGGTAAGTAACAAGCTATGGCTGTGTTTTCACAAGAGAGTTATGTTGTGGGCTAACAGAATTTTTTTCTTTTCTTTTCACCACCCTGCAATCCCTTGCCTCACAAAATATTGAATCATAAACTAGCCAAAAGGGGTGGGCTAAACCCACGTCCTACACCGGGGGGAAAAACTAACCAAGATTAATATTAATTAAATTTGAACATTGGACAAATGTAGTTAGATAAGATAACCTTTATTGTCATTTTTTTACTGTGGGCACAACGGCACACATCAAAAATGAAATTTAGTAATTTAGTTGCTGAACTTTTCATTTACCTGGTGTAGTGTTCATTCCACCCCCTAGCAAATTGTATTATGAATGCCATGATTTTGATTCCGCATCTAATAAAGTACTGCTTTCAAACAAGATATTTTATACATTATCATTTTTTTTTAATAGAGAGGGACATAAAGGACACATTTTCTCAGGAGTCTATTTTTGAAATTGATTTTATTTTGTTTTTGTAGCTGCAAGCACAAAGAGAGAAAATAAGAAAGAAGAGAGAGTTGTTGTAATGGCAACCGCAGGTAAATTCTTTTCAGAGAATTCATTTCCTCCCTGTCTTTCTGCAGGCTTGTTCTGAATTAGAAATGGCAGAATTGTTGCAAAGGGGAGGGGGATTAGACGATAATCAACAACAGCTCTGTAGGAAAATTATGATTCCCTTTGACATTGCAAGCAGACTGTAAATATTTTTCTACAGCTGCTTATCGCTCTCTTTAATTCTGGTCTGGTAGTCATTCGAGGCCATTTAGGGATTTGGGGTGACTTTCCCATGAGCAGAAACTAAATTTATTCTACCAAATTGATTATGGGATTACTTACTGTATGACTAAGTAGCCAATAAGAAATATGCAGCCAGATTTACAAAATCTTTTGCTTCGCTGACCTACTTTAATGATCTCAGTTAATTCTGGTTTTATACATGAACATTTGTACCTTCACACAAACATATACCACTTGTGTGTCTATGAACTAAATAGATAGGCACTTTTGTGTTTGTGAGTGTATGTTTGTGTGTATGAATTAAATAGATAAAAACAGATAGACAGATGGACAGACAGACATATGATAAGACAAGATCCGATATGTAAAGGACACCTTTGTCATAATAAAAACCAACTAGAGAACACACACAAAACCATCAACAACATCTTTAGTGGTATAAAATTCACAAGGGAAGGAGAAAACAATAGCACTTAGACTTATATACTTCTTCATAGTGCTTTACAACCAGTGGTGGGATTCAGCCAGTTCGCACCGGTTCAGTAGAACCGGTAGCTAACTTTTGCTGAGTTTGGAGAACCAGCTTAATGCACAGTGCTTCCGGAAGTCCAGTCTAGGCCTCAGAGGTCATGAGGAGGCCTCCCAGGCCTAGAATGGTCTGCCGGAAGTGCATGGATGCCACTTCCGGAAGTCCGATCTAGGCCTCGGAGGCCTGGAGGAGGCTTTCCAGGTCTAGAACAACCCCCCGGAAATGCATGGATGCCACTTCCGAAAGTCCATTCTAGACCTTGGAGGCCCAGGCCTGCATCCAAAAAGAGAACCGGTCGTTCAGGCATTTCAATCCCACCACTGTTTACAACCCTCTTTAGAGTCAGTATATTGCCCCCAACAATCTCAGTCCTCATTTTATTGACCTTGGAAGGATGGAAGGCTGAGTCAACCTTGAGCCGGTCAGAATTGAACTGCCAAACTGCTGGAGGAGGAATGTCAAAGTAAAGCAAACAATGTTTCATGGCTATAGTGCAAAACCTTTTCTACGGGCATGCTGACATTGCATGCTTGCCCCAAATGGATGGAAAGGTGAATATGAGCCAGTGGCCCGAGCGTCTGAATTTTGATCACATGACCCTGGGGATGCTACAATGGTCGTAAGTGTGAAAAATGGTCATAAGTCACTTTTTTCAGTGCCGTTATAACTTGGAATGGTCACTAAATGAATGGTTGCAAATCAAGGACTATATGTATTTTTCCTTTTTCAGAGCTCCCTGCAAAATTGGTTGATCTGGCAGCGATGAACCTGACGGGGATGGTGAATGGCATGCTAAACACCGCTCTCAGAGGTAGCTTCTCATTTGACTACTTTTTTCTCTTTGATAAATCACATTCAACCAGCAGACAAAGAAATAGGAAAAAAAGAGATGCATGTGAAGTGAAGTCATTGGCCAAAAACCTGCTCTAACCTCTTGTCCTTACCAAGAAAATATAGCAATAGCACTTAGACTTATATACCGCTTTACCATGCTTTACAGCCCTCTCTAAGCGGTTTACAGAGTCAGCATCTTGCCCCCAACAATCTGGGTCCTCATTTTACCCACCTCGGAAGGATGGAAGGCTGAGTCAACCTTGAGCTGGTCAGAATCGAACTCCCATCAGTGGGCACAGTTAGCCTGCAATACTGCATTCTAACCACTGCGCCACCACGGCTTCTATACAATGTAGACCAACTTCCAAATGAATGTAAAATAACTCTTGTTATGTTTTGACATTTCAAAGTCAAAAATCTGATGGCATCACTAGGGACATGACAATATCTAAAGAGTGCGCATACTGCACCTGCAAGCCCCATAAATATTTATTTGCAAGCATCTTTGTGCTCCACATGTTTCCCTCAAATCTATCCCAGGTCTGAGTCCTACCTGCCAATTATCCATCTGTTTCTGGGTTGCTGACATGGCAGTGTCTTTATTCTCCAGTCACCAGGGATTCCAGAGAATAAATTTTATCAGAACCTCGGGGAGTGAAATGTGTTATGGATTCCCAAGGTGCCTAAATATCCTCAAGTCATTTTAGTAGCCGTGCATAAGAGGGATAGAAAATTAGTTTCCATGCGGCTCTGTTAATTATGAGCAGGGTGATTGTTTTTAAATTGTATTCCCACAGGAACTAAAGAATTTTTCTCTTTGCTGAGCATTGTATCTTACAGTTCATATGCCTTCCACAAAGTGTCCATTGTCCTCTACAACAGTAAGTTAATGATCATTGGGACCTAATAGAGTTTTTGCTTCTTTGTGTGTTTGTTTATATCCTGTCTTTATTATTTTTATAAGTAATTCAAAGTGGTAAAATACCTGATACTCTTTCCTCCTCCAATTATCCCTATGACAACAAATCCGTGAAGCGACTTGGGCTGGCCCAAAGTCGCTCAGCTGGCTTTTATATCTAAGGTAGGGCTAGAACTCACAGTCTCCTGGTGATTGGGCCAAAGTCACCCAGCTGGCTTTCATGCCTAAGGTGGGACTAGAACTCTCCATCTCCTGGTGATGGGCCCAAAATCACCCAACTAGCTTTGATACTTAAGATGGGACTGTGTCCTGATGATTGGCCCAAAGTCACCCAGTTGGCTTTCATGCCGAAGGCAGTACTAAAATCCACTGTCTACTGTTGATTGGCTCAAACTCACCCAGCTAGCTTTCATGCCTAAAGTGGGACTAGAACTCACAGTTTCCTGGTTTCTAATCCAACACCTTAACCAAACTGGCTCTCTTATTCTTTTGGTGGATAAGATTTTATGTTCCATAATATTTTTTTCTTTGCAGTATCCAGCTTAAGGAACATAGATCCTACCAGGTTTTCCACACGGTACTGCTATTGCTTAAACAACAGGACTAACGACTTAACAGGCAAGTTATGGAATAGGAGAAGTCCAAAAGAGATGTAATTTTTCAGTCTTTAGTTTCATACAGGCAATATATTGGCACTAAGAGGTGGAAAAGTAAAAAAGAGAACATTCTTCCTAATTGTTTCTTTTGTCTTATAACCTCAGTTAGGTGTTGGTATTTTTTCTTGTTAAGAATAAACAGATTTCCATAAACAATATATATGAACATTAAAGTTATTAGTATTTGATTAACTGAAGTCACTCGAAAATCACCATTACCATATTTTCTCCATACAAAATAGATTTTCAAATGATTCCTTGGGGGGAAAAAACCTGAAGCAATTATTTATTAGAAGATCTCATATGTCAGTATAGTCCTACCCTGAGCTTAGGACATCCAGTTCATAGCCTGCTATGAAAGAAATTAAAAAGAGAAAAAGTACGGTGCAGCTGGGATTTACTTCCAACAAAGGAATGCCACATGTTTAAACAGCCTTGAAAACTTAAAACAGGTAGCAAGTTCTGAATCGTGTAAAATAGCCTTTGTGTTCAGTGATCCCACAACAGTTTATTTTCCAAGGTGAAAGTAGCAGGCTTAGCCGATAGGTTTTACGCAAACATGTTTATTGCAACTTGTCTTTTAGATTTTTGAATTCACACTTTCTCTGCTTTGACATTAGAAAGAAAACTGGAATTCTTGAGGGTCTCTGAACTTGGATGTTTGCTTGCAGATGTTTCATTATCTAACTTAGTAACAACATTAACACTGATGATATTACCTAGCTGGGTAATGAAAGAATTCCACCGTTCAACCCTGAGCTATAGATATTGTCTTCTACGGGGAGAAAGAACAATATTGGGATGTCAAAATGTTTTCTCTTTACTTTCCCAGATTTTACAGCACTGCTGGTGGACATTGTGGGAAACTCCACCAGTTATCTTACTGAGATTTTCAAGTCAACTTCCATTGTGTCAGGTAAAAATTGTTGCTGTTTCTTTGGCTGGTTAATCTGATACCCCATTTATTCCATGTGACTAAACGAAGGAAATAAGGAAGAAGGGAATGTAGCTTAGGGAAGAACATTTGGCTGATGGGGTAAGAAGACCTCATCCCATCCCAGCCATCTCTTAGCTCTCTTGGTTTCAATTTTAGGACAGTTTTTAATAATATTTTAATCTGTGTAGTTTTAGTATAAGCTCCTTTGAATTCCAGGGAGAATGGCTTTCTACAATAGAATGAAGCCAGCAATTTTTTTCCAGTCCATAGCTTAATCCTTTAACTGTAGAAACCAATTGAAGAAAGCAATTTCAGACAAAATTTTCAGACAAAAGCCCTAACCCTCCCCCCAAATAATTTAAGAAATTATAAGTATTTTTTTGTGATCCCTTGGCATTAGCAGCGTTTTGATTTTAGAACCTCAGAGAGTTAAGGTTTTTCTTTTTCTTTTTAAGGTTTTGCTATTTCCTTCCCTAGACGAATTGAAAATTAGCTTCTGTTTGGATTTTAGTTCCAGTTTAAGGAATCTTAAATAAATTAACGAAACAATTATCTTCTTTCAGTGAGCCAGAGCAATGATACAGATTGCATCTACATTTGCGTCATGTCAGGACGAATAGGTAAACCTGAGACTCTTCTTTGTTCAGGAATGTATTGCTTAGAGTTGAACCCCATATATGTATGTAGGTCACTTCTTCTCCATCTCTCTCTCTTCCCCATCCCAGTTATGGACTCCACCATTTTACCTAAGGGCAGGAATTGCGTATGTCTAGTTTATTGAAAAGAAACACTAAGGGTGACATGATAGCAGAGTTCGAATATCTAAGGGGTTGCCATATAGAAGAGGGAATCAACCTATTCTCCAAAGCACCCGAAGGTAGAACAAGGAGCAATGGATGGAAACTAACCAAGGAGAGAAGCAACCTAGAACTAAGGAGACATTTCCTGACCATGAGATCACTAAACCAGTGGAACAACTTGCCTCCAGAAGCTGTGGGTGCTCCAACACTGGAGGTTTTAAAGAAGAGATTGGACAGCCATTTGTCTGAAATGGTCTAGGGTTTCCTGCTCGAGCAGGGGGTTGGACTAGAAGACCTCCAAGGTTCTTTCAGTTCTGTTATTCTCTTAGCTCCAACTAAATACGTTTTTGAAAGGAGTGGCCTATTTTGCTCAACTTTGTGTTGTGCACCAGTTACCTCCTTTCCTGGATAAAGAGGCCCTTTGCTCACTTGACTCTCCCACTGATTGTCTCCCATTTGGACTATTGTGAAGAGGCTCCCTTTGAAAAATATCCAGAAGCTTCACCTGGCACAGAATGCAGCTGCATGAGCAATCTTGGGTGCTCCAAGGACGGTGCAGGTAACACCTTTGCTGCATAAGCTGCATTGGGTGCCAGTTTGCTTCCAGGTCCAGTTCAAGGTATTGGCAATGACCTTTAGAGCCCTACGGCCTGCTGAGCTGAAGAGCTGTCTTTGCCCGATTACATCAGCCTGTCCCATCCAGCCAGGGAGGGAAGGTATGCTGTGGATCCCATCAGTTAAAGAACTCCAACTGAAAGGGCCCAGGAAGAGAGCTTTCTCTGTCACCTGCCCCCATCCTGATGAATGTTCTCCCCCCAGAGGTGAGGTGGAGCCCCATGATCCTGGTCTCTTGGAAATCCTCTGCTGGCTCACTTGGGGCCCACAGAGCAGCCTAAAGCCATGGGACTGAAGCCCTCCCCTGCCTTTTTAGTCTATTTTATTCTTGTTTTTAACTGTTTTGTGTTTATGTTTGTTTGTTTGTTCACCAGTCACTATCTATTTGTCTATCTGTCTGTCTGTCTGTCTGTCTGTCTGTCCGTCTGTCCGTCCGTCCCTCCATCCGCCCGCCCGTCCGTCTGTCGGTCCGTCTGCCCACCCACCCACCCGTCCGTCCGTCCGTCCATCTGTCTGTCCGTCCGTCCGTCCGTCCGTCCGTCCGTCCGTCCCTCCGATCCCCCGTCCACCCACCCACCCACCCACCCACCCACCCACCCTCCCACCTATCTATCTATCTATCTATCTATCTATTAGCTATATATCTAATCTATCTATCTATCTATCATCTATCTATCTATTCTATCGATCTATCTATCTACTATCTATCTATCATTATCTATAGCTATCTATCTACTATCTATATATCTATCTATCTATCTATCTATATCTATCTATCTATCTAATCTATCTATCTATCTATCTATCTATCTATCTATCTATCTATCTATCTATCTATCTATCCTCCATCTAGATATAGACAGAGATATACAATAGATCAGTGGTGGGATTCAAATAGGTGAACAACCGATTCTCTGTGTGGATGCCGCTTCCGGAAGTCAATTCTGGGCCCAGGCAACAAAAAATTAGCTACCGGTTCTGCTGAAGTGGTGCGAAGCGGCTGAATCCCACCACTGCAGTAAATATAGATGTAGATATAGATATAGTGTGTTAAATTCTGCAGAGGTAGTGATATTTTTTGCTCTGGATTGTGAGAGTCCAAGTTTTGCAACCCTGCAAACAAGCTCAGGTTCCTGGTCAGTGCAGTGGTCTTCTCCTATCTTCTTTAGGGCCCCCTGTGCTTCCGGTTTCACCCCCATTCTCCAGGATGATTTTTCACGTCTTCCTTTTGGCAAAGGGAGTCAGGGCAATCTATGGTAGAAGTCCTCAGCTGGCCTCTTCAAGCATTTCTTTAATTCCTTCAAGCCTCTTTATTGATTCGATGTTGATGCTGCCCAAATCCAGCCAACATATAGGAAAGGAGCATTCAAAAGGGGGAGACTGGGATGCTTTATATTTTATTGGTTTCTCCATGGCGCTAGATATAGGGGTCACTGAACCAAAAGCAGTGATGTCTTCCTCTCCCCACACTTTTTTTTTCTCCACAGGCAGAAATCTTACAGACCTATGGGAAGCCATAGAGAAGTCTCCTCTAGTCAACTACACTTTTTCCGGTAACATATCAGATTTCCTGGGTGAGTATATGTGGTAGAAGGTAGTCTGGAGTTACGTGAGGGAGGGGCTTTCTCCAAGGGAGCAAAGGGACAACAGAGCTTGGAACGTCTGGTGGGCAGGAAGAGAACAAGATCAGACCCTCCCTAGGAATTCAAAAACTTCTATAGTTATTGTAGACGATTGCTTTAGTCTGGCAAAATTCTGTCTGTCAGCAGACAGCCCTAACATTATGGGCCTAATGTCATGTCCTGAATATGTTAATTCAGGAGAGAGAAATACTGGGTAATGAAAAGACGGATTAGAATAGTCCACAACTGCATATTCATTGGAGCCAGTTCTGACATCAGACATACTGAAACAGCAGTCTCATGTCACAGTTGTTGCATGCCATAAGAGATTATTACAGCTGTCTCTTTTTTTAAAAACTACCAGGGATATACAAAAGAATCTTTTCTTTCTCAAAAGTTGAATAATTTGATCTCTATCTTTTAAAAAGTCCTTATATTAAAGTTTATTATCCGATAAAAACACAAAAAGAAGCAAAAGAAAACTAAGAGAAGGAAAAACAAGGGTGCAGAAAGAAAGAAAGAAAGAAAGAAAGAAAGAAAGAAAGAAAGAAAGAAAGAAAGAAAGAAAGAAAGAAAGAAAGAAAGAAAGAAAGAAAAAGAGAAAGAAAGAATAGTGACTTCTGACTTTTTTTTCAATGCAGTAGATTACGAAAAGAATTTAAACCTCAGCTTTACACAGTTTTACATTTCTCCACATTTCAGGCCATTTCTAGAACAACAAAACCATTCTAATCATCAAAACCTAAAATCAAATTTTAATTTTTTTTTCCAGTTTGAGCAAAAAGCTCAGTATTTTCATTTTGACCTCTGCATTTCACAGTTTGATTTGGGTGAAATATGGTCAGAATTTTACACGAAATTCTATATTCTTTCTTTTAGATAGAGAAATAAGAAAATGGAAAGAGGAATGAGGACAAGGAATAAGAAGAAAAAACAATAAACTTGGTACCACCCAGAAAATTAAAAATCTGGACTAGACTTACCTAATTTTACAAAGATGATTTTCTGCAGCGAGTTCCTCTATTTTCTCCCAGATTTCTAGAAAGTCCAAGCTTTAATCAGAAGTTCTTTGAGACTGATGGTCAGCTTTTTTTTTTTTGTCCTACCCTAGGTCCATATTTCATTCCTTGGTTTCCTCTTGAAGATCTGTTCATGTTTTAAAAGAACTTAGGTCGAATAGGAGGAGCTGAAACAATGTGATTGTTATACACATGACGGAGGTACCCCAGTCCTCAGGAAATGTATTGACAAGCTAGCTGGCATATAAACTGATTTGAATCAGCCAGCTGTAAATGCTAGGGGTTTGTAGCCTCCATACTCACAACATGTCAACACTCCTCACATGCAGCCACTGTTTTTCCATATTCCATTTGGTAACAGCCATTAAGTTTTATCCTTCCCTCCCTCCCTCCTTCCCCCCCCTCCCTCCATTTAACTATCATCCATCTCCCTCCCCCCTGATATATTTACACTTTTCAATAAAATCCAATCCCTATGATTTACGTGGTGATTTGTGGACTATGAATGTTCACAAGATGGCTGATCTAATGATGGTGGAAGTATAGGAAGACACCTCCTGGACACAAGCTAGCGAATCAACAAGCTAATCAACATTACATTTTGCTTGGGGGCTGAATTGTCTGCTTTTCAGTATTTTATCATATCAACATTTAGCCTATTGGGCATGTCAAGTGGTATCCCTAGAAGATCTAATATCCATGAATAGCCTTTATATATAATCATGGGGAATCCCAAAGGTGCTTTTTCAGGAGGCAACTGCGCTTTCTTTTTTCTCTTTGAAGACGTTTCACTTCTCATCCAAGAAGCTTCTTCAGCTCTTGACTGGATGGTGGGGAATGGGTGGATTTATATTCCTTGCAGACAGCTGGTCATTTGCATTCTTTTAGAGAGTCGTTGATGCCACAGGTTTATCTGTGTTGTCAGGGTCCCCTGAGTAGCGCAAATGGGTGTGGAGCCTTCTTGGAACTGCTGAAAGGACTGTGTTGTAGACTGGAGATAGACGATGTCGTACCCCTCCCCCTCTGTTGAGCGAGGGCTGTTCAGTTTTAACATAGATGGCCTCTTTGACCCCTCTTTCAAACCAGCGGTCCTCTCTGTCCAAAATGTGGACTTTGCTGTCTTCGAAAGAGTGGCCTTTGGCTTTTAAATGCAGATGGACTGCTGAATCTTGTCCTGATGGGTTTGTTCTCCTATGTTGTGCCATGCGTTTATGAAGTGGTTGTTTTGTTTCCCCAATGTACAGATCTGCACATGAAGCTGAAACATATTCCACAAACAATAAATATGTTTAACATCTTTCAGCTCCAAAGTTGCCTAGCTGGACACAGACTGATACCTTGAAAGAAGACCTGTTGTTGACAAAGCAGTCATATTGGCTGAAGCCTGGAAAAGCAGAAGGATCTGAAGTTCCATTGGTACAAGCTTCCTGGTGGCTGAAGACCAATGCTTCCAAAGAATCTGGTCCTCCCTCTGCTGAAACATCCTTGACAAGGTCTTCTCCTGCTTCTATAGAAATCTACAGCACTTCATCCAGGTTTCTGCCAGCTCAGAGTGAGTCTGCATAGGCTATATAGTTGTGTGGTATGAATACTTCAACCAATCAGTCATAGACTCCTCAAACCATCCCTGACTCCGTGCGGTATAACATTATCACATTTGTTTTAAAGGATTTTACTTGCTTAAGATAATTTTAATTCCAGTCTTCCATTTTTCTAAGTCCTAAAACACATTCAAAATTGTGTATCAGCATATTGTGTGTGTGGGCCAGTATGGTGAAGTCATCAGCCTAGAATTCAGGAGTCTCTAAGTTCTAGTCCTGCCCTTTTAGCCCTAGGAAAGAGACCAGGACAAGCCCCCTTGTGAAAAACCTTGCCAAGAAAACGTCAGGGATTTGTCCAGCGAGTCTCCAAGAATTGGATACGGTTGAACACAAGAAAAAAGATTGCAAGATCATCTCAAGTTTATAGAGTTTGTAGCTTGCACAAACTAGCATGACCATGGATTAAAAATGGGTTGGGTTGTAGGTGTGGTTTACTGGTCAAAATGTGCCAGCACTAACACAGTCTATCCCAGTGATGGCGAACCTTTTAGAGACCGAGTGCCCAAACTGCAACCCAAAACCCACTTATTTATCGCTGGGTGCCAGGTGGGAGGTGGCCCACTGGGTGGGCGTGGCTGTGGTGGTCATGGCAGACTGGGTGGGTGTGGCCAAAGTGGGCATGGTCACCTCGATGTTGTTCGTGGGGAGGGATGCCTGTGGGCAGGGTTGGGGGAGATCCAGGGGATCTCTGGCAGGTGGGGCGGTGGGCAGGAGGCTCATCCTGTGGGGTGAGTCAAGGCGAGGCAGGGCAGGGATACCATTGCTGCGGGGCAAGGTGAGGCAGGGGCTGGGGCAGCTGCTGCCTGACACCATTGTCCCCCGCACACAGAGGCCAGCAAGCGCATGGGGGCCGACAGTGTCCGTCAGCAGCCACAGCCTGCCGGCTCCTCAACCGGCGTACTCTGGGGCTCCACAGCCCACTGCCAGCAGTTCAGAGAAGCCACCTCTGGGCTGGACAACTGGGCGACAGCTGAGGAGGCGATGCAGTGGGTCGTGCCCGGAAAAAGGAGAGCATGTGAGGCCAGGAGGGATGGGACAGGGGGGAGGGAAACCAGCCGTGCCGGGATGCATCTGGCCACGTGGGACCTCAGGCGGCTGGTTGAAGAGGGATGGTTGCCATCTCTGGGGCATGGCACGCATGCCCACAAAGAGGGCTCTGAGTGTCGCCTCTGGCACGCGTGCCATAGGTTCGCCACCACTGGTCTATACTTTATCTTAATAAAAAGTAGTATGAGAACTCAGCCAGTTTCAGGGTGGACAGCAGATCTGACTATCTATGGGCCCATCTGATGAAGCCCATGGCTTTCAGAACATCGCAACTTGGGATGTAAAAGGAGTAAATGATAAAGTGTATGTATTGAACTGAAAGAAAAAGAGGAATTATCTTGCTGTGGAACTAAAAAAAGGAGAGCTATAACAGATCTGAATCAAGGTGGAGTCATTCTATGGAGTTGAACTAAAAAAATACTGGCAGGAAGGTGAAGATTTTATGTTTAATTGCAATAGGACCGTGCATTCAAACCAATGAACTCTCTTCCCTCCCAAGAAAATTATCAAAAGACAAAAGCGCACCACATTTAAACTCCAGGAGCTGCAGACCTATTAAGGTAGATCATAAATGTTCCATAAAGCTCTGTTGATGTATGTTCTTTTCTTTTCTTTTCTTTTCTTTTCTTTTCTTTTCTTTTCTTTTCTTTTCTCCAGCCCCAAGGATACCCTTACAAGCTAAGACCATTGTTGTGAAAGAGGATGAAGCAGTCCCTCAGCAGTTCACAATATGGCAAAACTCTGCTACTTTGAAAAGTTCTCCAGGTCCTTCTACCCTGATCTCATCTGGGTTGCAGACAAATACTTCAACGGGATTGGACATTTCTCCCAACAAACCATCTATATCTTCAGCTCCTTTGATCCAGTCAGACTTTCTGTCTAAGACCCGGCCAGTACCAAGTGAGCATTCAAAGTCTGGAAATATCCAGCGTTTCAGCTCTCTTGTTCATTGCCAAGTTTTCCAAGCTTCCTTTTCCCTATTGTTTTGGTACCGTTAAGTCGTTGTTGATCTCTGGCAACTGGCTGGATAAGTCCCTGAAGGTTTCTTGGCAACATTTTTGGAAGTAGTTTATCATTGCTTGCTTCCTAGTGTTGAAAGAGAGGGACTGGCCTAAAGTCAGCCCACTAGCTTTCATGCTTAATACCGGACTAGAACTCACAGTCTCTCGGTGAATGATCCAAAGTTACCCAGCTGGCTTCATCCCTAAGGTGGGACTAGAACTCCTGATCACCTTGTTTCTAGCCTGATGCCTTGACCACTACACCAGGGGTCCCCAACCCCTGGTCTGTGGACCAGTACCGGGCCACAGCATGCCAGCAACCGGGACGCACAAACCAGCAAAGCCCCATCTGTGGGATGCCGGCAGCACACAAAATCATGCACCCTCTCTCCACAGAACTGGTCCCTGGTGCCCAAAAGGTTGGGGACCTCTGCACCTACACCAAACTGGTTTTTGTTTTTTTTCATTTGGTTTAACTTCATCCATTCACCTTCCTTCCCAACCACTTCTATTTAGTTCAGATTTCCTTCCTATTGTTCCTAGTGTTCTAGAATTTAAATTTCACTTTGCTTAATTGAGATTGGCTGGGAGTAGACTAATGATTTTATTATTTAAAATTTTTAGCAGTGGGTGTTCCTTCTCCATTGGTTTCTCCATCTACAGAAGAAAAACCAGTTGCCTTGAAGACTCGTCCTCCTTTTAGTAAGTTGCAACTGTTGTGTGCCCTATGGTGCAGTATTCTATTCACCTTAACAAAGGATATTTCAGCACTTGAGAAGGTGTAGAAAAGGGCTATTCAAAGGGTCTTGGAAAACGTCTTTATGATCTTATTGCACTAGTGAGGCCACACTTAGAATATTTTGTCCAATTCCAGCCATCACGATACAAAAAAGATGCTGCGGGTTTAGGACAACTCGTAATGGCCAACTCCATGGGACCACTTTCCATGGATCACTTGCTGTGGGATCACCACGATGTAAAAAAGATGTTGAGACTCTAGAAAGAGTGCAGAGAAGGGCAACAAAGATGATTAGGGGACTGGAGGCTAAAGCATATCAGGAACGTTTGCTGGAATTGGGTATGTCTAGTTTAATGAAAAGAAGGACTAGGGGTGACATGATAGCAGTATTCCAATATCTCAGGGGTTGCCACAAAGAAGAGGGAGTCAAGCTATTCTCCAAGGCACCTGAGGGCAGGACAAGAAGTAATGGATGGAAACTAGTCAAGGAGAGAAGCAACCTGGAACTGAGGAGAAACTTCCTGACAGTTAGAACAATTAACCAATGGAACAACCTGCCTCCAGAAGCGGTGAATGCTCCAACACTGGAAGTTTTTAAGAAGAGACTGGACAGCCATTTGTCCGAAATGGTATAGGGTTTCCTGGCTGAGCAGGGGGTTGGACTAGATGACCTCCAAGGTCCCTTCCAACTTTTTTATTATTATTATTATTATTAAGACTTACACTACATTGAAGAAAGGGTGGGATAGAAGTATTAAAGAAAGGATGCAGAAATGAATAAAGAAATGAATTCAACAATCCATTAAATTGAATTGTTGAATTGGCCTGTGGTGAGTTGGCCGTGGTGAGTTGTCTCGTGGCAAGTTGGATGCGATGAATTGACCATGACAAAATGGCCATGGCGAGTTGGCTGCGGTGAATTGGCCACGGTGAGTTGCCACATTCCAACCTAGAAAGAGTGCAGAGAAGAGCAACAAAGATGATTAAAAAGGGTCTGGAGACTGAATAGGATGATGAATAGTTGAGGAGTTAGCTATGTCTAGCCCAGGGGTCTTCAAACCTGGCCCTTTTATGACTTGTGGACTTCAACTCCCAGAATTCCTCAGCCAGGCACGCTGGCTGAGGAATTCTGGGAGTTGAAGTCCACAAGTCATAAAAGGGCCAAGTTTGAAGACCCCTGGGCTAGCCTATGAAAGAGAAGGAGTGGGGACTGTCATCTAGTACTTGAGGGTTTCTCACAGAGATGAAGGGATTGACTTATTCCCCAAAGCACCAGAGGGCAGGACAAGAAGTAATGGGAGGAAGCTTGTTAAAGAGAGAGCCAACCTAGAAGTAAGGAGAAATTTCCTGACTGTGAGAATAATTAATCAATGGAGTAGCTTGCCTCCCGGAAGTTGTGGGTGCTTCCATCACTGGAGGTTTTCAAAAACAGATGCAAAACCATTTGACTGGGATGATATAAGGACTCCTGCCTTGAGCAGGGGGTTGGACTAGAAGACCTCCAATGTCCCTTTCAGCCCCATGATTCTACTGTACATTCTATGAGAAAAGACTAGGGAAGAAAGGGCCAGTTCATTCAGATATTTGTTGATGGCTGTCCATCATGCTAATTAGGCACTCCTGCACTCAGCCATGATATGCTTCTGAATAGCATTTGCTGGGAATGTGGGTGTATAAAGGAGAATGTGGGCTTTTCATTGGTATCTAGTTGGCCATTGAGGACACTCTAAGGCTAATTCTGGGATAGCCAACCTCCAAGGTCCCTTCCAGATTCTATTCTATTCTATTCTACTCTACTCTACTCTACTCTACTCTACTCTACTCTACTCTACTCTACTCTACTCTACTCTACTCTACTCTACTCTACTCTACTCTACTCTACTCTATTCTATTCTATTCTATTCTATTCTATTCTATTCTATTCTATTCTATTCTATTCTATTCTATTCTATTCTATTCTATTCTATTCTATTCCACTCTATTCCACTCTACTCCACTCCACTCCACTCCACTCTACTCTATATTCTATTCTATTCTATTCTATTCTATTCTATTCTATTCTATTCTATTCTATTCTATTCTATTCTATTCTATTCTATTCTATTCTGTTCTGTTCTGTTCTGTTCTATTCCATATTTTCTATTCTATTCTATTCTATTCTATTCTATTCTATTCTATTCTATTCTATTCTATTCTATTCTATTCTATTCTATTCTATTCTATTCTATTCTATTCTATTCTATTCTATTCTACATTCTTGGTTCATTTCTTCAAGAATGAGCTAAAGGCAGAGATGAAATCAACGGGGGCATATATAGAGAGAACATGGTTCGGCTCCCTGTGCATGAAGGACAGGGCAGATTTTTTTTGGCTATACTGGATACAATTAAATTCCATCTTTCTATCCTCTTCTAGTTTTATTTATTATTTATTTTATTTATATTTCATATTTCTTAACTGCCCATTTCCCTTGGAGAGGGGCGTTCCTCTCCTTGCCATTCTCCAATGGAAGCTCCTAGCAGTTGCATTTTCCTGGTCTGATCCAATGCAATTGTACTATAATATATAACAGGGGTCTTCAAACTTGGCCCTTTTATGACTTGTGGACTTCAACTCCCAGAATTCCTCAGCCAGGCATGCTGGCTGAGGAATTCTGGGAGTTGAAGTCCACAAGTCATAAAAGGGGCCAAGTTTGAAGAGCCCTGATATATAATATTATAATCTCATTGGCAGGGCAGGTTGTGTGAATCCTTGCAGGATGTGCCCTGGGAAAATGCTGGATAAGCCCTATCTTCAAACACCCAGCATGCAAATGTCATGCTGACTGGGGAATTCTGGGAGTTGAAGTCCACACTTCTTAAAAATGGCCAAGCTTCAGAAACACTGTGCTTGACCCATAACTCTAGTCCTAGTGGGAACCTCCGCTATAACAGTGCAATTCACAATTCACATCCTTGCTAATGTGTTGTCTTCTAATTCTCTTTTCAGTGACAGCAAACACACCCTTACCTGCCCTTGTGATACAAAGGCCTAACAGTGACAGCTTATCAAAGGTGAATTCTAGTAAGTACTTTTCTTTTGAGCTACCAAACATGGCATACATCTGGAGGACTGTTATGCTTTGTTCTCACAGCCTCCATGCGTGAGAATTACATTTTGATGCAGAAAAAAATTGCTACAGACATCCCACCTGCTATTTTCACCACTCAAATTCCACATTTCATATTCATCCCTTTTGTCCCGAGCTTCGTGTTCATTCCTGCCTCTTCTTCTTTTGTTCTGAATCATCACGTGGGAATGCTAAAAACATTTCAGTCTTCTAGTCCTTAAGCTTATTATCTGGGCCCCTGATATTACTTTCAATTGGAGAGCTCTGCTTGTTTGAAATACGGCCTTGCTTTACTGCTTTTGAGCTGCCAAAGAAAAATGAAATTTTGCTCTCCATGGATTATATCTTTTAGTTTAACCTGGCATTTCCACTTGCTCTGACTGCTAACCTGATCAACAGGACTTGAAGAAAGCAGACGGAAAACTTGCTTTAAAAGTTTGCAATCCCTTCCTTTAAAGGGCAAAAATTTATGCCTGGTCCATATTATATTTCAGAAGCAGGACCATTGGTGAAAGAAACAGAAGAATAAAGATAATATGCTAATATTGTAGGAGATTCACAAATATTCACCTGAACATAACACACTCCTGTGCCAGTGTGTATCTCTGTTGTTCTAGCACAGTGATGGCGAACCTTTTAGAGACTGAGTGCCCAAACTGCAACCCAAAACCCACTTATGCATCGTCGAGTGCCGGGTGGGTGTGGCCCATTGGCTGGGTGTGGCCCATTGGGTGGGCATGGCCTATTGGGTGGGCGTGGCTGCAGTGGTAATGGCAGACAGGGTGGGACTAAAAAGTTCAATCAATCAATTCCAACTTTGCAAGATCTTTTTTTTTTCCGCAAGAAGTTGAAATTGACTTGATTGAACCTTTTTTTTTTTTTTTGCACACGGCGGCGGAGGCCTAAAGCGAAAAGGTTTTATAAAACCCAGCTGAAGGCCTAGGACTGGGGCGACGGCGCGCGTGCCCACAGAGAGGGCTCTGAGTGCTGCCTCTGGCACCCGTGCCATAGGTTCGCCACCACTGTTCTAGCAGGATATCCCTAGAAATAAAATGGACAGGAGAATTTGCACAAACTTCAAGCAAAGTTTGAAGTATGTTCCCTACATAACAAGCTAGGATCTCAAGCTTAGGTTGAATTTAGTGGAATCGGCTGAATTCTCTGAACTAAAGAGGGAAGGCCAAAAGTTTGGGTGTCCGATTTATTGTATAATTGCATTCTTCAAACCCCTGACCCTATTAGCTCATATTCCCTTGAGGTTGTCTCTGCAAGATTGGGCCCTTTAAAAGGGATCTTTTGAGTAGCATCTTCTCCCGCCCATCTCTTGGTCACAAAAGCCACCCGGCGTTGCCAACAAATCGCCAGTCTTAACCTGGAAGATTCTATTTCAAGCAACAAATTGACTTGCAAGCTGAGCCTTCGGCTTTCCTTGTTTTTACTTTTCTTGGAAGGGGCAAATTTCCAATCAGCAATGGCTTAACCAGCAGATGGTCAAGTGCTGCAGCTATCCTGTCTGCTGGGACACAGGCAACGATGTTTTAAAAATTATTGATTTATTAATTTATATCCCACCTTTATTATTTTTATAAATAGCTGGGGGAATGAACGTACTCCTTCCTCATCCTATTTTCCTCACAACAACAACTCATGAGGTGAGGTGAGGTGAGACTGACTGGCCCAAAGTCACCCAGCTGGCTTTCATGGCTAAGGCGGAACTAGAACTTACCATCTCCTGGTGATTGGCCCATATTCAGCCAACGGGCTTTCATGAGCAGCTGGCTTTCATGCCTAAGGTGGGACTAGAACTCAGAGTATCCTGGTGATTGGCCCAAAGTCACCCAGCTGGCTTTCATGCCTAAGGCGGGACTAGAGTTCACAGTCACCTGGTGATTGGCCCAAATCACCCAGCTGGCGCCACCTTTTGCTGCCGTAACTGCAAACAAATGCTGGCTGTACTTGGTGATCAATTCCTTTCATGCCTAAGGCAGGACTTAGAACTCACAGTCTCCTGGGGATTGGCCCAAAGTCACCCAGCTGGCTTTCATGCCTAAGGCGGGACTAGAACTCACAGTCACCTGGTGATTGACCCAAGTCACCCAGCTGGCACCATCTTTTGCTGCCGTAACTGCACACAAATGCTGTCTGTGCTTGGTGATCAATTCCTTTCATGCCTAAGGCAGGACTAGAACTCAGTTTCCTGGGGATTGGCCCAAAGTCATCCAACTGATTTTCATGCCTAAGGCAGGACTAGAACTCACAGTCTCCTGGTGATTGGCCCAAAGTCACCCAGCTGGCTTTCATGCCTACGGTGGGACTAGAACTCACCATCTCCTAGTTTGTAGCCTGGTGCCTTAACCTCTAGGCCAAACTGAATCACTTGCTGGGAACGCTGACTTCCTACACATGAATGGATCTTATTTTCCAGAATCCTGGCAATGCCCATGGCTCAGTTAGAGAGTTCTGGGAATCCAAATTTACACGCTTGGAGGATATCAGGTTGAGGACGATTAGAGTACAGATAGTTCTTGCTTAATGACCAGTCACTTTGAAGTTAAAACAGATCTCCCCCAAAAGGTACTCATGACTGATTTTTAATTTCTCATGCCCAGTCCCCTGTCTATGGTTACACGGTTGTTTTGGGGGCTCTTGGCATTTGACTCGCATTTACGGCTGTTTGCAGCTTATAGTCATGTGAGATGTTTGACAATTTTTGCTGGTGTATTTGTGGTGTTCGCTTAATGACTCTGGCATTTTTTTAAAACAACCATGGTGTTCGCTTCTTGACCACCACAAAATGGTAAAAATCGGTCACGATCACATGGTGACCTGCTTAATGATTGCCCAGGGTTACGACTCTCATTCCGGGCTCAGATATGGTTTGTAAGATTATCTGCAACTGTCATGTCCTAGGACTGGCTGGTAGGCTGAATTCATAGTATCATAGATATTGCATAATATCTATGCGATAAAAAAAAATCTGTAAGGTATGTTGATATAGGTTATGAGGATTTAGGCTGAGGCGCAGGTCTGTCCTGCTTTAAGCACCCCGTGCTTCTTTTGCATTGAATGGACATCTTACAAATCATGCCTGTATGATTTTGTTAATTTCGCACGGATGCTATGGGATGCTTAAGTGGTGGTTGGGAAAGGAATGGTGGGCTGGATTTGGCAAGCTTATCGGAAAAATTAGGATCCAACCAACCCTCCACAAGAGTTAGTTTTTAAAATGGCCTTAAAATAATTCAGAGCTGAATTTCTAATGTGAAATTTGAGCAGTCTTCTGTTTAGCCTTGACAAGAGTAAAAATCCATCTTTTCTGCCAGTACAACATAGGGAGGTCGTCTTTGAAAACATGGGACAGTTCAGGGGTTGCCACAAAGAAGAGGGAGTCAAGCTATTCTCCAAAGCGCCTGAGGGCAGGACAAGAAGCAATGGATGGAAACTAACCAAAGAGAGAAGCAACCTGGAACTGAGGAGAAACTTCCTGACAGTTAGAACAATTAACCAGTGGAACCACCTGCCTCCAGAAGTTGTGAATGCTCCAACACTGGAGGTTTTTAAGAAGAGACTGGACAGCCATTTGTCTGAAATGGTATAGGGTTTCCTGGCTGAGCAGGGGGTTGGACTCGATGACCTCCAAGGTCCCTTCCAACTTTATTATTATTATTATTATTATTATTATTATTATTATTATTATTATTATTATTATTATTATTATTATTATTATTATTATTATTATTATTATTATTATTATTATTATTATTATTATTATAGTGTGAATCAGGACTATTAAGGTTACAATAATATTCTAATTGCCTAAAAATTAGCTCGGCCAAGCTTAAAGGGCTTGAACAGGGGTTTCTGAACAGAAGATATTATATTGCCAGGTTTAATTTGACTGGATTGTACCTATAATCCATGATTGGATTGCTGCATGATTTATAGAGTCAATGGTTTATGTGATCTTTTATAGATTTATAGATCTTTTCTGTGGATAACTGGCTTCTGGAATAGACTGTAGGGCCCACCTTCCTAAGAACAGAAGCAACAACTGGAGCAGATAGATTAATTCTCTCATATTGTCCTACTATTTGCTTTCAATCTCAATAAGTAAGCATCTTGCAGTCCTTGGGTTTCATCCTGCCCCCATTCCCTTCTTTGTGATTACTTGAAGCTCCTCGGAAGTACAGGCCAACACCAAATACCAATCCTGTCTGCTTCGTTGATGGCCACTCCATGCCTGCTGTGTGTCTGAGACCACTGTTCTGGAAGTACAACCTTTGATAGGAGTAAGGACACCCATCACTGTAAAAATCCAAAGACTGGAGATAGACAAGTTGTTGCCCTCCTCCCCCGCCACATTTGGGATTTTATAGAATGTTCCAGTCCCAGAATTGAAAATGTCACTGGGGTCACTGAATCCAACTCTTTGCTCAGTGCAAGGATCTAAATTAAAGCATCTCTGAATGATGTCAACCCATCCATTGTAATGAGTCCACCACCTCTTTGGGTCATTGGTTCCACTGTTGAACTGCTGTTAAAGCTAGGAAGCTTTCCTAACCATCAATCAAACCTGTTTCCTGTAATTTAAATCTGATATGCGGTGTCTTGATCTTATCAGTTATGGTCAGCAAGGGATTGTATGAGTTGCAGTCCAAGACATATATACAGTAGAGCGTCAGGTTGCCTGCCCTTGACTTGGAAAATTAAATAGACCCTACAGATTCGGTGGATGCCACTTAAAATAATAGCAAGTTCTCTACCACATGTTTTGTTTAAAAGGAAGAATGATGACATACATACAGTAATGAAAAGCAGTGTATGAAAACCAGCTTCAACCCAAAAAGTCAACTATGAGGAAGTGGTCTTAAAGAGTTGACTACATGAAGGAGATCAGGGGATAACAAAAAAAACAGAGGGGCTTTCATTTCTGACTTTTGAAGATATTTCTCTGAGACTTCCACCAGGACTAAAAGGCTGGTCAAAACTGGGAGATGAAAGCAGGAATTGAGAAGTCTTCTTCTAGGTGCTTGGACTGGAGTCGCAGGTATACATTTTCTTCTCAACAATTTCCTTGTTCGTTTTGGCTTTCTTCCACTGAAGCCTATAACTTGATCATTGCTGGCACATGACTTTTTAATTTTAAACAGGTGATGAGGGATGGAGAGCTGGAAAAGAATAAGGCCATTGTCTCTGGAAGCGGCACAACCACGCCTGACCATCTCACCCCTGAAGTATGGGGAAATGATATATATTTTTTCTGCCTGGCTTCTGTTCAAGAATGTGACAGAAAATGGAGTGGCTTTGGGAGCAGGCATCTCCTCACCTACAGGATAAAGCTGTCTATTTCTTTCTTTTGCCAAGAGAGATTCTTCTACAAGGTTGAGAGATGTTGAAGGCCCCACAAGATATTTCTTTGTTCTCCCCAGAGACCCTCTAAGCTTCAGATCTTTCGTTGTGAATGAACCAAATCCCACCTTGAAAAGATAACAGTCCAATACAAAAGATTTTACATTCATAATATTTTACTCATCATATTAAAACAAAGGAAATATGTGTTTTTGTCATCATTTCAGGAATGACTATCCTTCGTGGTCTCTTCTGAATGTACATCACCTGTATTGTAAGAATTACAGTTAGTCCTCAACTTATGACCAGAGTTGAGCCCAAAATTTCTGTGGCTAAACAAGACAGTTGTTAAGTGAGTTTTGTCCCATTTTACAACCTTTCTTGCCACAGCTTTTAAATGAACCAGTGCAGTTGTTAAATTAGTCACATGGTTGTTCAGTGAATCTGGCTTCTCATTGGCTTTGCTTGTTAGAGGGTCACAAAAGGTGATCACATGACCCCGGGACACTGCAGCCGTGATAAATAAGAGTCAGTTGTCAAGTGCCTGAATTTTGATCACGTGACCATGGGGGAATGCTGCAACCGTCGTAAGTGTGAAAAATGGTCACAAGTCACTTTTTCCAGTGCCATTGTAACTTCGAACGGTCACTAAACGAATGGTTGTAAGCCAAGGACTACCTGAACAGGCAAATTGTATTTGTGATAAAAAAAAATAACAATAAACTGCTTGTGTTACTGAATGTTTTAAATAGGACATTTGCAATAGGAGAAAGTGGAAGTTGTAGATACCTGTTTGCTTTAAGAGAAGGAGTGACCAAAAGTTACATTTTGGGTTTAGCTTCTGTTGAAAAAAAAAATATTCATCAGGGTCCAGTCCAAGCTGGGAATAAATAAAATGGAGGCTGTTTGGAAAGAAGGTTCTTTATTGAGTTGCCAGAAATTTCAGTGATAGCAGCATGTTTCTGGGGTGGCTGACCACATGGAGCTGGGAGTGGTGGGTTTTTATACCTTTTTGGGCTTTTGTGTTTGGGGTTGTTCCTGTTCCTGCGGCATGAACTTTGACCTGAGATTCAGTGTGCCCTTTTTGTATTCTGATGGTGGTGGGTTAATCCAATTATGTCCTAAAGATCATGTCCTGCTTCCCTGGGGCTGTGTTGGATTTTTGGGTGAGGGGTTGCTGGTTCTAGGGGGTCTTTGTTTTTCTAATCCCATCAGTTCCAAGCTTCCTGGCTCCAGTCTTTCTGAAAGGATTATCAAATCTGCATTTCTACAAAGTTGGTTTCTGCTTGGGGCAGAGAGACTTGGGTGGTGGTTTCTGTCTAAGATTTTTCTCCATTACTTCTTTGGGGAAATATATTCTGCCTCTTTAATATCCCCCAAAATATTTCTTTCTCTGGGGGGGGGGGTGCTGTCTTCCTACACTTCCTACCTGTAGTTTGGACTGTAGTTTCCAATGCACACTTTGATACGTTGCTCAGTTGAAATTAAAAATAAGAAAAGTTTCTGTTTCTGCTTTACTCCTCAGAGTTCAGTTCACTCCCCATTTATTTTTTGCAACAACTCTCTTAAGATAAGTTCATCCAAGGAGTGACGATTCAAGCAAGGTCACACTGTTTGTTCTGTAGCAGACCTGAAATCCTTCTAGCCCCTTCCCTTGATAGCTTGTCAAGTAGTGTATGTGATTCTTTGTCTTGAATCTGCTTTTCCTCTTCTGGTGTAATTAAATACCATTTTGTATTCACTTCATGGCTGCTTCTGATAGCTCAGGCATATGTCGTCAGGCCTTCATTACATGGGGGAGACATACTTCCCCACCTCTCTGATCATGTAACCCATTCAAAGTCATGAAGAATGCTAAGCATGATCCTGGGGGAATCAAATCCCCCAGCCCAAGAGAAAAAAGTTGAGTTTTGATAAAGCTCCACTTCCAGGAGCAGAGAGGGAGAAGATTTGAGATTGGAGGAAGGTTCAGCTACTTCCTACCTTTAAGGAGACATTATTTGGGTTACTGAAGGGATCAATCATCAGGAAATGATTCTCTTTGAGAAAGATCAGTTAGCTTACAAAGCTGATGGGAACTTGGGCTGCCATCTGTTGCATGTTAATTTGGGAATCCCAAAAGTGCTTTTTCAAAACGCCACTGGACTTTCTTGTTTTGCTAGGAGACGTTTCGCTTCTTAACCAAGAAGCATCTTCAGTTCTGACTGAATAGTGGAGAATGGAAGGATTTATATTTCTTTGCCATCATCTGGTTGTGAGCACCAGTGGTGGGATTCAAATATGTGAACACCCGGTTCTCTGTGTGGATGCCGCTTCCGGAAGTCCATTCTGGGCCTGGGCAACAAAAAATTAGCTACCGATTCTGCCGAAGTGGTGCGAACCGGCTGAATCCCACCACTGGTTAGCACTCTTTCTGAGAGTAATTGAGGCCACTTGGAGGTTTATCTGTGCCCTCAGGGTCACCTGAGTAGTGCAAATGGGAACTCAGAATCTCCATAGACATTAATTTGGGAGGAAACCCAAGTAGTTTAAGGGAACTTATTTATTTATGAAGCTAAAGAGGAAAGGGGGTTGAACTAAATGTATGAGGAAAGTGCTTCTAAAGAGCAACCACTGCCATAAATGATGATTTAAAAAAATATTTAAAATGAGTTTGGAATTCATGAAGAAACCACATTTCTTCACTGAGGTCCCACAGAAGCCATAATGGAGCAATTTTACAACTTAGTCCCAGAAATTTTCACTCAGATGTTACGTAAAAAAGTGAGCTCCCGGAATGGTTGTGTGGTGTGGTGTCGGCAACTTAAAACAAAACTCCAGAGCATTGATTTTCTCTGTGCAAAAACACATTCTTTCTTTAAATAAAAGTACTCAGACGTGCCAACAAATGTCTTATTCCACAACAGCAAAGTGTCAATCCCATGGACTACTTTTGGGATTACATCCTTTTTTTCCCTCTAGAATGCACACAGGTCATCAAAAAAGGCAATTTGGTGACTGTGCCACCCCTCACAGTTCAAAAGCTGAATCCTTGCGTGATGGAGCTGTGCAGGTTTTATCAGCGGTGCTTCTGTACCAGAGACCGGAGTTACTCAAGGGATCACGCTATGAGGTAAATTTAAAAATGATCTCACCTAAGTTCTTAGTCAGGAATCTAGATATTACAAGTTGTGCAGATTCTCACAAGGGACCTTTGTTTTGGTGAAGAGTTGAAGGAGATACTCCTTCCAAGTTGATGCTTGAAGCAAGAGAGCTCCATGCTTTTCAGAAGAAAATCAATCCCCCATGTTGGTTTCTAGATTTCTATAGTCTCTCCTAAGCTCTACTTCCCCATCTTTTCTTATCAAGCTTTGGTGAGATTGCCACAAAATCTGTCCTTTTCCAGCAGCAAGCTTTGGCTATCACCATTGGACATCACCTTCTCTTGCATGTCTTCACCCTGAGTCATCAGGAAACTTCTAGCACCTTCTAGGAAACAATGGTTTTCCAAACTACACCAGTGAGGCCAGGCTTATGTCACTTCAGTAATGGGTGGATAATACTATGAAGATACCAGAAGTCACTGAGGAAGAAATGGCCCAAAGATGGTTTTGCAGAGGCAAATCCATCCTTCTGGTGAACCTCCATTACCTCAAACAAGCTCACAGCATATGAGGGAAGGATGTTAAGAATGTTTCCTTGAGTTTATATTGAAATTTCTAGATAAATCGTAAGATATTTCGGCACCTGAAATTCTGAGTGTAGAAACCTGAGGAAGAGGACCAGAACACCAGCTGCATTTGGCAGCTTGAGATTTGATTTTATGGGCTTAATACGATGAAAAGGGATCTTGTCAGATTTGATGAATGGGTATTAATAGAACAAAAGTGATTCCCAGTTAATAAGTAAAAATCAAGCTTCCTCAGCTTGACAGAACCAGGAAGACCAGGCATTTTTTTTGATGATGATGATGATGATGATGATGATGATGATGATGATGATGATGATGATGATGATGATGATGATGATGATGATAATAATAATAATAATAATAATAATAATAATAATAATAATAATAATAATAATAATAATAATAATAATAATAATAAAGTTGGAAGGGACCTTGGAGGTCATCGAGTCCAACCCCCTGCTCAGGCAGGAAACCCTATACCATTTCGGACAAGTGGCTGTCTAGTCTCTTCTTAAAAACGTCCAGTGTTGGAGCATTCACCGCTTCTGGAGGCAGGTTGTTCCACTGGTTAATTGTTCTAACTGTCAGGAAATTTCTCCTTAGTTCTAGGTTGCTTCTCTCTTTAGTTAGTTTCCATCTGTTGCTTCTTGTCCTGCCTTCAGGTGCTTTGAAGAATAGCTTGACTCCCTCTTCTTTGTGGCAGCCCCTGAGATATTGGAACACTGCTGTCCTGTCCCCCATCGTCCTTCTCTTCGATAGACTATGATCTATTCAGAGAGTATGGTTTGCAATGTGGCCCAAGTAAAACCAGTAAGAATTAATAACAAAACCGTAAAATATATGAAGACAGCCCAGTCCACCATCCATACTATAAGCCGATAAGAACAGAATGTTATAACTGTGCAAAGAAGAAACAGCAAATACTCTCTTTTTCCAGATTCTATTCTATTCTGTTCTGTTCTGTTCTGTTCTGTTCTGTTCTGTTCTGATTGATTGTTCTCCCCTACCTAATATGTCTTCTGTCAGCCATATTCTGTGTGCAGCAGACACCTTGGTTCATGTCTGAGAGAGATTTACAGAGGAGAAGCAACTGTTGACGGTTGTTTTCTACTCTCCTTATTTCCCATTTGAATACACAGCTGAATCTTAGCCTGGGAGAAAGATAACTAAATTTTGTTGCAGGGAGCTGTAAGATTAATGACTCCATTGGTTATTTTCTTCCTGGATTTTTTTTTTTTTTTGTCTTTTCAGGGAGTGCAAAACAGCTAGGTTTCTAAATCCAATGTTCCTCGGTTCTGAATTTATCACCCAATACATTTATCGTGACCTTAGCAAGGAATTAGCATATCGGTTTTCATCTCAGAAGCAATAGAATAGGAGAAATAACAAGACCTCAGAGAGAATACAGGAAAAATAAAATGAACTTCTGTTCCAATAAAATCTATTGCGGAGTTAAAAGCAAAGGAAGAGTTGAAGCTGTGGTTTCAGTAGCCTTGGAGTAAGAATTGATTTGGAGAAGCCCTTAAGATGTTGTATTTCTATACTATAGTTCAGTATTGAAAGCAATGTTACACTCATTTTTGGAAGTCAAGTATGTTTGTTACTTTAGTTACGGACATCAGCTAAGAATTTCAATCCAAGAATACACAATTCAAAATATATCCTATTCATCTTTTGATTTTGGTTTACATTTTAGGTACTGTGTTGAAAACTATCCATGGTTCTTTAAAAATGCAGCATTTATTTGTGAAAAGGTCAAGAGATCAACTTATTCTAAGAGTAAGTAGACATTCCCATCTAGTCTATTTCAGTGGGATTTTGCTCAATGCCCATTGGGTTCAATGTGCCTTGGGTAGGATGGCACTATAATAGCATATCCTCCTCAGAAATCTACTAATGGGGTTACAGTAATAAACTATCCCAAACTTTTCTTTAGTTTTGCAATTTTCCACCACCAAGTTTTGGCAGAAGAATGGGAAAATGGGAAGAGAGGAAAACCAGTCTTAGTTTCCCTGATGATTGTTCATAAGTGACTTGACCCCTTTACTGCACTTTTGACATGTTCAAATTGTTGAAGTTATTTTGTAGAGGGAGAAGGTGGAGACCCACAATAGATCCAGGGAAGTATGAAAGTTCACTAAGTCTGTGGGACCCTTGGTGCTCTTTCAGCTTGTTTTCTTGCAGACCTTTCATTACCCAACTAGGTAATATCACCAGTGTTAGAAGAGAGTGGGATTTGTTCTCTGTTTACATATCAGTGACTTGTTCTGTCAGTGTTGGTGGGAGTGCTCTTGGTAGTTCCTTAATTAGGTTGTTATTTATTGTTGGATTGTTTGTCTGAGTTGGTAGCTCTTTCATTGGGGTATTGTTTACTGCTCAATTATTTTTCTGGAATTAATCCTGATGTCAATCTCTACCTATCTGGGTGTTGATTGCTGGTGTTTTGGTCTTTTGTTTCCTTTTAGATTTTTTAAATTGTCTTTTTTGAATGGTATGTAGCTGTTGTTTATCTCTATTTGCCTGTTGATTGCTGATTCGTCTAAGTGTCAGGCTTCAAGAAATTCTCTATATTTTTGCACCTAGCTTGGTCTAGGATACTCAGTTTCCCCTTTGAAATTATGATTAAGTCTGTCCATGTCTGGTGCAATTAAGGAGTTTTCAACAAACAAACAATCCAATAGTAAACAGCATCCTAATCACTATCCAAGAACATTCCCACCAACATTGATAGGGCAAACTATATATAAACAGAACGAACGCCACTCCCTTCTAACACTGATGATGTTACCTAGCTGGGTAATGAAACATCTACAAGAAAACAACCAAGCTCAGTCAGCACCAAGGAACCTGGTTCAACCCTAGCAACAAATATTCCCTTCTGTCTAAATATGATTTTCTTGCTCTGCATTGGATTGACCCTTCTTCTTTTTTTTCTAGCATTGAAACAGAAGTGCCTTAAATATATTTGTAAATCCATCTGATTCTCCAAGAGGAATTGTTGAGCACAAGGAAACATGGAAGAAATCCATAGGTTTATTCCATTGTCCAGTGCAAGAAACCACACACACACACACACACACACACACACACACACACACACACACACACACACACACACACACACACACACACACACACACTAACAGAAGACGAAGAAGAGGATTTTTCTTGGATGGCAGGATCTTCTTGCTTGCACACTGATTAAACAAAAAGTTAATAATGAATAGAAGGTGACATTCACAACAAAAATTTTCCCTGAAACGAAAAGTTGTAATAATTATTGTTATGTTTCCTAAAGAATGTTCCCTAGTTTGTTAGTGAATGTAAATCAGTGGGTTCTTAAGTGTTTGAAACAACAGTGAACCAAATTTGAATAAAAATGTAAGAATTACGTGGCAGTTCTGTCTTCACTTAAAAAGGAAATATGTAACAAGATTACTTTGTATTACTTTGGGATGTCAAAGCTCAATTTAAGCTTCTTTCTTATTGATGAGTAAACCAGTTTGACCCTCCATCTTTATAAATCTATAGCACGGATTGGTTTTATAAGCTTGGAATGTAAGAGCTCGCCAGAAGGATTTCCACACTGAAAGATGGGATGCTTAGATGCACCTTTTGGCCTTTTCATAACCAAAGTGAGAGGGAAATCTTGCACTTTATAGGGTTTTACAGGTAGTCCTCGACTTACAACAGTTCATTTAGTGACCATTCAGAGTTACAACAGCACTAAAAAAAGCAAGTTACAATCGTTTTTCACATGTTTGACAGTTACTGCATCCCCATGGTCACGTGATCAAAATTCAGATGCTTGGCAACTGACTCATATTTATGACGGTTGCATCGTCCCGGGGTGATGTGATCCCCTTTTGCGACCTTCTGACAAGCAAAGTCAATGGGGAAGCCAGATTCACTTAACAATCATGTCATTAACTTAACAACTGCAGTGATTCACTTAACAACTGTGGCAAGAAAGGCTGTAAAATGAGGCAACATTCACTTAAGAAATGTCTCGCTTAGCAACAGAAATTTTGGGGTCAATTGTGGTCATAAGTTGAGGACAACCTCTATTTCATTTGCATTGTCTTTTCCTTTGAAAGTTTTTGGGAAGCAATTTCTTTTCTGTCACACATACTAGAAATAGTTTTTTTGGGGAAAAAACATAGGCCATTTTTTTGGGATGGAACATTTTGTAGAAACATCTCCCTCAGTGTTTGTTCTGAGAAACAAACTTGACAATTTTAAGATGGATGGACTTCAACTCCCAGAGTTCCCCAGCCAGTCATAGCTCATTTTGCTGTGAAAATGTCCTCCTTTCTTCAACATTTGAGGGGCCCTCAGAGGGCCAGATCTTGTGGGCTGCCTTTTGAATATCCTTCCTCACATTATAAACTTTCCCTCCTTTAAAATATTGTATGTTCTGCAAAAATTAAGAGGTCCTCAAGTCTGTACACAAGCTTCCCTTTGGCTTCCCAAAGGCACTAGAAACCTATGAGTTCACTGTTCGTGTATATGCGTTTGAGTACACTTCCATGCATCCACAGCTAGGCCTCAACTTACAGCCCGTTGCTTAGCGATAAAAAGGGGACAAATGACTCTGATCCAAAGTTGATGACCGTCGTTTGGGCACTCAGCAACATGGCCACAATGTTGGCTGTTTGCAGCATCCTGTGGCCATGTGACTGCATTTTATGAAGGTTTTGCCAAAAACAGGCACTTCCTTCTGGTTTTCAGCAAAACATGTCATAGCGAACAATGAATTTGCTTAACAGTCATGGTATTTGTTTAATGATTGCTGAAAACAACAACAACCTAATATCAGGTTGATCATGTGACTGACCTATTTAACAACCATTACAACCTTAATGGGCAGATTCCATTAGGGTGATAACTTGGGGACTACCTGGCTAGAACTTGTGGGTTCCCATCATTCTCTTGCCTGCCTTTCCGGAAAAATCTTCCCGATAGTAAGACCCGATACCACAGTGGAACAATCGACCTATGGAGGTTGTGGGTCCTTCATCTGTAGAGGGAAGAAATTGGATAGTGACCTCTCAAGAATAGTATCATTGGTTTTTTCCTCAAAGAGTTAGTCTAAATGATCTTTGTGGTGCCTTCCAAAACTCCTCAGGTCTGCGATTCCATAATTCTATGTAAGACCCTTTCAATGTTTTTTTTTTCCAAGCCCTCCTGAGCTTTTCAGCACTCAAGAGATTTGGGGGTCTGTCCTATCGTCTAAATTTTCACCTGTCCCTCAACCATGAATGAAGCTGTTTATTAAGTTCTCGCTCACCGCCGTCATCTGACTTTGCAGGAAAGGGATAACAAAGGAACAATTGTTTCATTACAACAAGGCCTGTATTAGGGTAGCTTTCAGGAGCCTGGTGGGGGGGGGAAGAAAACCCCCGACTGAATATAACCGTAAGCATATAAATGATCTATAATGTTCACCTTTGATGCTCTAGTCTAGGAATTGTGACCTGCCGAAATTTTAATGAAAGGGACAATTGAGAAAGGTTGAGTTTGGTTTGATGAAGAAAGTAGTCACGTGATCAAGGGAGGGCATAGCCAAAGAGGTATAAATCACTAAAGCCTAACCACCTTAAGGCCAAGTTCCTCCTTTTATCTTCCTTTGAGAAATATCCTTCAAGGTAAGCAATGTTTCCCATGCTTTAGGGTGGAAGGGTTTCTTAATCGGCAGTGAGTGAATTATTAGCCAGTTATCTGAGCTGAAACCTGTGAACCTGGAAATCAGTTTCAGGAGAAATGGTAGCCCAACATAATAGACACCAGCATACTGGCCAGGGCTACCGAAACTCTGCTGCCAAAATCTCCATGACCACTGGATGGTGGCAAAGAGCTAGAGTTTCATCTGTTTGTTGCCACCTTGTGATGGACTGGACTTGTGCAGATTTGATAGTATTCTATAATACCAGAATAAATCCAGATATCCAAAGAGGTGTTTTTTTTCCACAGATAAACACACATTGAGCATCTGTTTGCAAACTCGGGGTTGAGCTAGGATTCTAAGCCTCCACCTGGCACCACCTCATGTTCAGCTGGAAGCATGTAGTCCTCTAGATACTTACAATCTAGTCAGAAATTGAACTTCTAATTAGTACATACCAGTATAAAGATACAGTGATAAAATCCGTGCAGTGTGAACCAAATCTGGGTACCTCACTAGAGCTAAAAGGTAGCCAGTAGAATGCTTCCAGTTCATCTATTTAGGTATTGGGTTACAACTCATCTACAAAAGGGTGCAGAACTTCCCGTGGTGTTAGTGGGGTAGACTTCTAAGAGTGGGGATGAGATCAAGGCTGTAGAGAAGACAGGTTCAGATTTGGTCCAGTATGGTGGCTCAGAGACTTATTTAGAAAACAAGGGACTTTTTTCTCTCTATAGTTGGTCATAGGTAAGGTCTGCCCCTGTAATCTCAGATCTGTCTTGCAATCTCTACATAGCAGCAGTACTGACCAACCTTAAACAGCCATTCCACATCTTGGTTAGAGGGATGCAAAATCCACTGAGTATCCAAAATGTATAGGAATCTGTACGACGATGCCTGTACAAAATCTTTATGTGGCATGAACTTATGCTGTTTGATTGTTGGCAAAACCTTTTTAATTTTGGGGTTTTGTTTTGTTTTTTATTTTTTACTTTGTAAATTTTAACCTTGTTTTTAGAGTGTTTTAACTTTGCTTTTTAGTCACGTTTTATATTATGATGTGGTTTGTAAAGTTACTTAAGCAAAATTGACGGTGTAGAAATTCGACATATAAGCAACTAAAAAAAACACTTTGGGGGCTTAAATGTTTTATATTGCAGACAGAATGTGGCTATTTGAAATGTACGTTGCCCCAAGTGTTGAATTCCATGCAACACTTTTTTGCAACTCTTCTATGCGATTTTGCAACCACCCAGATATGTGAGATCTCATCTCAACTCAACTGAGCAATTTTCCCTTCCTTCCTTCTAAAAGCTAAATGCTAAATTAGTGCAAAGAACTCCACAAATGAATTTTACATGATGCAAAAAATATTCCTTCCCTTTCTCTTTCTCTCTCTCTCTCTCTCTCTCTCTCTCTCTCTCTCTCTCTCTCTCTCTCTCTCTTTCTCACTCTGTCAGTTTGCCTTTCTTGAAATTACTCATCAATTCACTGAATGGTCTGAAATTCTATCAGGAGAAAGGGAGAAACATCTGTTCTCTCTTTCTCTGTACAGCTGTCCTAGTTTCAAAACTCCACCAAGATTCCCTCTTGAATAACTTTCTCCTCTTCTAATTTGGGAAACTGCCAAATGTTTTAGTCCTTCTTGGTGTGAGCTGGCGCTAGCAATAAGCAACCCGACCTAAATGTGTTAAGACTTAAATTCTCACAACCTGGTAGGACTAGCTTTGCTCCTTTGGGATTATAAAGTCTAACACATCTGGATGGAATCTGATTCTGGGAAGTGTTTTAGAATAACATCTGCTTTGGTACTCCTAAAGGTGCTTTTTGAAAGGCAACTGGACTTTCTTGGTTTTTTCCCCCCCTTGAAGACGTTTCACTTCTCATCCAAGAAGCTTCTTCAGTTCTAAGCCAGAACTGAGGAAGCTTCTTGGATGAGAAGTGAAATGTCTTCAAGAAAAAAACCAAACAAACAGAAAGTCCAATTGCCTTCTAGAAAAGCACTTTTGGGACAACCATGATTGAGAACCTCCATAGGCATCTGCTTTGTGGTAATTACCATATGGTTATATATATATAAAAAAAAAAAAACCCAAAAAAACAATTCCGGAAGCACAAGTAATTTAATGCTACACCATGGGCGAACCATACTTTATTGTCTTAAAGGACATTTATATAAACATTTTATTTAATTCACCAGGCAAGCTTCCTGAAAAATAATGCTGATAATTCTATTGATGACTATATTGCTGATTTTACATAATGGTGGTAAGTGAAAAATCACGTCATGGTTTTGTTTCCTTCCTCTTTATATTATTTTGTGTAGGCAGTTTGCTCAAATAACTCCTTGGGGTGTATTTCTGTGGGCAGAATAGCTGTTATTGTTAGTAATATTATTGTGTAAAACAGAATAAAAGTAGATCCACACAATAAATCCCATTGATTTAATTTGATAATAAAGCTGATCATTACTGAGAATTGGGAGTCAGGTAGCATATACATTTAAATAATAATAATTATTACATAATAATAACCCTGGCAGATTTCTAGAATAAAATGCTGCAGATACATAGGGATCCATGGCTGAATAAGCTGTTTTTATTCAGTATGACTATTGTAATATCAACATGATCAGGTTGAGAGTAAATTACATAATAGTTGCTTCGTGTTAAACATAATGACTTGCTTGTGGCCATCACTGTCTGCCTTAATTCACAAGTTAGATAGGAATAATCCTTCAATTATAACAGCGGTCTTCAAACTTGGCCCTTTTATGGCTCGTGGACTTCAACTCCTAGAATTCCTCAGCTAGCTTGCCTGGCTGAGGAATTCTGGGAGTTGAAGTCCACGAGCCATAAAAGGGCCAAGTTTGAAGACCCCTGAATTATAATAATCAGTATAACTAGTGATAATACTAATCGTGTTAACTAATAATAATAATATTAGGCAAAAAGGACGGATGGTGTAAGGAAATTTCTAAATTAGTAGATATAGAATTAGAAATTGAGATCTGGTCCTGGCTCCTTAGAAAGGATATTCATATAATTATTTTTATTTATTTATATATCAAACCATGCATCTCCCCCCCACGTGTATATATATACACATATATGTATATACCTATACATATATATAAATATATTGATGAAAAATGTCCACGAAAGAGACCTAAAACAAGATGGATCAATGACAACAGCAAGTATTGTGGGTCCATCTTGTTTTAGGTCTCTTTCATGGATGCTTTTCATCAACACACACACACACAAACACACACCATCACCATCACCACCAACAACAACATCTTTAATAAAAGTTCGTGTGTATACAGTTTTATTAAAGGTGTTAAAAATAAAGATAAAAATGAACTACAAACTAATATAAACTAAGAAAAAGAGAACGAAAGCTAAAAATGCAAGAGAAGGGAAAAAAAGTAAAAAATAGAAGAGAAAGGAAAAACATACAAACCTTCTGATCTTTACAGCAAGTACAATTATAAGTTGCCTCTTCCTCTGTGGTTACAATATGACTCTCTTCTTTCTCCTGCCTAATCATCAAAACCATCAAAACCATAGATTCATTTTTTTCTGCTTCATGAAAAAAAGTCTGTAAGGCTTTTCAAGTCATTATAAATACAGATTTTTTTGTCTTTGATCAAAGAAGACCAATTTAGCCTTCTCTGAAAGTTCCATCATCTTCACCAGCCATTCCTGCATTGCGGATAATGTTGAATCTTCCCATTTTTGCGCATACAATAATCCTGCTGCGGTTATCATGTATAAAAGCAAGATTCCATAACTTTTTTTTGCAATTCTTTGTCCATCATTCTTGTGAGAAAGGAGGGGGTCAATTTACGTTTATCTTTTGTAAAGTGTGGAATGGTTTAGGAATGCTAACCTATCCTCAAGAGCTAATTTGATTTTCCATTTGAATGTGCGTGTATGTGTGTCTCTCTGTCTCTCTCTCTCTCTCTCTGTCTCTCTCTCTCTCTCTCTGTGTTTGGATGGAATGGTTGATGCAGGTACTCAAGGATCAGAGACAGGAGCTACAGGCATCCCCCTGGACCTCCCACATGCCGTAGAAAGAAATCTAAGTAAGACAATAAAAATTTTTGGCAAACAAAGAGTTACAAAGACCTGGCAACTCAACTCTCCAACTTTTCCCCTAAATTCCTAGCTAATTCCCAAATAACTGGAAAGGGCTAGATTACAGACAGATGTAAAGAAAACCATGGAGATGATCTGTCAAAACCATTAGCAAAACATGAACTTGGGCAGAGATATGTCCTCTAAGCTTGCTGTTTGGCTCCCAGACATTTTGTTGCCAAACTAGGTAACATCTTCAGTGGTTTTTTTCCTCACAGCAACCTTCTGACTGGTTGCTGTGAGGTGCGAAATTCACCTGGTGGGGGTGTGTGGTCGGATCTGTCGTTGGCTGGTGGTACAGATGGCCTGCTTCCTTATTGATTCATTATGGGTCAACCAGTCAGAAGTCACAAGACTTCTTCGGAATCAACCAGCCTTGTGATTCAGTCTTATGATTCAATCAGTCCTGTGACTCAACCAGTCATAAGACCAACCGATCACCCAGGACCTATATAAATGAACGAGACACTTCCCCCCCAAAACCCCTGTTGAAGATGTCACCTAGTTTGGTAATGAGACGTCTGGGAGCCCATCAGCAAACTCGGAGAACATACCTCTGCCTAAATCTACAACCCGAGCTATGAATATTTTCTACAATTTCTAACGTGAACTTAGCTTGGAAAAACAGGAACGTGTGAGAAAGTAACTCAAGACAGCATTATCATGACTTGCGTTGGTATAAGACAGGGGTCTTCAAACTAGGCCCTTTTATGACTTGTGGACTTCAACTCCCAGAATTCCTCAGCCAGGCACGCTGGCTGAGGAATTCTGGGAGTTGAAGTCCACAAGTCATAAAAGGGCCAAGTTTGAAGACCCCTGGTATAAGAGGAAGGAAGGGGAAAGGCTGATAGGCTTTCAAGATCCTGTCAATATAGTAGCCTTCTGGTATTTTTTGTGGACCCTGTTTCCTGGCCCTGGCCTGCCTCAAAAGGTTGACATCAATCTTTTCTACCAAAGTTTATACCAAAGAGTCATGACTGGACAATTGTTAAGTTTCTTTTTCTTGTCTCTCCAGAATGAATTCATGGTTTGCTTATAGTCTCTGCAGTTCTTCTCCAAGGTCATCCCAGTTATCTTCAGGAATAGCTGAACAATGTAGACTAGAAGTTTTCAGCTAGACGTTAGGCAGTTTCCACGCTGTCCAGCTTTTGGAATCTCCCCAGAGTTTCATACAACCCTCAACCTACTGCCTTTATATAAAACCTAGTTCTTCCCTTGGTCCTTGAACTCTATCCTCATGTTGGTTTGAGGCATTAATAGATAATGAAAACATTAAATTATAATCTTCCCTTGAAGGCAGCAAAAGGATTGAATTACTCCCTTCAACAAATCAGAGGCAGGATTCGAAGCAGTCTTAAAGTGCATTAATGTTGGTCTTCACCAAAAAGGAAGAAAAAAGAAAAAAAAAGCAATTAAAAGGACTTCTTAGCAGCAGAAATACGAGATCGTGTGGAATGGTACCAATTCACATTAGAGGGAGGAGAAGCTGCCATATGTTTGACTTCTCTCTTTATATTAAATCACTTTTTGCACTTTCCAGTTTTGCCAAACCGGTTCACGGAATAAAGGAATTTCGCCATAGTTCTTGCATAGTTTACTATTGCTAAATTGGGTAACAGGCCAAAAATACGAGCAACGCCAGTAACAAAGCAGTTTCCTGCCCTAAATTACACTAGCAAAATAAAACTAGCAAAAATGTAGACACCAAATATATATTTCTGTAAGTTTTTATGGACACATTGTAAACTCCATTCTGTTCTGCTTCTACAAACATACTCATTAAAAAAAAAAAGTAAAAATAAACAGTTTATGTTTGGGACTAAGAGATTAAGAGACAGATGGTGGATCTTGGATTTTTATCTTGTAAAAGTGAAATTTGCCTCCTGTTGCTATAAAATGTGATATAATTGCTGTGATTTTGTAATGTTCTCCATATATCAAGACAGTGGAATCCTTGGTGCTCCCTGAACTTGGTTGTTTTCTTGCAGACATTTCATTACCCAACTAGGTAACATCTTCAGGGCACTGATGATGTTATCTAGTTGATTAATGAAACCTCTGCAAGAAAACAAGATCCCCACAGTTTTACCCCAAGCTATGAATATTCTCTTCAACAGGACACTGTTCCTCAAACTTGGCAACTTTAAGCTGTGTGGACTTCAGCTCCCAGAATTCCCCAGTCAGCAAGATTGCCAGGCTGAGAAATATTGCATTACGAGAATGCAGAATCTGGAAATCTCTGATTTTTCATGTTGAGATAATTGCAAGATAGCTCTCAATCAGACATTATGAGGCTCAGAATTCCTAAAACTAATGGAGATTGGAGCCCATTTCAGTCTCACTTTAGATTCCATGTCCCATACATTCATTTTTCTTAAGATCTGAAAAGCGTTCATGATGGTGTTTTCCTCCAGTTCACCTCAACTCTTCGTAGCAGTAGAGAATTGCTGTTCCGCTGCCTTCTGCTGGGATGCTTTTTCAAATTCCCAGGCCAGCTTACAATTTGGGGAACTTCACATGGTCTCCCATCCTAATAATAACCAAGACCGACCCTTTTTATCTTCTGATACAATCTTTATATTTTGAAACTATTTATGTTTTAATAGTTTGTGTTTCCCCTCAGATAATATCACCTTCTTCAACGGAGTCTTTGAAAACGTGGAAGGTGTTGCTTTGTTCTTTGGTAAGTGACCTTTTATTTGCTTGTCGGTTTCCATTGGATTAAGACTCCGCTTGTCTATATCTGTATTTAACAGAATAACAGATTTGGAAGGGACCTTGGAGGCCTTCTAGTCCAACCAACCCCTGCTCAAGCAGGAAACCCTGTATCATTTCAAGCAAATGGTTGTCCCATCTCTTCTTAAAAACCTCCATTGTTAGAGCGCCCACAACTTCTGGAGGCAAGTTGTTCCACTGATTAATTGTGCTAACCTTTTCCATGAATGGTTAAGAAATATGGATGCATCAGAACAGAATAGAATAGAATAGAATAGAATAGAATAGAATAGAATAGAATAGAATAGAATAGAATAGAATAGAATAGAATAGAATAGAATAGAATAGAATAGAGCTGGAAGGGACCATGGAGGTCTTCTAGTCCAGCCCCCTGCTCAAGCAGGAGGACCTATACCATCTCAGACAGGGGATTGTCCAGTCTCCTTTTAAAAACTTCCAGCGATGGAGCGCCCACGATTTCTGGGGGTAAGCTGTTCCACTAATGCAGATCAGAAACCCAGGAAGAGCTAATCCAGTGCATATCATGAATGTACAGGTGCGACAAAGCACAATTTGTCAGGACTCTTCTGTTCTTTGCTTTGAAATACAAAAGTAACAATGATAAAGCACATATAATAACAATAATAACAATAATAACAATAATAACAATAACAATAATAATAATAATAATAATAATAATAATAATAATAATAATAATAATAATAATAATAATAATAATAATAATAATAATAATAATATAATAATATAATAATATAATAATAATGATTATTATTAATAGCTATTCTCCAAAGCCTGAGGGCAGGACAAGAAATGGATGGAACTAGTGCAACCTGGAAAGGAGCACATTAACCATGAACAACTGCCCAGAAGCGGTGAATGCTCCAACACTGGAAGTTTTTAAGGAGAACTGGACAGCCATTTGTCCGAAATGGTATAGGGTTTCCTGCCTGAGCAGGGGGTTGGACTAGATGACCTCCAAGGTCCCTTCCAACTTTATTATTATTATTATTAATAATAATAATAATAATAAAGTTGGAAGGGACCATGGAGGTCATCTAGTCCAACCCCCTGCTCAAGCAGGAAACCCTATACCATTTCAGACATGGCTAAGCATGCACAGAAGATAGATTGACCCATTCATCTGTCTGTACAAAATCCACATCATTTTTCAGCAACGGTCTTCTGCAAATCTCAGTGCTCACCCCAAACACTTAACCAGTTTAAAGGAAGATGCATTTCCTGATGAGAAATATATTTCATTAGTGATAAATTTAATTGTTTTTGATGCTTTAAACATGGTTTAGGGTGTTGCATGATACAGAAACTCGATTACTTAGAAACCAGAAGGAAAAGGAAATCACTTTGCCAAACTTTTGGATGGCCACCATCTGAGAGTTTTAAAGCTTTGCATTCGAAGAAACGAATAGCACTGTGTTCCTAACATTAATGGACATCTTTGTTGCAGCAAATTTGGTGTTCACAGTGTAATTTCAGCCTTTTGAGTTTGACTCAAAGCTCCCGCAAAGTTCAGATGACATTTAATATAGATCTTAATCAGATCACAAGTGGCTATCAGTAAGGTACATTTTTAAGGTAATTGAGTGGCAATCTCTAATTCATTTATTAGAGCCACTACATTTACATCATGTGTGAATTGAATGAAGCTGCTTATAAGAATTTGGAGCCATATACAAAGAGCTAAAAGGACAAGTCAAATATACTGTAACTTACATTTTTTATTAAACATTTTGAAGGGATGACGGAAGGAAGGAAGGAAGGAAGGAAGGAAGGAAGGAAGGAAGGAAGGAAGGAAGGAAGGAAGGAGGGAGGGAGGGAGGAAGGGAGGGAGGGAGGGAAATGGAGGGAGGGAGGAAGGGAGGAAGAGAGGAAGGCAGGAAGGAGAAGGAAGGAGAAGAAGCAAGGAAAGAAGGAAAGAAGAAAGGAAGGAGATGGGAATGAGAGGAAGAAAGGAAGGTAGGTGGGAAGGAAGGAAAGAAGGAAGGAAGGAGCCTACAGTGAAGACCTGCCATCAGGCAAAAGCAGGTTAGAGATAATGAGGGAATCAAAGAAGAAATCCCTTCCTCATTGTTTTGACCACTGATTTCGCTACTACAAGGTGCCGTAGGTGAAAGATACAAACAGTGGATTCTCCTGGAATTTAAACTATCATAACAGAAAAGGAAATGCATTATGAACTCAGAATTATAGAGGACACACATGTTTATGAAACTTAATTATGAGCTAATTAATGTAGATGGCAGCATAGATAGAATACTCTTTAACACCGATAGACACATGACTCTACTTTAAATAGAAGGGCAGCACATTCTACCATAGTGGGAAGGTTTGCCTAAGTTGCCTTGCCTACTTTCACCCTCCAATTCCTCCTTGCTTTGCAAGACGTTGGTTGCTTGGAACTCAGAAGAGTTGAAAGAGTTGCCCTCCATAGATAGTCCCAAGGTATTTTTGTTTTTAAGTGAAGGGTGAGCCGAACCTTAACTTTGCTTTGATGTCAGATTTATCTTTAGCTTCTTCCCATCTTTGCAGACTGTTTGGGCTCTCACTTCACTTGGCTTCAGTCCATATTCACCAGCTTTCCTCCGTTGCTCAACTTGGTGAGCAGAATGAAGTGTGTGACTGGCATTTGCCCCAAAGACTTTGAAGACTATGGCTGTGCCTGCCGATTTGAGATGGAGGGCTTCCCTGTGGATGAAGTAGATGGGTAAGTGTTGGACTTTAGAGATGTAGAAGTCTTCTTAGACAGATGTATCACCCCACGCATCGTCTCTGTAGAGATTCTCCATCATCCAGGTCATGGTGCTTTTTCCAAAAGGTAACTGGATTTTCTGGGTGTTTTCTTTGAAAATGTTTCGCTTCTCATCCAAGAAGCCTCTTCAGTTCTAACTAACCCATGGAAGTCAAACCCGATCACATCACGGGCCGTATAGTGACATATAGGGACTTTTTTTGCCTTTGTGGGGCCAGGATGGGTGTGGCCTGCATGGCCCACATCCGGCCCGGGGGTCACGTGTTTGACATGCCTGAACTAACTGGTTGGGAATGGAAGGATGTATATTCTTTGCAGTCATCTGGTTGTTAGAACACTGAAGGTCTATCATTAGCTCTCCAAGAGTTTTTGAGGCCCCTTAAGGAGAAACTTCCTAACAGGGAGGACAATTAACCAGTGGAACAGCTTGCCTTCAGAAATCATGGGTGCTCCATCATTGGAGGTCTTTAAGAAGAGACTAGACAGCCACTTTTCTGAAATGGTATAGGTTCTCCTGCTTGAGCAGGGGGCTGGACTAGAAGACCGCCAAGGTCCCTTCCAGTTCTATTCTATTCTAATTCTATTCCTTATCTGTACCCCCAGAGTCGCCCAAATCAGAGTGCAGATGGATGTGGGACCTTTTTGAGACTGTTGAAAGGATTGTAAACAGGAGATAGGTGGTGTCATATCCCTCCCGCTCTGTTGAGAGAGAGAGAGCGGTTCAATTTTAACATAGATGGTCTTTTTGACTCCTCTTTCAAACCAGTGGTCCTCTCTGTCCAGAATGTGCTGTCTTCAAAAGAGTTTGAAAGAACAGTGAAGAGGCCGTCTATGTTAAAACTGAACACCCCTCTCTCAACTGAGGGAGAAGGATACAACACTGCCCATCTCCTGTTTATAACGCAGCCTCAACGACTTTCTGAGAGCTAATGACCTTGGTTTTCAAAGGACAAAAATAAGAAAGTCCGATTGCATTTTAGAAAAAGCACCTTGGGATATATCACCCCACCTCGCTCTCTTGTGGACAGAGGTCCCAGTCTAGAAATTGCTTGGAATCACAAAAGGAGCCTGTGTTCCTATTTAAATGTCTGCTATGACATGGCTGACAGGATCTGAGAGGAACATTGCAACCATGCCCAACTTGGCATTGTTTTAGGCCAGGGGTCTTCAAACCTGCCCCTTTTATGACTTGTGGACTTCAACTCCCAGAATTCCTCAGCCAGGCACGCTGGCTGAGGAATTCTGGGAGCTGAAGTCCACAAGTCATAAAAGGGTCAAGTTTGAAGACCCCTGTTTTAGGCCCTAATGCTACAAATCCAAGGTTCAAATCTTGAGATGGTCCTAAGGTGGCAGCAGCGAGCTAAAGTTTTTTGGTATTTTTCTGCTGCCATGTCCCAACGGTGCTTTCAAAAAAGGCAACTGGACTTCCTTGAGTTTTCTTTTTCTTGAAGACGTTTCACTTCTCATCCAAGAAGCTTCTTCAGTTCTCCTCAGGTCTCAGTTTGTGACCTTCCCAGCTGGCTTCCGACAAGCAAAGTCAACGAGGGAAGCCAGATTTGCTTAACAACCATGTGAGTCACTTAATCATGGCAGTGATTTGCTTAATAACCATGGCAAAAAGGTCATAAGTCAGGCGTGATTCACTTAACTGCCTTGCTTTTTTTTTTTGTAACAAGTTTTATTAATTTTTCAATTTTACATCCAAATATTTAGGAAGCAACATGGTGATTGGGTAATCAATAGTCCAATAACAAAGGCTTTCATACATATCTCAGGTTACATCATTAAAAGTTCCCTCTCTATTTCCCTTAATTATTATATCACATTCAAGTTAATACATTTCTGATTATAGCTCAATCAATCAATACATTTGTCAATATAATTTTACTTACACATATCCAAGTCCTGGTTTGAGGTTTTACCTAATTTCAATTATCATATTCCAATTTAGCCTTTCATATCCATAATATTTAGACTTCGGGTAGCCCAAATTTTCCTAATTTCATTACAGAATAGTTATCGTATCTAAAATACACATATTATTCAGTTAATTATATTCTTACTTTATTTCACAAGTATGTTCTATTTCTCATCCTAGTACCTCATCATTTACTAATAAAATATCTTTTATTGTCACAAACTAACTTCCATAATACAATTCAAAACTATACTCTAATGGCTAATTTTCATTTCCCTTATAAATCTAAGTCCTAAATATTGAATCAATCGATATCTTTAAAAATCTCCTTAGCCCATTAAGTAAGATTTTAAGCTCTTCCATTATCAGTCAACAGGAAAAAAAGGAGGGGGGGGGAAGGAAAATCCCATTTTTAAATCTAACTCTAGCTTTCTTTTTGTGCCAAACGCTTCCATACCAGTGCCTTTAAATCCTCAGATATGTCTCCCTTCATTCCTACACATGTTATTTGAATCAAGGGAGAGCATCCAGTTATCAACTTTTCAAAGGAACTGGCCCCTTTGTGATCATTAGATCGTTGCCCTAATAGTTCAAATCTCCATGTTTGATTTAAAATATTTGTAGTCAGTTCAGTCTGGAATTTCTGATGCCAACTGGGGCTGTAATTATCTGTATCTCTTAAAGATTAATAATGAAGTGAGTTGTTATCGCTCTGTATAAACTGAGCATCTTCTGTGATATTGAAAAATGGCCTTTACCTATCCCAAATCTCCCACATCAGTATTGTGGCTCTCTTGACCTCTGGGATATCCATGAGGGAGGGGGTATCCCAAAATGTCAAGGTGGTAACCATGCCACCCATCAAAAGGGGCACAGCTTGGTTAACATGGTCACAGCCGCCATTTTGACTCAATTCTAACAAAGAAAGCCGATATACTGTATGGTTCATATCTTATGTATACCAAGGGAGAAGCTAAGTTTGAAAAACAAATGCTAATCCTTGAAGCAATCAATGGTGAGGTTGAAAGCAAACCAGTCCAACTCTTGAGAAGTCTTTCCACTTTTTAGTTTTCTGGTTGTTCAGAAAAGCTTGAAGGTGAATCCGCTTAAAGCAATTTAGTCAGCTGAGACCGAACCTTGAAGCTGCCAATATGTTCACTAACAGTCTCTCCTAATTATGCTTTGATTTCTTCTTCTTTCCTGGAATCAGCTGCTGTTTTCAACATCGGAAATGTTACGAAGAGGCAACCGAAGAAGAATGCACCTGGGATCCTGCTAAAGTCATCATGAACATCAGTTGTCTAACCAAAAACATCACGTGTGGTGAGGATGAAGTAGCAGAGTCCTGCATCCAATTTTTATTCTGCTATTTTCTTTTGTTAGTGAAACAGAAACCAACCTAGAACGTAGGAGAAATTTCCTAAAAATGAGAATAATCAACCAGTGCCTTCACTGGTTAAGCTGTGAATGCTCCATCACTGGAGGCTTTTAAGAAGAGATTGGACAACCACTTGTCTGGAATGGTATAGAGTTTCCTGCTTGAGCAGGGGGTTGGATTAGAACAGGGGTCCCCAACCCCCAGTGCATGCACCGGCATCGGGCCACAGCATATCACAAACCGGACCATGCAAACAAGCAAAACCCCTTCCGCGGGATGCTGCCAAAGTTTCATTCTTGACTGTGATTCACTTAAGAAATAGGGGAGACATGATAGCGGTGTTCCAGTATCTGAGGGGCTGCCACAAGGCAGAGGGGGCCAAGTTGTTCACCAAAGCACCAGAGGGAAGGACGAGAAACAATGGTTGGAAACTGATCAAGGAAAGAAGCAACCTGGAGTTAAGGAGAAACTTCCTGACAGTGAGGATAATCAACCAGTGGAACAGCTTAGCCCCAGAAATCGTGGGCGCGCCATCACTGGAGATTTTTAAGAAGAGACTAGACATTCACCTGTCTGAGATGGTGAATGCTTGAGCAGGGGGCTTGAGCAGGGGGCTGGACTAGAAAACCTCCATGGCTATTCTATTCTATTCTATTCTATTCTATTCTATTCTATTCTATTCTATTCTATTCTATTCTATTCTATTCTATTCTATTCTATTCTATTCTATTCTTAACCATGGGAAAAAAAAGATTGTAAAATTAGGCCCAATTCATTTAACAAACGTTGCCGTAGATCCAGGACTACCTGTAGCAAAAATATTGTTTCACAAAAAGAATATTGCAATCAGGGGCATCTACATGTGTGTGTGTGTGTGTGTCAAAGAAGTCAAGATGGCCACTGCCTATTTGAAGCCCCCCCCCTTTTCAATGTACATTGGGCTGTAGACTGAAAAGGGCTGAGCTGAGATTGTGCAGTTGAGGCAGCCCTCCTGAGTTTTTTTGACTCCTTGTTGAATACACCTAATTGTAATTCAAATACTTATTGTTCTGAAGGAGAGGGGTCAAGATGGCACCCATGATGGTGTGACTGAAGCCATGCCTGTTTTTGATGTGTCTTGAGAGCTTCAATCACACCCTTGTGGTTAGCCTTCTGACTTGTTTTGACTATACCCTGTGGACAGCTTTTCGGTGAAGGACTTCAAAAGTCTTTTTTATTCATTTCAGGGAAGACATACAGTAACTCATGCAGAAAATCCAGTTAAGGAATTAATGCAGAAAGCCCAGTTTCATGCTCACAACGTATCCTCCTCTGCACGCCCTGTATTTCTTTGACACAACCTCAGCCTTATCATGTCGCCCAGATCCAAAACATTTGGAATCTTTAGAAATTGGAAATCCCATTTCTTAAAATTAAAGTCAAGAGTTTGGTTCAAGAGACATGCGCTGTGAAAAGATGATGGTGTTTTTGCCATCCCTAACTTTACAAGCTTTCACATGGGAGATAAAATCAGGATGCAATATTTAGCATCTCATATTGTCTCTCTTCCTTTCACCGTTGACATCCCCATGTTCTACTCAGATTCTGACTTTATTTATTTATTGCAAAACAGTGTTGCTTATTCAAACCTAGAACTAAGGAGAAATTTCATGACAGTTAGAACAATCAACCAGTGGAACAGCTTGCTTTAGAAGTTGTGGGTGCTCCATCACGGTAGGTTTTTAAGAAGAGATTGGACAACCATTTGTCTGGAATGGTATAGGGTCTCCTGCTTGAGCAGAGGGTTGGACTAGAAGACCTCCAAGGTCCCTACCAACTCTGTTATTCTGTTATTCTTATCCCAGTCATTTAACCCACATGGCAGATTGTATTTTCAGAGAGTCGCTGAACATTCTTCCCAACAATTCAAGTCTTGGGGGGGGAAAAAAGCATTTTCCAAAAAGATGAATTTTCTATTGTGTTCAAATGACTTCTTGCTGTGAAATGAACTCAATCCTGCTTTCCTCCTGTGGTGATGAACTGTGTCTGGGCCCAGGATATGAAATGTATTTCTCTGGGTCAAAACCTTACAGAGAGTCGGCAGATTATAGTAAAAAATATCTCAATCCAACTTTGTAATTGGGTCTTTTCTCTTTTTTTACATGCTGGTTTTTCTTTTTTTCCCCCTCAGGATCTGAGGATTTTTGTGAGCATTTGCTCTGCAACTGTGACAAAGAAGCCATCGAATGTTTCTTGCGTTCGCCCATTAACTCTTCCTTGAATAATTTTGATGCTTCCCTCTGCTCCTCTCTGGTGACAGGTGAGAAAATGGGGGGAAAATCTCTCAGTTCTTCGTTCCCATTCAGAGCCTTCATTTCCCTGCTCAGTAAATTCACCTTATTCTTCTGAAGGCGCCATGGGTTGAAACAAACTAATGCCACCTGATTTTACCTCATGAAAGAGTTTGCCAAGGCAGGGCTTGTCAATCTTGGCAACTTTAAGACGTGTGGACTTCAACTCCCAGAATTCCCCAGCCACCCATGCTTAGCTGCAAACTTCTGGGAGTTGAACTCCACACGGCTTAAAACGTGCCAAGGTTAAGAAACCCTTACCTAAGGGGAGATTTTGACACTCCTTTTCTGGAGAGTTTATATAGTAAATGGTGCTTGGTTACAATCCATTTTGGTTTCTGAAGTAGTGAAAAAAACGGGCTGATTAATGCCCAGCATAGGCCTCCATACCACAAAGAATACCAATTCTTCCTTCAATGGCATCATAGCATTTCTCTTTGTTCCCTTGATGGACAATTCTTTAAATAGCTAACATTGTTAGCTTCTGGTGTAAATAATTTATTTGTTTTATTTATTTATTACGTGGAACATCATCCCTGCAGAAATAAGATTGACTCCCACTTTGACACTGTTTCAAAAGGCCCTGGAGACATGGTTTTGCCAACAGACCGGGGGACCCCAGAGCAGTGGTGGGATTCAAATATGTGAACAACCGATTCTCTGTGTGGATGCCGCTTCCGGAAGTCCATTCTAGGCCTGGGCAACAAAAAATTAGCTACCGGTTCTGCTGAACTGGTGCGAACTGGCTGAATCCCACCACTGCCCCAGAGTGATATAGAGCCCATTACATGTTTGGCCTGATTTTTCTGACCAGGGAGATGGGGATTTATTGGCTTTTATGTTAGGGTTTTACAGGTTGTCCTCAACTTGCAACAGTTCATTTAATGACCACTTGAAAAGAACTTATAAATATCTACTGGAGGTTGAATTGGAGGAAGAAATAGTAAAAGGGTCAATGATAGCATGGGCTCGAAATGTGGGTTGAACTATAGAATTAGAAGAATGGGAAAGAATTTGGAATAAAAACTGTAAATTGACACTGTCAACTGCGTATAAGGAAAACCAATATAAAATGCTTCATAGATGGCATTTAGCACCAGCGAGACTGGCAAAGATGTATAAAAACATGAACCCAGACTGTTGGAAATGCAAAAACAAAGAGGGAACATTTTACCATATGTGGTGGCATTGTCGAAAGGCAAAGACCTACTGGGAACAGATAAGGGGGTGGATACAAGAGATAACCAAAGAACAAATTGAATTTAAACCGGAGCTATTTTTATTAGGTATAATTAATCCAAAGATAAAACAACAACTTCAATACATCATTGTACACATAATAACAGCGGCACGCATCGCATACACGCAATGTTGGAAATGTGAGAATGTACCACCAAATGACATGATCATTTATAAGATACTAGAATGCGCTGAAATGTACAAGCTTACTTTAGAAATAAAGGATAAGGAAGCACCAGAATATTACGAGATATGGAACAAGTGCTATGTTTGGTTAGATCAAAGAACAAAAAAGTAGGAAAGCTATGTAACCAGCTGTAAATAAATGTAAGAAATAGAGGACACAGTACTGTTAAGGAAGAAAAAAATGTATTTTGTTTTGTAAATTGTAAAGTGAAAAAGGAAAAAGAAAAATTAAAAAAAGAAAAAAAAAAGAAAAGGGATGTACGTATGACCATTTTTCGCAAATTCGGAAACTTGGCAACTGACTCATATTTACGACGGTTGCCATGTCCTGGAACAAACGTGATCCCCTTTTGAGACCTTCTGACAAGCAAAGTCAATGGGGAAGCCAGATTCACTTAACAACCGTGTTACTAACTGAACGATGGCAGTGATTCACTTAACAATGGTGGCACGAAAGGTTGTAAAATGGGGGGGGGGCAAAACTCACAACAAATGTCTGGCTTAGCAACAGAAATTTTGGGCTCAGTTGTAAGTCGAGGACAACATATATTTTTGTAAGTGACCATTAATGAGTTGGGCAGCCATGTAAATTTTCTCAATAAATAGGTTGATGGATTGATGGACTGATGGGTTGATAGACTGATAGACTGATAGTTTGATGGATTGATAGATTGATTTTAAGGTCAGTATCAGCAGAAGTCTTCTCCCCACAAATGTGTTATCATTTGGCTATTTCTAGAGATTTAAGAACATGAGCATTAGGGCAATCAAAAATGGAGGCAGTGGGCAACTGGCAAATATTCAAACAATTGAAATAATTTCTGACCATCGAGGTCATCTGGGAACAGGAGAAGAAAAAGGAAAAGTCAAGATATTGGTCCTGTCCTGCCCCTTTCTATATGGAAACACTTTGCTGGCATCATGATGGCTTCAGATTGGCTTTTCTGACCCTTATAGAATTGGCTATTTAAGACCTATTGTGAAAGAGAGGTGGGACATGGTGGACTTTTGAATTGGCACCAAAATTTTCTTGCCAACTTACCCTAAAAGTTACTTACCCAACTTACCCTAAAAGCAAAAGATCTGGGAAAGTTAAATGCTAAGCTAAAAATTTCAACTGCCTTTGTTTCGTTGCAAGTTGCCAGGCCTTAGGAGTCCAGAAGAAGGGAATACCTGCTAGACGTTTAAAGTCATGGATCAGGAAATAGAGCATGTCAGAAAGTAATATGATATGTGTTGTAATCACAATATACTACATATGCTTTATATAGATGCAATAACTTCCTGGGATACAATTATGCTATATATGCACAACCATATGATACATTTATATTACTGGCCACCTGTTCCCTTTCTTTTCAGAAACATCCAGTGTGAAAATTCACGCCACAGTTCCTGCTTCAGGTATGCTGTACACCTACAAAATATTCATTTTATAAAAAAAAAGTTATTTGGTTACTCCTCCACTTTATAGGGCCACCTGATTAAAAAATGACACCGAGCAGCTTGGGACAGATTTAAAGTCCGATAAAATCCACAAAAACAAGGCAATTGGCAGCTGTGGACCATAAAACCTCTCTTAGCAGACCTAATGCCTAATGGGAAGAGACTGGCCTTCAGTCTCTTTCAAAAGAGTAGGTGGACGCCACGATGGAAAATGTGTTTTTCTTGGATCCCATCAGGGTGGCATTGGGTGATGGATGGCACCTGGAACCTGCCTATTGTGCTGGATCAGGGGGAGCAGGCAAAATCCATTACAATTATGATATTGTAACTGGGCTGATATTGTAGCATTGGGCAGATAAATATATGCTCCCCCTTCACTCAATGGATTGAACTGGCAGCCTATGAACAGATTTGTCTTTACACGCAGTCCGCGACTTACAACCACTTGTTTAGGGACTGTTTGAAGTTACAATGGCACTGAAAAAAGTGACTTATCACCAGTGCTCACATTTATAGGACTGTCCTGGCATGAGACTATCCCCCAGCCCCAAAAGGAACAAAAAGACTGAAGCACCTCTCCACCAGCAATCAGCACCCAGATCAGCATGGATTAACTCCAAGGTTAACATCAAACCAACATCAAGTAAACAATACCCTAATCAAGAAACTGCCAAAGAAATCAACAGCAAACAGCCCAACCAAAGAATCTCTAAGACCAGCCCCACCAACACTGACAGGGCAAGCCACCAGAATATAAACAGACAGCAAACAGCACTCCTTACTACGTAGCACTGATGATGTTACCTACTTAGGGTAATGAAACGTCTGCAAGAAAACAACCAAGCTCAGAGAGCACCAAGGACCCCTCATTTCCACCCTGAGCCACAAATATCCTCCTTTATTAGTGTCCTAGCATCCCCAAAGTCACGTGGTCAAAATTTGGGCAACTGGCATGTATTTATGACCGTTGCAGCATCCCAGGGTCATGTGATCGCCATTTGCAACCTTCCCTACTGGGTCCCAACAAGCAAAACCAGGGGACAAGCAAATAGGGAAAGGCAGATTCACTTCACGACTGCATGATCCACATAACAGCTGCAATGATTCACTTAATAACTGTGGCAAAAACGTTATAAAATTGGGTGCAATTCACTTAAAAATCTCCTTGCTTAGCAACAGAGATCTGGGGTCAATTGTAGTCATAACTCAAGGACTATTTGCAGATGTAAATTTTGTGTGGACAAGTTTAAAAATGGAACTCATTTATACAAAATACAGTAGGTTAAAAAGAATGATAGCATGTGTATGTATGTATATATATATTTGAGTAATATTTAGATAAGTATATGTAGGATTCTAAATGTTCATTGCTGTAATGGTATATTATATTTTGTTCCTTCCCTTTTCTATCGTATTTTTCATTTTTTATGCATAGTTTTTAATGCATTTGCTTTGTCCTTATTTTAATGCTTTGTTTCTTTTCTCCTTTTTCTGTTATTTTTTTTAAAAGCAATTGAAATGTTTTTTTTTTTTTAAAAAAGGTGAGCCAGGCAGAATGAATAGGAAGCAGGCAATTGTGCAATATATCCACTTCCAGAACTAACATATCAAAAATAATTATTAGGGATGGAACAGAAAGCAAAACTGTTTTTCCTGTTAAATAAGTGTCACGACAAATTATCTCTTTGTATTCAGTACAGCTGCTGATTTCTCTGTTCCAAGCCCTCAATGACTGAACAATTATTATAGAATAACAGAGTTGGAAGGGACCTTGGAGGCCTTCTAGTCCAGCCCCCTCTTCAAGCAGGAGATCCTCTATTATTCCAGACAAATCATTGTCCAATTTCTTCTTGAAAATCTCTAGTAGTTTCCTTGCAGGTTTCCCTGCAACTAAACATCTTCCAATGGGCACCATCCTATCTTTTCTAAATCCATAAAGCTTTGATTTCATTTAAGAGAAAACTGGATATTTTTTTTCCAGGGCAGAAATTAGATCGATAACTTTCCCGAAAAAATAGCTTCCTTGTCAGTACACAGATTTGCATCCCTTCAATGCTTAGAGAATGGTTGATATGGTTAAAAATTTTGAAGGCCAGGTTTTTTTTTTTTTTTAAGAATAATGTGTCTCTGTAATTTGGTGGTTTGCCAAGTCTGTTTCAGCAGGGCAGTATTGATTTCTAGGCTGCAGAAAAAGCAAACGAAACCCCAAACTTAAAGAATACCATTCTTTTAATTTTTTTCTGCAGAGCTTCAACACCTGAGGACCAAAGAGACTCAGTTAACTGACAGGACTCTGGCAGATGGTTGGTGCCTGTTCTTCTCCTCCCCTTGTTTCATATTTCTCTCGTGAGAATAGATGCTTTCTCCCAAGTTAAGAGATTGTTCAGCAAGGGAACTAAAGGGGCCTGTGATACTATCAATTAGGGAAATGCACGTAGATTTTTATATTGTTCCTTTTTCAAAAGACTTGGCGGAATTCCGCTTTTGTAGAAGCAATGAAGCTCTTAAAATTGAAATTCAGGATGAAGAAGTGGAATAAATGTTGATCAGGTTTACAAATGGCTGCCAAGCTGGCTGAGATAGCCGAGACCTTATGAACAGATGTGAAATTCTATTTTAAATGGACAGATGATCCCGGCAGGTTAACATTTCGACTCAAACATTTTGATCAAAAAGAACAGAATGAAACCTAACAGGGACCAATACAAAGTTCTTTATTTTCCAAGAAATAAGGAACTACGCGCTTTTTCTGCATTAATGGTAGATAGATTTAAATATATATCTTTATCATTCCCTATCCAACTTAATGGCAACAATTTACATGAATCACTTTAAAGTTGTTTTGTTGCTTTTTTTCCAAACCTGATTGTCAACTCCTTTGAATATTTTACAGAAACAAATAAATGTGCAGAGAAGTCCAATGCATGCTGTGGGTGTAGCTTGGGGATTACTGCATATGGGTTATTCATAATACAGGTGAAAAACTCTTGGATCACAAGGTGACATGAATCCACAGGGTGACATATTGTGAGCCAGTTTAGGGTAGTGGGTGAAGGTGCTGGCCCAGAAACCAGGACTAGAATTCTAGTCCCACCTTAGGTATGAAAGTCAACTGGGTGACTTTGGACCAATCACCGGGAGACTGTGAGTTCTAGTCCCACCTTAGGCATGAAAGCCAGCTGGGTGACTTTGGGCCAATCATCAGGAGACTGTGAGTTCTAGTCCCACCTTAGGCATGAAAGCCAGCTGGGTGACTTTGGGCCAATCATCAGGAGACTGTGAGTTCTACTCCCACCTTAGGCGTGAAAGCCAACTGGGTGACTTCGGACCAATCATCAGGAGACTGTGAGTTCTAGTCCCACTTTAGGCATAAAAGCCAGCTGGGTGACTTTGGGCCAATCATCAGGAGACTGTGAGTTCTACTCCCACCTTAGGTGTGAAAGCCAACTGGGTGACTTCGGACCAATCATCAGGAGACTGTGAGTTCTAGTCTCATTTTAGGCATAAAAGCCAGCTGGGTGACTTTGGGCCAATCATCAGGAGACTGTGAGTTCTAGTCCCACCTTAGGCGTGAAAGCCAACTGGGTGACTTTGGGCCAATCATCAGGAGACTGTGAGTTCTAGTCCCACCTTAGGCATGAAAGGGATTGACCACCAAGTACAGCCAGCATTTGTCTGCAGTCACGGTAGCAAAAGGTTACAAACAAACATGTTACAAATCACATGAAGTTTCAGAACAATCAAATCATTTATTCCCTCAAATAATTTTATTCAGTTCCTTTTGAGCTTCTGATACCACGCTAGACAATGATGGAGTGAGTTGAGCAGAAACATGCAGCAAAATTTCAAACAGCACACAGCTTTCCATCTAGCATGAAAGCAAAAATAGCTTGTTGCTAGGAGAATAATTTTTTTTTAAAAAAAATATGGGATTATCGTTGGTGAGTATTCAGCAGAGAGAGTACTGAGGTCAAAGTTTTGAAATGTTTCTGTAGGTGGCTAATCTGATTATACTGGAAAGTCAGATGCTTCCATCTGGGCACAAGCGATAATTGTCAGGGCTGACATTTTCATTAAAATGTCGTTAAGAATAAGGTGCGTTCAGCTTGCAGAATCTCACAAGGATATCCTATTTTATTATCTGTCTTCTAGTTATTCCCCAACCCACCACTGGCCCAGCTGTAATGATTCCTAGAGCTGAGTGTAAGTGGATCAGTATTGCAATGATTAATTATTTAATCTATTTATAACTTGGTTAACAACACCAATTCATTTGAAGGGTTATTTGTGAGAAGCAGAATTGGGGGTTGTTTTGTCATCAAGTCTACATTCCTGTATTGATAGTCTTTTATTCTGAATAGTGACTGCAGAAGTGGAAAGCAACGGAAATACCAATTTCCAAAGAGGAAGAGAAGGAGGAGGTGGAGGTATATTTTTTGACAGTTGTAAAAGTTCAGACAATTGCATTGCATGAAAATATGGAACTTTACTTAAAGACTTTCAATACAAAAAAAAATTATTATGATAATTCAGGGGCATCCATTGCTATTTTGATGTGGTGGTTAAGATACTAGCCTAGAAACCATTAGACTGTGAGTTCTAGTCCCACCTTAGGCATGGAAAGCCAGCTGGGTGACTTGGGCCAATCACCTGGAGACTGTGAGTTCTAGTCCTGCCTTAGACATGAAAGCCAGCTGGGTGACTTTGGGCCAATCACCTGGAGACTGTGAGTTCTAGTCCTGCCTTAGACATGAAAGCCAGCTGGGTGACTTTGGGCCAATCACCTGGGGACTGTGAGTTCTAGTCCTGCCTTAGGCATGAAAGCCAGCTGGGTGACTTTGGGCCAATCACCTGGAGACTGTGAGTTCTAGTCCCGCCTTAGGCATGAAAGCCAGCTGGGTGACTTTGGGCCAATCACCTGGAGACTGTGAGTTCTAGTTCTGGCTTAGACATGAAAAGCTGACTAGGTGACTCTGAACCAGTCACTCTTTCTCAGCCCAGCCCACCTCACAAGGTTTTTGTTGTGGGAAAAACAGAAGGAGAAAGGAGTATTAGGTATGTTTACTGCCTTGAGTTACCTATGTAATAATAAAGGCAGAATAAAAATCTAATACATAAGTATTGATTATGAGGGGTCCTTGGTGCTCTCTGAGCTTGCTTGTTTTCTTGCGGACGTTTCATTACCCAAATTAGGTAACATCATCAGTGCTAGTAAGGAGTGCTGTTTGCTGTCATTTTATATTCTGGTGTCTTCCTGTGCGGGTGGATGGGGGTGGTCTTAGGGATTCTTTGTTTGGGCTGTTTACTGAGGACCCCTCATTTCAACCCTGAGCTACAAATATTCTTTTTCATAAATATTGATTATAATTGCCATATTTATTTTTTGACCCCTACTCAAAAAATCCCCCATATCTATTATTCCATGTCATCCTAAATTGTAATTTAGGGGAAAAAAATAAATGGGTTTTTTCTGTATACTTAAAGCAAGACAATTCTTTATTTAAAAAACCACTTGTGTTTATTCTTGGAGTAAGTTAGAAAGCAGAATTTGTCACAGAATCTAGTTTTAATTTTTTTTCTTCGACAGATGTTCCTCAAGAGCCCAGTGACTCATCTCCAAACAACCATGAAAGATGTAAGTTAATACATTCTTCTGCACTGATGCAACTGTGGTCTCCTTGAAATTCTTAGATTTCCAGAATAACCACAGACCTGATGGATAATGAATCCTTTGATTAACCTTTTCTTCTTTGCATTAGCACAGTGAAATGCAGATGGCCAAGTAGCATTTGAATGTAGAAAGAGTACAGAGAAGAGCAACAAAGACGATTAAGGGACTGAAGGCTAAAACATAGGAGGAATGGTTGCAGGAACTGGGTGTGTCTAATTTAATGAAAAGTAGGACAATTAATAGAACAATTAGTAGAACAATTAATCAGTGGAACAACTTACCTCTAGAAGTTGTGAATGCTCCAACATTGGCAGTTTTTATGAAGAGATTTGTCTGTAATGGTATAGGGTTTCCTGCCTAAACAGGTCTCCTAATCCAGCCCCCTGCTCAAGCAGGAGAATCTATACCATCTCAGACAAATGGCTGTCCAGTCTCTTCTTAAAAACTTCCAGTGTTGGAGCATTTGCAGCTTCTGGAGGCAGGTTGTTCCACTGGTTAATTGTTCTAACTGTCAGGAAATTTATCCTTAGTTCTAGGTTGCTTCTCTCCTTGATTAGTTTCCATCCGTTGCTTCTTGTCCTGCCTTCAGGTGATTTGCCCCTCTTCTTTGTGGCAGCCCCTCAAATATTTGAACATGTCACCCCTGGTCCTTCTTTTCATTAAACTAGACATACCAAATTACTGCAACCATTCTTCATATGATCCTTGATAGAGATTCATACTGATGCAAAATTTTCATCACTTGAATCCCGATAGGCCTCTGATAGCCTTTGAACTAGGTTAGAAGTACACAGGAGTGCCAATATTTCACCCTCTGCTCTGTAACAAAATTCTCTAAGACAGTGTTTCTCAACCTGTGATCTGCGGACCCCTGGGGTCCCCCCAATGTCATCACAGGGGGTCTACAAAGTCTTGAAGAAATGTTATGATTTAAATGATAGCAGTGTTCCAATATCTCAGGGGCTGCCACAAAGAAGAGGGGGCCAACCTATTCTCCAAAGTACCTGAAGGAAGGATAAGAAGCAACGGATGGAAACTAGTCAAGGAGAGAAGCAACCTAGAACTAAGGAGAAATTTCCTGACAGTTAGAACAATTAACCAGTGGAACAACCTGCCTCCAGAAGCGGTGAATGCTCCAACACTGGAGGTTTTTCAGAAGAGAATGGACAGCCATTTGTCTGAAATGGTATAGGGTTTCCTGCCTGAGCAGGGGGCTGGACTAGAAGACCTCCAAGGTTCCTTCCAACATTATTATTATTATTATTATTATTATTATTATTATTATTATTATTATTATTATTATTATTATTATTATTATTATTATTATTATTATTATTATTATTATTATTATTATTATTATTATTATTATTATTATTATTATTATTATTATTATTATTATTATTATTAATCTTGAGTTAAGTCTTGGTGGTCCATGGCCGTGGTCCATGGCCACAAAAGGTATTTAAAGGGAGTCCATGGTAAAGAAAAGGTTGAGAAATACTGCTCTAATAAATTTCACCTTGAAATAGATTTCACTCCTCATATGGATTCCTTCAAATGAACAGATTTTATTATAAATTATTTGATGATATGAGGCTTGCTTGCTAAGAAGAATTCATGCACATATCTGTTTTTCTTTGTTTCTTCAGACGTTGAAAGCAGTGGAGTCCTTGAAGCCTTCAGAGGGGCGGGTACTGTATAGATCTTCATATTTCAATAGGGAAACATGTAGAAAATATATTTCAACATGCTCCAACATGGGGTGAACCACAGGCATATTTTAGGAAGCACCAATCTTTCCGAACACCCAAATTGTCCTACTTGGCTTTTGAATTATGTTCAGAAGTGAGGCACAAGACAGTTAAGAGATTGATTTTTTAAAAGATGGCTACACCTTATATTTTGGCATGGTGCGCAGCGATTAAGATGCTGGGCTTGTCAGCTGGAAAGCTGACAGCCCAGGTTTGAGACCCAAGTGCAACGTGATGGGGTGAGCTCCTGTCCTCGCCTCAGCTCCTGCCAACCTAGAAGTTCAAAAGCACGCAAATGCGAGTAGATAAATAGCTACCACTTTCATGGGAAGCTAACAGCACTCTGACATCATGCTGGCCACAAGACCATGGAAATGTCTTCAGACAATGCTGGCTCAATGGCCTTGCAACGGAGATGAGCAATGTCCTATAGTTGGCAATGACTAGCAGAGTAAAATCCACAGGGACTCCTTTATCTTTTTTTTTTCCTCCTCACTCCACACATTTAAAGATAACATCTGGTTTTATCTTTCCATTCCGGAATGTTATATCTCTTGTCAGTCTTACAACTTGTCTGATATTCTGGGGTCACCATCGACGTTCTTATCTGTCTTTTGAAGTTTTCCTCTGCGCTTTTGCTTCCCTTGATCTAAGGATCAATAACCAAACACAGACACTTCCATACTATCAATAACCTAATATTTTAAGTATTAAACTCTCAGGTGTGCTACCACTCATCAGCAGTTCCATTTTCTCAGTGATGGGATTCAAATCTGTGAACAACCGGTTCTCTGTGTGGATGCCGCTTCCGGAGGTCCGTTCTGGGTTTGGGCAACAAAAAATTAGCTACCGGTTCTGCCGAAGTGGGGCGAACCGGCTGGATCCCACCACTGCATTTCCTGCAAAAATGCTTCGATTTGACAAGAGTTCACTAGTCTCACACCAGGAGTCTCGAGACTTCAAAGATGAGATTAACATAAGCCTTATAACAATAAAATAAAACAAATTACGTTTTTTAAAAGGGGAGATGGGAACATCTTGTACATTTATTATTGTTGCTGTTATTGTTTTTTCGCCACACAGTCAGCCAGAGCTGTGGAATGGATTTGGCATTTTTACCCACCTATCTAGTCCTTCCCAAAGGCCTGGGATTGGGAAATGTTATTGTGGTTGTTATTACTGAGTGGCACCAAGTACTTGGGAAGGAGTTTCGATCCTTGCTTTAGTCACTGACAATATTATTATTGAGAAATTTGAGAAACTTATTGATTCATGAAGAACAGGGTGGTGGAAGTAGGGCTTCTACTGCCACTCAACAAACTTACTGTTTTTTTTTTTATGTGACATGATGATTGGCGGGTTTTTTGTTTATTTCCCCCTTGCCATCTTCTTTATAGTTTGTCTTCTAGTGTTAGTTTTTAATTATATCTGTTGAATTCTGTATTAAATCTGCTGTGCAGAAGAGTATGATAATAAAAACAAATGATTATCACTGTTATGGTGCCATCAAGGGCCACATAATGCAGTGCATACAATAAAGAAAAACTTAGTTTTCACAGCATTGCCTAAGGGACAAATGTGATTTGAAACTTATCTTATTCAAATATAAGAAATTCTTGTATTTAGCAAGAGCTCACTGGGGACTTCCTTCCTTCCTTCCTTCCTTCCTTCCTTCCTTCCTTCCTTCCTTCCTTCCTTCCTTCCTTCCTTCCTTCCTTCCTTCCTTCCTTCTTTCTTTCTTTCTCTTTCTTTCTTTCTTTCTTTTTCTTTTTTCTTTTTTATTCTTTCTTTCTTTTTCTTTCTTTCTTTCTTTCTTTCTTTCTTTCTTTCTTTCTTTCTTTCTTTCTTTCTTTCTTTCTTTCTTTCTTTCTTTCTTTCTTTCTTTCTTTCTTTCTTTCTGGAAGTGATAGAAGTTTGTTTCAGCTTATTTAGTTAAGCATCAGACCTCCGTTTCCATCATCTGTAAAAAAAAAAAAAAAAGTTATAGAAAAGGTATTTGAATGCCTAGAGAGGCATGTTTTGAAATTTCCCGATCAAGGAAATTACAAAAAGCATAAACATTATCTGGTATGATAACATAAACATTTCTCTTTTATTTTGCTTTATAGCCGTAACCCAGAGAGATGCAACTGTTGCTTTTGATAATTCTGTACAAAGAGGTAAGTTGGTACCTGTAGTTTGTTGAACAAGTCTTCAATCCTGCTGTGGAAAATATTTGCTTAATTTACAGTTATTGGAAACATGTGTCTTATTTTTATCCTGGCCTTTAAAAAGGCTTGAGCTGAAAGTAACCTGGCTTGCTAAGACTTTCATGCCTTGAATGACCTTGCTAGGAATATGTACACACCTTACATCCGACATTCTGTCCTACCAGGTGTATCCCTTCCCCCTCCCACCTCCCACCTGATAAGGCAATACAGCAAGACTTGGGAGATTGGGTGGGGGGGAAAAACATATTTATACTTGATTTAAATTCATATAGAGTCGAATCTCCTATTAAGAAGTAAAGGAGTTAATCCTGCATCTTTCCCCAGGATTGTCACAGAGCTATTTTGCTACAATAAGAGCTACAACTACTTCACCTGAGATTAACACAACAGAAGCAGAATTCATCCCAGCTTCAGAATTTCCAAGACCAGCAAACCGCGGCAAGTAAAATTCCTGTCGCCATAGGATTCATTAGGAAAAAAGGCCATGCAAGCACATCTGTGACTGTATGTTAAAAGTGCACCTCTACTTTTTATGTATCATCATTATCATTCTAGCTTTTGACTATCCACTGCAGGATGAAGGCCTCTTCTGCATGTTTCCAACCAGTACTTTTTATATATAAGACACTTATTTAAAGTGGGATTCGTGGGTTTTTTATTCAAGAACACTATAGGATTCTGCTTTGTTTTTGTTACTTTTTAAATAGATCTTAGGACCCAAAATCCAGGACAACTCTTCAAGGTAGCTGGGGAGGAAACGGTGACACTGTCTACAACAATTCCAGAAGAGTCACCATCTCCTGAAGAATCTTTTGGAGAAGGTATGAAATGCTTTCACTCAACCCAATAATTTAATTGGAAGAAAAGAGAGGAGACCTATATAGAACAGTTAGTATGAGAAAGTCATGATGTACATTAAAGAAAAAAAAAAGCAAGTAGAAAAGAAGTGACTGACCAGTGTATTAATTCTTTAGGGCAGGGGTCTTCAAACTTGGCCCTTTTATGACTTGTGGACTTCAACTCCCAGAATTCCTCAGCCAGGCACGCTGGCTGAGGAATTCTGGGAGTCGAAGTCCACAAGTCATAAAAGAGCCAAGTCTGAAGACCCCTGCTTTAGGAGATGTAAAAAATCCCCTCTCTTTCATGACGTGTAATCCCTTAATTCAGGGTAGAGTTGGGTGTGACTGGATGGAGCTGAGCATTTACTGGCCAGATGCCCTTCCTGATGCCTATGCAGAGCTCACAGCAGAGTTTTTTTTCTTTGTGCCCTGAGAGAGAAACATCTGCCATTACTTAAGATTGAATTCTCAACCTTCCCAGTGGGAGGTGAGCGCCTTCACCACTAGGCCACCACACCACTCCTTTAGGAGATATCTTGGGTTTAATTTTTTTTTTTAATGGCACACAGAAATTACATCAAAAACTGCTATTTGCTAGTGAAATGGACCGTTCCAGAAAAATGGGTTCTTTATTTCAAATCGTATGGCTGTGAAAGTTGGACCATAAGAAAGGCTGTGTGCCAAAGAATTGAGGCCTTTGAACTATGGTGCTGGAGAAGACTCCTGCAAGTTCCCTGGACTGCAAGACTATCAAACCGGTCAGTCCTAGAGGAGATCAACCCTGACTGCTGTTTAGAACAGGGCTTTTCAACCTTTTCATCGATCGTACCACTTTTAGGATATGGCAATATTCGAGTACCACCTAGCAAGGTGTCAAAAACTTGATGACCAAAAAAAAAACCCTGTTCAGAGTTGCAATTGGCACTGAAATGACTTATGACCATTTTCACACTTATGACTATTGCAGCATGCCCAGGGTCATGTGATTTATATTTGGATGCTTGGCAACTGATTCATATTTATGATGGTCACAGTGTCCCAGGGTCATGTGATGCCCTTTTGCAACCTTTTGACAAGCAAAGTTAATGGCAGGGCTGTTGGTGGCCAAGTGCTAAGGCAGGACTTCCCTCCTTCCCTGCCTCCCTCTTTCTCATGCCCACCTCCTTCTGAAGGAAGAATTTGAACCCCCCCCATATTTTTTCTTTTCCATATATTCATCAAACAAGGAAAAGCCTCCAGAAACAGAAAAGACAAACTGCTGAGTGAACTAGCTTAAAAAGGCACATTTCCCTTTAAGAATTAGCTACTGGCTAGAAAGGAAAGTAAGGAAGAAAAAAAAATGTAGTAAGTATTGGCTGCTGGCTAAGGCAGCCTCCCGAAATGGCTCCATTCATAAGTAAAAGAATCTACAGGTAAAATCCATTCAGGAGAAAAATACTTCAAAATCCCTTGCAGCAAAACTTACAGCTAACAATAGCAGAGCAATAGAAGCTAACACGAGACATCAGCCATCAGCCAAATAGAAATTGTCAAACACTCCTTAAGAACACAAAGCCCACATTGCACAAATCCCAGACCTTCAAAGTCACAAAAGCACATAAGAATCCTTCCACTCTCCATCTCCTCCCTCTTTCTCATGGGGGAGGGTGAGCCAGAAGTGAGCCTGGGCCCTTTGTCTCTCCCCAGCCACTGCAGCTCCAGAGGACTCTCTCACTGTAAGTCCTTGCCTGCGCTGGCTCTTTCCCTCCCCCAGTACACTTGGCTAGGCAGGGCTGCGTACCACCTGCCACTTGTTAATGTACCACAAGTGGTATGCGTACCACAGGTTGAAAAGCCCTGCTTTAGAAGGCCAGATCCTGAAGTTGAAACTCAAATACTTTGGCCACCTAATGAGAAGGAAGGACTCACTAGAGTAGAGCCTAATGCTGGGAAAGATGGAGGGCAATAGAAGAAGGGGATGACAGAGAATGAGGTGGCTGGATGGAGTCACTGAAGCAGTAGGCGTGAGCTTCAATGGACTCCAGAAGATGGTAGAGGACAGGAAGGCCTGGAGGAACGTTGTCCATCGGGTCACGATGGGTCGGACACGACTTCGCAATTAACAACAACAACAACAAATTTCAAATCAGCCTTATTTTTCTGGTGCCCAGATCTTCTCTTGAAGGTTGAAAGATTCAAGGGAGGAAATTTGAGGACTATGAGACACACAGAAGAAAAGAGAATTCCATAGCCATGTTTTTTAGCCATCTGTATCTGTACTTAACAGAATACAACTGTGAAATGCGTATCTCCTTTCCACAGTGTGTGACCGCTTCTCCTTTCTGCAATGGGGTGACAATGGGAAACTCAAGCGAGAGTTTCCACAGTTGGGTGAGATGCTCTACTGCTTGACCGATCGGTGTCCAGAGGAATTCGAATTATATGGCTGCTTTTGTGGACAAGAAGGAAGAGGACAGCCGATGGATGAACTGGACAGGTTACTGACATTCAAAGCAAAAAAAAGAGAAGGAATTGCATACGCTCCTAAAGCAGCAAACATTTTGTTCATTTAACCCTTCGATCTAGACATGTGGGAACCTCAAGAAATATTGAAGGTTAACAATGAAGTAAAATGTAATAGAGAAAAGAAATGTTTCCCCATTTCTACTCAGCCAGAGGTATTGGGCAGGACATTGGATATTATATATTGTAAATACCCCTACACTGGAAGTTTTAAAGATAAGATTGGACAACCAGTTGTCTGAAATGGTATAGGGTCAGTGGTGGGATTCAGCCAGTTCGCGCCAGTTCGGCAGAACCGGTAGCTAATTTTTTGTTGCCCAGGCCCAGAATGGACTTCCGGAAGCGGCATCCACACAGAGAACCGGTTGTTCCCATATTTGAATCCCACCACTGTATAGGGTCTCTTGTTTCAACAGGGGATTGGACTAGAAGATCTTCAAGGTCCCTTTCAACTGTGTTATTCTATTCTATTCTATTCTATTCTATTCTATTCTATTCTATTCTATTCTATTCTATTCTACTCTACTCTACTCTACTCTACTCTACTCTACTCTACTCTATTCTACTCTACTCTACTCTATTCTATTCTATTGATGTATTCAATGGGATCAATATGTATCATATTGATGTACAGGTAGTCCTTGACTTATAACCACAGTTGAGCCCAAAATTTCTGTTGTTAAGTGAGACATTTGTTAAGTGAGTTTTGCCTCATTTTACCACTTTTCTTGCCAGAGTTGCTAAGTGAATCACTGCAGTTGATAAGTTAGTAACCTGGTTGTTAAGTGAATTTGGATATCCCATTGACTTTGCTTGTCAGAGGGTCGCAAAACGTGATCACATGTGACCCCGGGACACAGCAACGGCCATAAGTATGAGCCAGTTGTCAAGCCTCTGAATTTTGATCACGTGACCCTGGTGATGCTGCAAAGATCATAACTGTGAAAAACGGTGTTAAGTCACATTTTTCAGTGCCGTTGTAACTTTGAACGGTCACTAAATGAACTGTTGTAATTCGAGGACTACCTGTATTCAATATGTTATCATATTGATGTATTCTTGTTGTGTTCTTTTTCCTTGTTTATTTTATTGTACTATTATGGAATTTCTATGGAAATTCTCAGTCATCCAGGAAACCTTCAGGAAAGATCTGGAAAATAAATTGGTTGGTCCTTCCTTCCTTCCTTCCTTCCTTCCTTCCTTCCTTCCTTCCTTCCTTCCTTCCTTCCTTCCTTCCTTCCTTCCTTCCTTCCTTCCTTCCTTCCTTCCTTCTTCAGAATTTCTGGAGGCTCTATTACTTGTGTTACTTAAGCAACAGATAGACCCAGATAGACCCAACTCTGTCAGACCTTAAAAGGCCGGCAGAAATCACAGAGAGAGATGATTCTTTTTGCCCCTCTCCACCTCCTCTGGGCAAGAAGCAGAGCCATAGTCCCATACTTTGACCTGAACTATATGGTATGATAAAGCAAGAGAGAAAATATTTTTTAAAAAATATGATACCAGCAAGGTTTATACCAATGTATGGAATGCTGCACTATATGTAGGTGGCAAATGGTTTTGAAATGTTAATTCTGTTATCCTCTCCATCTAACAGATGTTGTTTCTCCCATCAATGCTGCCTGGAACAAGTTAAAAGACTGGGATGCCAGCCAGAAAAAAAACCAAGATCTGAAGTTGTGTGCTTTGATCACACACCAACATGTAAGTTTTGAGATAGCAGCATCCAAGAATCACCGCTTTCTTAACTGAAACATTTTTGAAAGAAAAGAAAAAAACAGCTTTCTCCAGTGAATAGCGATAGCACTTAGACTTATATATCACTTCACCCTGCTTCACAGCCCTCTCTAAAGCGGTTTACAGGGTCGGCATATTGCCACCAACAATTTGGATCCTCATTTTACCAATCTTAGAAGGATAAAAGGTCGAGTCAACCTTGAGCCGGTGAGGATCGAACTGCTGACAGCTGGCAGAGTTAACCTTGCAATACTGCTTTCTAACCACTGTGCCATCATAGCTCTTCCTGCAGCCAATGCTGGAAAGTCTTCAAAGAAGGAACTTGAACAAAAGAGTTAGAATTTCCTCAGACAGTTAAAAATTCACCTCCCCAGTCCACTATGAAGGGATATCTTGGGGTGGGTGGGTGGACCAAATTTGTCAAAATGATAGATATGACCAAATAATCAAATGGAGTCCTTGGTGCTCCCTGAGCTTGGTTGTTTTCTTGCAGATGCTTCATTACCCTACTAGGTAACATCTTCAGTCCTAGAAAGCAGTGGGGATTGCTCTCTCTTTATATACAGGTGGCTTGCCTTGTCAGTGTTTGCGGGAATGTGCTTTTCTTCATTCCTTGATTCTTGGTAGTTCTTTAAATATGTTCTGACCCGACTCCCCGAACACAACAGACGCACCAATAAATCTCCAACATTCCTTTTATTCAGGAACGCCAGCAGTTTCACACAGCCGACTGTTAAAAGTCTTTCGTTGCCTCCAAACAATGGAGCTCGCTCCCTTTTCCCCTGCAGGGGTGTCTGAAAATCCAGAGTTAATCTCGGTCTCTCACCACGCTTGCAGCAAGAGTCCTTCAGGCAAGCTGGCTCTTTTCCAACATAAGACACATGGAGACGCTCAGAAGGCGCTCTGACTCCCAGCGCCACAGGATCTGAGGAAAACTCCGGCAAGTTTCCAAACAAGAGTCAGGAGTTCCAACTAGAAGTGGCAGACCGGCAGGGAGATGAATAGTTGTCTGCCACACCTGTTCATCTCCACCCCTGCCTTTTATCCACAGCTGAGGGTGGGGCTCTGTTAGTAGCGGTAACTCACCCCGAAGACCGGCCCATAGCCTCTCACTGTTCTCCTCTTCTCAGCCTCCACCGCACCTGCGCATCAATCACTGGCCCCATGTGATCCTCCTCTCCTGAATCACTTGCCTCAAGGCATGGAGGTCTCAGCCTTTCCATCTGGGGGCTGGCGGACGGCCCAGGTGCCACCTCTGTCCCTGGCTGCGACAGCTCCATTCCTTCATCCCCATCGGAGCTTTCAGCCGGTCCTGACACTGGGCCCGACGCCCATTCCTGCACTTCCTCCCCTGAGTTGGCCGTGGGGTCCTCCGGTGGCCGACAGGCCAAAACAAAATAGGTCTTGTCTCTATGACACGCACTGCACACTCTTAAAAAGAGGTAGGGCTTTGATTGCCAGTAGCCAATAGCAGAGAATATTTGTAGGTCAGGGTTGAAATGAGGAGTCCTTGGTGCTCTCTGGGCTTGGTGATTTTCTTGCAGATGCTCCATTAGCCAACTAGGTAATGACAATGCTAGTGATGCTACTGATGACATTACATGGTTGGGTAATGAAATGTCTGTAAGAAAACAACGAAGCTCAGAGAGTAGCAAGGATCCCTTATTCGATTGCTCGATTGCACCTACCTTTCGACATCATTTGGTTCTCTAGCCCAAGGGCCATGTCGCGACGATGGCAAATATCTCCTGCAGTCACGGCCTCTGTGAGTTTTGGTATGGAAGCTGCTCTCAACCCTCTTCCTTCTTTTTAGGTGTTGGATGGAGCCTGTGTGAAAATCTCCTGTGTTCCTGTGATAAAGCTGCAGCTGAATGCATGGCTGCAGCCCCGTTCAACGAAAGCTGGAGGTTGCCCAGCAGACCGGCTTGCCAAGCGGACAAACTGGCTTGCCGCTGGGCAGGGCGTGAGAGGCCACCAGGCAGCCCCCCGAGAGGTGCCAGAACATCTAGCGAAGAAGAAGAAGAAGAAAGTAGCAGTGAGGAGGCAGATCTAGCTCAGCCCCTCTTGAGACGGGGAAAAAGAGCGACACGCCCTGGTAGAAGAAGATCTAAAATAGTCGCATTGCAAACAAGATAATCCTTACTTCTCTGTCCAGCTACTGGTAATGTTATTCAAGAGGCAGCCAGTAGTGTATCCTATGCAGCTGTTCAGTCTCTTCTTAAAAGCCTCCAGTGATGAAGCACCCACAACTTCTGAAGGCAAGTTGTTCCAGTGATTAATTGTTCTCAGCGTTAGGAAATTTCTCTTTAGTTCTAGCAACTTTGTGGGCGCTCCATCACTGGAGGCTTTTAAGAAGAGACTGGACAGCCACTTGTCTGGAATGGTATAAGGTCTCCTGCTTGAGCAGGGGTTTGGACTAGAAGACCTCCAAGGTCCCTTCCAACTCTGTTATTCCATCTTAGAAGACAACAGGATGTAAATGTGGGAGATCGTCTGCTTATAGGATGACCTCTAAATGTATATATCAGTGGTGAGGAACCTCAACACACCTCCTGATTATATAGCCATAATACCTATTTCATTTTTACTCTCATATGGGTGGAAGGTTGTATAAAGCTAAGGAGGAGCCGAGATGAAAAATTCTAAGTTGCGTTCAATACCATCATGGGATTTCTAAATCTCTGTTTCTTGAACAAGCCATGGTGATTTGATTCTCATACCTAGCCCTAATAAATAGCTCTGTGCACAACACTAAACCAACAATTTCATTTTTAATGTGTGCCATTGTGCCCACAGTAAAAAAAAATGACAATAAAAGTTATCTATCTATCTATCTACTTGATATTATGGCTTATCATACCCTGTCAATCAAAGTTCCTATTAAAAGCTTGACACTGCTTCTTCCTTTGTCCTTATTTTTAGGAACAATTTAACATAATGAAACAAACTAAGTATGCAAGCAAGAGCGGAGATGATTCTTTTTCAGGATTTGCTTTAATACTGGAGGGGTGAATCCATGGAATGAAGCCCATTTTTAAAGAGAATGACAAACGAATCATGCCTGACTTTTCCTTGACTTAATTTTTGGTGTGGCCAATCATACATTTGTAGCTTTAGATGTTTGGCTTGTCTCAGAATCTTTATGACAAACTTAAATGGAGATATAATTGCCGAGAGTACAAACTGGTCTTCTGCCTGAGCAGGGGGTTGGACTAGAAGACCTCCACGGTCCCTTCCAACTCTGTTATTCTGTTAATTTCCTATTAACACAAAAGAGAACAGATAGTACAAGAGTTTGCTTAATGTGCTCATATACTCAGTGGAATTTGAGGTAGTACAGATCTGGATGGGAATTGGGCTAATTTTGTTTTTTCTGGGGGAGAGAGTAGCAGTCTGCTTCTGTGGGGCTATTTACAATATGTAGAAAAAGGGCTATGATCCCCATGGATTCTAATCCTATTTGAGAATTACGTTTTAGGATGTTTCTGCACATCTTGTGCTTCTTCAAAACGCTCACTGCACTTTTCGTTTCTCTGAGCTGAACAGACTTACTGCTCCAAAGCAGAATTAATGCAAATCTTCTTTTAAAAACTCAACCAAATCTTTTGGAAATCACCTCAACCATAACCTTCCTAGAGCTTTACTCTAGAAAGCTTATGGCTGAGGTGATTTCCAATGGGCAGAAGCTCACATCATTCTGCCGCCAAGCGCCTGGGATTCATTCAGTTACTTTCCACTTGCCCTAGTTCAGGAGGAGGCAAACGTGGCTCTTTTATGACTCGTGGACTTCAACTCCCAGAATTCCTGAGCCAGCCATGCTGAGGGGAAAGGGAGAGGTTTCCAAGCTGAGCCATGCTGGCTCAGGAATTCTGGGAGTTGAAGTCCACGAGTCATAAAAGAGCCAAGGTTGCCTACCCCTGCGGCCTAGATGGTCAACTGCTGTGTCATCATCACCCAGAAATGCTATCTTTCAAATTTGAGAGAGAAGGAATGAAAGAGGAAGGAAGGGAGGGAGATTTTTAACAATGTATAAGGCATTGTCGTTGTGGGAAGAATCCAGAGAAAGAAATATTTTGGGAAATATTAAAAAGGCAGAATATATTTCTCCAAAGGATTTTAAAGACAGAAACCACCTCCCCCGCAAGTCTCTCTGCCCGAAACAGAAGCCAGGTCTGCAGAAATGCAGATGTGATAATCTTGTCAGAAAGATTGGAGTCAGGAAGCTGGGATTAGAAAGACAAAGATCCCTAGAATCAACAATCCCTCACACCAAAAAATCCAACAGTCATCAGCCACAGCCCCAGGGAAGCAGGATATGACCGTTGGGACATAATAGGATTAACCCACCACCATCAGAATACCAGAAGGGCACACTCAGACTCAGGTCAAAGTACATGACACACAAAATACAAAGCCTCAAACAGGAACAGGAAACAACCTCAAGAGCCCCAGAAGGTATAAAAGCCCACCACTCTGCTCCATGTGGTCAAGTTTTTTTTCCCAGAGCCATCTTTCTGTCTGGCTCTCCTCTCCAATAAACTACAACCTTCTTTCTAAAGCAGCCTCCATGTTGTTTATTCCCGGCTTGGACTGGACCCTGATGAAGATTTTCCTTTCACCATCGTCTATCAGAAAGTGCTCAAGCTTTTTATGTACAGGTAGACCTCAACTTACAGCCATCTATTTAGTGACTGTTCAAAGTTACAAAAGTGACTTAGGACGGTTTTTCACATTTATGACCATTGCAGCACGCGATTAAAATTCAGGCACTTGGCAACTGACTCACATTTATGACGGTTGCAGTGTCCTGGAATCATGTGATCACCTTTTGTGACCTTCTGACAAGCAAATTCAATGGGGGAGCCAGATTCACTAACAATTATGTTACTGTGTGATCATAAAAATACTTTAGATATTGCAACTGTATGGTGGTATGGTGCCATAGCAAGCAAATATAATTAAACAGTGGAGAAGGGAGAGAAGGTTGGGAAATCCTGAAGAACGATGTAACATTCATTCATTCTTATTTGATGTCAGGTACATTTATCAAACATTTGTACTCTGGTAGAATTAACCGGTCATCCCTAATATTCTTCCTCTTGCACAGTTTATTTTTATTTGGACAATAAGAACAATATCAATTTAGCTGCAATTCCTTTTATACCTTGTTAAGTGAATTAAGTTAAATGAATATTTCAGTCCCTGCCTGTAGGTTTGCTTTCTATTGTATCAGTACAATGCATGCCGCTAAATTGTTCTCCAGCTTGATTCCCCCAATTGTTATGGGTGACAACATTAACCATTTACAACATTAACCATTCTGCATAGTCAGACGGTTTGAAGTGGAATGAATAGTTCGTATAATTGACATCAAATACTTCACAATTTGGGTGCTATGAAAAAAAAAGTCTCTCTCCAATCCTTCTTTCGGCTTGTCACTAGCATAAATTCAGAAGTCTGTGGAGATTCTAAGTCAGGGGTCTTCAAACCTGGCCCTTTTAAGACTTGTGGACTTCAACTCCCAGAATTCCTCAGCCATCATGGCTGATTGAGGAATTCTGGGAGTTGAAGTCCACAGGTCTTAAAGTTGCTAAGTTTGTAGACCCCTGTTCTAAGTCCTCCAGATCATGGTTGTCCCAAAGGTGCTTTTTCAAAAGGCAACTGGACTTTGCTTTTTCCTTGAAGACGTTTCACTTCTCATCCAAGAAGCTTCTTCAGTTCTGAACTGAACTGAAGAACCAAAGAAGCTTCTTGGTTGAGAAGTGAAACGTTTTCAAGGAAAAAAACAAAGTTCAGTTACCTTTTGAAAAAGCAGCTTTGGGACACAAATTCAGAAGACAAAGGTACTCAGCAAAGGAGCTCTTCTGGAGGTTGTAGACAGCAGGTGAGTTGATATGCAACCCTTTGAATCAGTTTTACTCAAATTGGCACTCTCTAGGTGAGTTGGACTACAATTCCCACCATCTCTACCATCAAAGGTAAGCAATGTGCTCAGAGAGTGGGCACTATGATGTAAATTCATAGAATGTCGCAGCATTAAAAATAATTCAAAAATAATTAAGCAAAACAACCTCATGGGATCCCATGCTTGAAGACAGAGACGGTGTAAGATTCACTATCTTGTAAACTGTGAAAATAATGCATGGGAAAATAAAATAAAGATAGTACCAATAGTCACAGATGTCTTGGGTGCAATCCCCAAACATCTGGAGCACTACTTGAATATACCATCAGTGTTGACAATGACTCCTTCTGTCAGTTGCAAAAGGTGGCTTTCCTTAAAATAGCTTACATCCTGTGACGATACCCTTAATACCATCAAACAACATCTGCTTATCCTTGGGAAGGAGTGGATAGGTGGACCAAAATGCCAAATCCAATCCGAAACATCTGGCTGATTGTGTGATGAACCTTTAACACCATCAAACAACAGCATCTGCCCATCCCAAGTCCTTGGGAAGGAGTTGGTAGCGGGATAAAAAGACCAAATCCAGTCTAAAGCATCTGGTTGACTGTGTGAGGAACCCTAACAACTGCCAAAGGCAGCTTTACTTGGAAGACTTGACATCCTGCCATGACACCTTTAATACCATCAAACAACCTGCTTTCCCAGGCCCTTTGGGACTCAATAGGTGGATAAAAATGCCAAATCCAGTCTAAACATCTGGCTGAGAAGAGCAACAAAGAGGATCAGGGGACTGGAGGCTAAAGCATATAAGGAACGGTTGCTGGAATTGGGTACGTCTAGTTTAATGAAGAGAAGGACGAGGGGGGACATGATAGCAGTCTCCCAGTATCTCAGGGGCTGCCACAAAGAAGAGGGAGTCAAGCTATTCTCCAAAGCGCCAGAAGGCAGGACAAGAAGCAACGGATGGAAACTAACCAAGGAGAGAAGCAACCTAGAACTAAGGAGAAACTTCCTGACAGTTAGAACAATTAACCAGTGGAACAACCTGCTCCAACACTGGAAGTTTTTAAGAAGAGACTGGACAGCCATTTGTCCGAAATGGTGTAGGGTTTCCTGCCTGAGCAGGGGGTTGGACTCGATGACCTCCAAGGTCCCTTCCAACTTTATTATTATTATTATTATTATTATTATTATTATTATTATTATTATTATTATTATTATTATTATTATTATTATTATTATTATTATTATTATTATTATTATTATTATTATTTAGACAGAAATGCCAAATCCAGTCTGAACATCTGGCTGACTGTGCGATTAACAACAACAACAGTAATAATAATAATAATAATAATAATAATAATAATAATAATAATAATAATAATAATAATAATAATAATAATAATAATAATAATAATAATAATAATAACAACAACAATAATAATAACAATAATAATAATAATAATAATAGCAATTGTGGAAATCAATGGTTGCCATTTAGTGCCTGAAATTTGGCACCGCATTGCCATCCCAATAGAGAAAATGTTATCCAATGAAATTGCTTTAGCTTTCTAAACTCAGCCAAGGTACACTAGGTTAGTTATTACCATTTAGCTAAGTTTAGGATTATATACCAGCTAGCAATTAAACTAAAAGGGAAGGAGAGAAGAAAGAGCAGGAAAAGCATCTTTTTTTCCCCTCAGCATCAGTATTTTTCTGAGGAGGAAACGTTCTGTGAAAAACTTGGGATTGTAGTTATTTTTCTATGTGATCTGACGCGCATTTGAAATGCTGGATGTCTTGTGATAGGGGCAAGGGCGGAGGATGAAAGAAAGAAAAGGTTTCGGAAAGGAAAATCAAAGTACCGGAGGTGGAACGCCAGGCCGCTGGGAGCTTTTGTAATTCGCCAACCATGAAAGCAATTGAAAGCCATTCCTACAACACAGGCCTTCGTTCATTCCAGGAGGCCTCCGGGATCAGTGGGAACGGATTCAATCAAAAGAGGCAACAGAGCTAAAATAAAAGGCTTCTGAAAAGAAATAGTAGAAACACTGTTGGAGATATAACTTTTTTTTTTAAAATTATGAACATATGATAGCGTCCTACCACAAGATAAATAATTACTTTCCTTGCTACCTTGACTAATTGGAGCAGTTCTCTTCTCTGCCTCAGCGTTAATAGTTGTGTCCAACAGTTATTCAAGAGCCAACAAACTGCAGATTCCAGAAGCTAATCTTGAAAGTTTTTGCCTACCAAAAAATAAAAGATCTACTACAAATGAAATAATATTAAACTACAGCAGAGGTCCCCAATCTTTTGGGCACCAGGGACCGGTTCTGTGGAGAGAGGTTTTTCCCCGGACCGGAGGGTGTGTGGTTTTGTGTGTTGCCTGCATCCCGCGGATGGGTCTTTGCTTGTTTGTGCGGCCCGGTTGCTGGCATGCTGTGGCCCAGTACTGGTCCACGGACCGGGGGTTGGGGACCCCTGAACTAGGCAATGCCAGGTCGTTAAACCATTCTTAAATTGCTAGCTTAGTGTTAAGGGCAAATGCAGCCAATAGTTACAATAGCCATGCTTGTAAAGCAGAGATCCCCAACCTTTTGGGCACCAGGGACCAGTTCTGTGGAGAAAGGTTTTTCCACGGACTGGAGAGTGTGTGGTTTTGTGTGCTGCCTGCATCCCACGGATGGGGCTTTGCTTCTTTGTGCGGACCAGGTTTTGGCATGCTGCGGCCCTGTACTGGTCCACAGACTGGGGGTTGGGGACCCCTGAACTACAGGTAGTCCTCGATTTATAACCATTTGTTTAGTGACTGTTCGACATTGCAGCAGCACTGAAAATGGTGACTTATGAGCGTTTTTCACAATTACGAACATTGCAGCATTCCTACGATCATGTGATCAAAATTTGGATGCTTGGCAACTGATTCATATTTATGATGGTTGCAGTGTCCCAGGGTCCTGTGATCAGCTTTTGCGACTCTCTGACAAGCAAAGTTAATTGGGAAGCCAGATTCACTTAACCGTGTTACTAACTTAACAACTGCAGTAATTTACTTAACTGTTAAGAAAGGTCTTGTTGTTGTTAGTTGGGAAGTCGTGTCCGACCCATCGCAACCCCATGGACAACGTTCCTCCAGGCCTTCCTGTCCTCTACCATCTTCTGGAGTCAATTGAAGCTCACGCCTACTGCTTCAGTGACTCCATCCAGCCACCTCATTCTCTGTCGTCCCCTTCTTCTATTGCCCTCAATCTTTCCCAGCATTAGGCTCTTCTCCAGTGAGTCCTTCTTTCTCATTAGGTGGCCAAAGTACTTGAGTTTCAACTTCAGGATCTGGCCTTCTAAGGAGCAGTCAGGGTTGATCTCCTCTAGGACTGACCGGTTTAATCGCCTTGCAGTCCAAGAGACTCGCAGGAGTCTTCTCCAGCACCAAAGAAAGGTCTAACATGGGGCAAAATTGATTTAACAACTGTCTTGCTCAGCAAAAGACATTTTGGGCTCAATTGTGGTCATAAGTCAAGGACTACCTGTATATGTTTTAACCTTACTGCATTTCATTGTGATCAAATAAATTTTTGCTTTATGCGATCCAGAAATAAATGGAACGTCCTGCAATGTACTTTGCAATTATTTTAAATAAAATGAATGGTTAATTACTTTTTCCTTGTTTAGATTTTGGAGGAAACTCATTTTGTTTTATCTTTAGATCTTACCCGTCAAGTATTATTCGATGAAAAGAGAAACCAGGCTGTTACTGTGTTGTAACAGCAATAAGAAATAAAATTTGTACACAGCCTACTTTTCCTGGGTTGGGACTGGAAAGCATACTATGAAATATATTTAAACAAGGCGGACATCTACAAAGCCATTTCCATTTTAATTACACCCGTGTTTAACAATGACAATCAATTTTCTGGAGGAAATCAAATGTAATTATGAGTTGGGAATAGGAATATTCCAGTTAATGTTTTTCATAAACCTTTTTGTACAGAACAAAAATATAATTATAAGTGCAATTAAACCAGGAGTGATGTGGAAGAACTACTTAACATCCAGGGCAATTGAGATGTTATTCATCCACCATGTTCAAATGGTTACATTCTTGCAACTTTTTTCTTCACTAACAAATTTAAAAAGGGCTTAAAAAAAACGGCGGAAACAGTGAACAACGTAGATCAACTGTGGCCAGGTTTCCAGGTTAGAGTCAGACTCTGAATCATGGCTTATAACACTGTAGACCCTACACCTACTTTAGAAAAGCAGTAAATAAAATATTCAGATCGATCATTTGAATGTAAAGGAATCAGCAGTCAGACGAGGAGATCCAAACTCATTGACAGCTTCACATTGCAATGAACAAGGACATGCATTCAGTTTTGCAGCTACGAAGATTGTTGGCTGAGCAGGGACAAAAACAGCCAGAGAAATTATTGAAGTCTGGTAAACAGGCTCCTTGTCAGTCAACAGGAGTGCTGATTTACCACCAGCTTATCAAGTATTTAGGAGCTGAGGGTTTGGCAGCACAAGGAAACAACAATCCAACAATTTAATAGCAGGCCAACAACACCCCAATCAACAACTAAAAAATCACACACAACCAGGCACTACATAAATACTACACAGAATAACCCAAAGCACACTGCTAGAGAGAAATTCCCTGAGGATGGGGTCCAGCATGAGTCCGAAATCTCAGAAGATTAAACCACTGCTACCAGATTGGATCCTGCAACATTATCCTGGGACAGGTATGTCTGCCTTCATTTGTGAGGAAGCTTTACCCCCCCTCCCCCCCTGTAAGCTTGCCTGGCTGACTTACTTTTAAAGAAATTCACACTCATGGAGGTTTTCTGTAATCTTCCTTTATCACTTGATCTGAAAATTGATTTTCCCAGCCCAAAGCTAACCAGTTGTGAATTATTCATTTGCTTGATCAGAAGCCAGTCTGACATACATTAGTGTGGTTCTTTTTGAGGAATGATGCATTTTGCTGGGGTCGAGACCAAAAACAGTTTTTTATCTGCTGCGGCAGCTGGAGGGTTAATTTTTTTACAGAAAAGTTGAGGCTTTTCCAATCAACCAGAAAAGGTTGCTAACCCTCTTCCTACATTTCTTCATAAAGCAAATTACTTAAGCAGTTGCTAAGACCTAACCTAAGAATGGCTAAAAGAATCCTAATAAATCACCCGGTTTGCCCATAAAAATAATGCTTTTACCCTGATGTAAAAACAAGCGATTATTCTATAATTAAAACACCCTCCACGGATAGTCTCGAACATTTATTTCCAGCTGAATGAAAAGACCTGTTAGACAGGTTAGATGTCAAATGACACTCCCGGAAACTTAAGTATTTGTGCTTGCTGTCTTTCAAGTAAGTTTGCAAAAGTTAATAGGCTGTGATTTCCTCTAATTGCTTGCCTACTCTAATTTAAAAGAGGTTATGCATCTTTATAATAGCCTTTCAGTCCGTATCTAAAATGGCCATCACACAAGAAGAGGGGAGATTTTTTTTTTTTTTTTACCAATCACGGAAGCAGTGAAAAATAACTGTTTACCAATTTATTTTGTTGCACATATAGATGGGCATATATTTTATTTATCAGATTTCTATACTGTCCATCACACTTGCCTGCCCCCTGGGAGGTTGACAGCTAAAACACTAAAATGATATAAAAGCCATAGATAAAGACAAGTCAAAAGCCAGATTAAAACAAAGTGGAAAGGGACAGTTACAAAGTTAAGGAGGCAGAGAGAAAAAACACACTAATCAATCCCAGCGTCATTTAACAATCTTGGTTTCCAGGCTTAATGTTCTTTCTGAAGGCCAGGAGAGTGTGTGTGTGTGTGTGTGTGTGGGGGGGGGGGTTGGGGTCTCCAAACTTGCCAATTTTAAGACTTGTGGCTGTCTGAGGAATTCTGGGAGTTGAAGTCCACAAGTCTTAAAGTTTGGAGACCCTTGCTCTGGGGCAAACTGTTCCATTGGGCCAAATGGCTCTCCTATCAGCAAAGATTCTTTTCCCAGACCCGAGCCATTGAAGTTGTTAACGGGGCCCGTAACATGTCCTCCCTGCCTGCCTTTCTGGGTGGGATAGGACACTGCCACCAGGACAAGATGGTTCCTTGAGCTTGTTTGGAGGTTCTAGCAGGGGAGCGCAGCTATCGTATACCCTTGACCGAAGATCGGTACACTCCTTCTATCTGGGATGGTCGTCCTCTTCCACCGAGCACGCAGCTTCAGGAGGGACGCACATGGAGCGGTGAGGGAGGAAGGGGACACCCGCCTAGCCAGCCAGATCAGCCGAATCAACCCTGGCGATCAATGGGGTGACAGATGTCGCAGCCAGATCGCCCTCACATCCAGATGGTTCCTCAGATAATCTGGTCTCATGCCATGAAGGGCTTTAAAGGTAATGACCACCATCTTAAATTGGACCTGGAAGCAAAGTAGCACCCAATGCAGCAATCCTAGTGGCATCCAAAACTGCTCAAGTCACCAAATTCTGCCCCAATTGCAGCTATAACAACAACAACAACAACAACAATAATAATAAAGTTGGAAGGGACCTTGGAGGTCATCTAGTCCAACCCCCTGCTCAGGCAGGAAACCCTATACCATTTCAGACAAATGGCTGTCCAGTCTCTTCTTAAAAACTTCCAGTGTTGGAGCATTCACCGCTTCTGATACTCTTCAAGGGTAGTCCCATGTAGAGGGCATTGCAGTAATCAGTATGGGAGAGGGCCAGGGCATGAGATTTATGTCAATGTGAGGACAATTAACCAGTGGAAGAGCTTGCCTCCAGAAATCGTGGGCGCTCCATCACTGGAGATTTTTAAAAAGAGGCTAGACAGTCACTTGTCTGAGAGGGTATAGGTTCTCCTGCTTAAGCGGGGGGATGGACTAGAAGACTTCCAAGGTCCCTTCCAGCTCTATTCTATTCATAACAACAGATATGTCTCAGAAAGGCAAAATCACAAAACTGTGTCTCACTTATTTTTGGCCATGTCATGCGGGGGAATTCTCTGGAGAAAGCAATTATGTTTGGAAGGTAAAAGGAAACCAGGCCACCAAAGAACCTGGTGGCTGGACACCATGAAAGCTGACTTTGCGGGACTTTGCAAGATAATGACCGCCATCTTGCCTTTTCTTTTCACCTCCCCCCCTCCCTGCAGAATGTTGTGTGTTATTTTCCAACCATTAGCCCCAAGAATGTTGCACAGTACAATTGCATTGCAGGGAATTATGATCTTTGCAGAGAACTTCTGCTACAGATGTATGTGTGCTCAGAGGCTGCAACAAAGAAGAGGGGGGTCAACCTATTCTCCAAAGCACCTGAAGGCAAGACAAGAAGCAATGGATGGAAACTAATCAAGGAGAGAAGCAACCTGGAACTAAGGAGAAACTTCCTGACAGAACAATAAATCAGTGGAATGACTTGCTTCTACAAGTTGTAGGTTCTTGAACACCAAAGGTTTTTAAGAAAAGATTGGACAACCATTTGTCTGGAATGGTATAGGGCAGGGGTCTTCAAACTTAGCGCTTTTATGACTTGTGGACTTCAACTCCCAGAATTCCTTAGTCAGGCACGCTGGCTGAGGAATTCTGGGAGTTGAAGTCCACAAGTCATAAAAGGGCCAAGTTTGAAGACCCCTGGTATAGGGTCTCCTGCTTGAGCAGGGGGCTAGACTAGAAGACCTCCAAGGTACCTTCCAACTCTGTTATTCTGTATATGTTACTGAATTCAGTGTCTATCCAGTTTGACTTATTCCCAAGAAAATGTATTCAGTGCTACAATCTGATCTGACAGTGCTACAGTCTGCTGTTGTGCATCTGTGTGGCCCACATACTTTCAACCAAGGAAACTAAATGCTTTTGCATCCAAAAATAAAAAATAAAAAATAAAGAAAAAAGAAAATAAATCTGATAGGGTGGGGACCATAAAAACATCATCTGCTTTTCACTTTCTTCTATACTCTAAAAATATCTATTTACATTTTCATTTTGCCATGATTGAGGTCAGAATGCCTAACATATTTCTGAGCCTTAAGACTTTTTTTAAACAAACAATAATTACAATGTCAAATGTCAAAAGCCCCCGAAATGGAATGAAATAAAATGACAACATCGTGCCTTCCCAATGGCTAGAGAAGCTTTTAACAAGCTAGCTATTTCCCAAAATTACAATATTGAGTCGATGTGTCTTCATGCGAGGTCACATCCTTTAAAAACTACGCGGGCAGTCCATCCTGTAGAGATTCCATTTTGTATAACAAGAGAGCACACATTAAACACTTCGTCCTCATGCATGATTAAAAAAAAAAAGTTGGTAGGAACTATGGGTTCTAGCCTTTTGTTCAGTAGCTAAGTTGTGTCCGATTCTTTGCAACCCTGCACACCAGGCCCCCTTGTCCTCTACAGTCTCCTGGAGTTTGTCCAAATTCATTATCATTGCCTTGATGACACTGTCTAACCATCTCCGCCTCTGCTGTCCCCTTCTCCTTTCGCCTTCAATCTTTCACAACAATCAGGGTCTTCTCCAAGGTCTTCTCATTAAGTGGCCAAAGCATTTGAGCTTCAGTCTCTGTCCTTCCAAAAAACAGTCAGGGTTGACTTCCTTTAGGATTGACTGATTGGATCTCCTTGCAGTCCAAGGGACTCTCAAGAGCCTTCTCCAACTCCACAATTTGAAAGTATCAATACTTCAGCCTTCCTTATTTATGGCCCACCTCTCACAGCCATACATCACTACTGGGAAAACCATAGCTTTCTTTCTTTCTTTCTTTCTTTCTTTCTTTCTTTCTTTCTTTCTTTCTTTCTTTCTTTCTTTCTTTCTTTCTTTCTTTCTTTCTTTCTTTCTTTCTTTCTTTCTTTCTTTCTTTCTTTCTTTCTTATTCTTCAGTGATTGTTAGGTGCGAAGAATGAGGACTACATGTTAAATTCCAGCTAAGCTGAGGTATTGCTCATGCCTATACAGAATAATCTAGTCAGCAGTCAGTCAGTAAATTGGAGCTAGATAAGGGTTAACAGAATTCAAGAGGGGTTGGACTTAGATTGTTGGTGGGAACTAATGACTCCAGGCTGATTCCTCTTTTGACTCCACCCACCCAGGCTCTGCCTCCTCCTACTGTGATAAAATCCATGGATTGAATAGGAACACCTTCAAGTTTCAATCTAGGTGAGATTCATAAAAACTCTTGTCTGAAATCCTAGAGAATGCCAATTTTCATAATTTCCTTTCCTGGCTCCTTACCCTTTTTGCCCCATTGTAGAAGATTATTTGATACTTAGGATGCTTTCCTTCTAAACTGGATACAAAAGGCTTCTCAAAATTTGCTACTAAATCTGATGGATGGTGGATTGGATGGGTGATTCTCTGGAGGTGTCCAGAGGGAGGAGAAATTCTTCAATGATTTCTTGAAGGTAGGATTCCATGTTGATGGTACCACCATGAATGAAGAAGACCCACAGGGAAACTTTTCCTGATGTCTCCCCTTGGGATTGAATAGAAGCATTAGGGACATTAATTTATTTGTTTGTTAAATTTATTTGCCACCCATCTTCTATCCAATGACTCTGGACAGTATAGAAGCTGCTTTCTGTTGAAGATCAATTAATTACTAATCAAAGAGAGATCCAACCGAGAACTAAGGAAAATTTTCTTGACAGTGAGAACAATTAATCAGTGGAACAACCTGCCTCCAGAAGCTGTGAGTGCTCCATCACTGGAGGCTTTTAAGAAGAGATAGGACAACCATTTGTCTGAAATGGTATAAGATCTCCTGCTTGAGCAAGAGGTTGGACTAGAAGACCTCCAAGGTCCCTTTCAACTCTGTTATTTTGTTAAGAGTGAAAGACAGGGGTTTCATGCACAGCCCTTGGCTGTTTTTTCAAGGAACGGCATGAGCATTTCACTGAAATTATTGTTGCCTCTGAAAAAAGGTCTAAAGCCAATTCTTTTTCAGCAAATCAAAGGAGAAGTGGTAGGAAGCAACTGCGGCATTTCTCTGCACGGCACTAATTATGACTAAGGCATTGACTCAAAACAGGCTACTCAGAGCTGCAAGTGGTTAAGAAGACACAGAGCAACGTATTGCTATTGGCAGAGAAACGGTGTCCTTCTCGCTTCAGTTGGGCGGGCTCCTATCCATCTTCAATGTTTTCTCCTACGCGCAGCCATCTGTCTGAACCATATGTGCCTTCCACCCACTCCTCGGCGCTCAGTCCATATGAGAAGAGTCACAATATTCAAAAGGAAAATAAGATGAGAAACTTATTGCCTGAACTCCATGAGACCAACAGATCATCAACCCATAAATAATATCTCCCAGCTGAACTTCATCTGTGCATCCAGAGGGTAGAAATCTTAGTCTCGGGGAGCAAATGTCCTCCTGTTTCAATCTGAATTTTATTTGAAAGTAATTTCTAGTATCTCCCAGATGCTTAATTGTAATGGGACCGGTACTCAGATAAAAATAATAATAATAGCTGCCTATATTTTTTATAGAATCATCATTTCACCAGAAGCTTTATGTGGATTTGCACAGGACTAAAATAACAGTTCTAAAGAAACAGTAAGTGTGTATCTTTTCATATTTAGATCAGATATGGGGGCGAATTTGGGTTGCAGAAGTTACTGACTTATAACACTCAGCACTTTAAGCCAATATAGTAAAAACAACAACAACAGAGTTCTGGGATTTGTAGTTCAATGACCATCAGAGAACCACAATTCCCTGAACCAAATTTAGATGACTTCTACACTAGAGAGCATTACAGTATCTTAATGAAAGATAAATGCCTCAGCTGCCATTTAGGAATATTTTGAATGCAACATTAGCATCTACACTATTTAACTTCCCATATCTTCGGAGACTCTTATCCCTCCAAAATCAGGAATCCATGAAGAGAAGAAGGTCTAGCAGTTTATTCCATTTTGAGGATTATGTTATTGATACTCATGTACCCTCGCATGCTATCTATTTATGGAGCTTGCCAAAGCAGAGAAGTCATCAGTTGAACTTTTTGGGGGGAAGGGTCCCTTTCATATAAAGATCCACAAGGAAGGATTATGGCTATTGCCCAAGTCATGATATCTGTGGAGCATTTAAACAGTCACAGAGTCCTTAAGACACTTTTTTTTTTAATCTTAGACAAAACCATCTACTGAGATTTCTGGTCTAGTGGGATCCTTCTCAGCTACAAAAATGTGGACTTCTTTTAACAGAGCAATTTCATTTTATCTGCTATATTTTTTCTGTTGTTATTGTTACTATTACTCACCAACTCTTACCCATCAGTTTATCATGTATTATATAATTTGCCTATGGCAGGGGTAGGCAACCTTGGCTCTTTTATGACTCATGGACTTCAAATCCCAGAATTCTGGCCTATGGTATAAACATTCCACAATGTAGGAAAAAAATAAACATACAACATATCAATAAAGAACAATATTGTGACAATACAAAAACAATCAATCCAAATGAAGAGAGGAAGAGAGGTGACCTTGATAGGAATACACAAATTGCAGAAGTAAAGAGGAGTGAAAAATCCTTTAAGCCAGATAATATTCATAGGTGACTCTGGCAGTTTCCTTCCTAACAGAATAACAGAGTTGGAAGGGACCATGGAGTTCTTCTATTCCAACCTCCTGCTCAAGCAGGAGACCCTATACCATTTCAGACAAATGGCTGACCAATCTCTTCTTGAAAACCTCCAATGTTTGAGCACTCACAACTTCTGGAGGCAAGCTGTTCCACTGATTAATTGTTCTCACTGTCAGGAAATTTCTCCTTAGTTCTAGGTTGGTTCTCTCCTTGATTAAAAGTCTACGGAGATACTCAGTCATCCAGGTCATGGTTGTGCCAAAGGTGCTTTTTCAGGAGGCAATTAGGCTTTCTTGTTTTTCTTTGAAGATGTTTCGCCTCTCATCCAAGAAGCTTCTTCGGCTTTGACTGGATGGTGGGGAATGGAAGGATTTATACTCCTTGCAGACAGCTGGTCATTTGCATCCTTTTAGAGAGCCATTGAGGCACTTGGAGGTTTATCATCATCAGGGTCACTGATTAGTGCAAATGGTTCCTGTAGTCTTCAATTTTTTTCTCTGAAAATCCATTCATATTCCCACACCATTCAAAGGGTGTTCATCCCAAAGTGCATGGCTAAAAGTCTATGGAGATTCTTAGCCCTCCAGGTCATGGTTGTCCCAATGATGCTTTTTCAGGAGGCAACTGGTCTTTCTTGTTTTTCTTTGTTTTCTTTCTCTCCTTGATTATTTTCCATCCATAGCTTCTTGTCCTGCCTTCTGGCTCTTTGGAAGAATCGGTTGACCCCCTCTTCTCTGTGGCAGCCGTCAAATATTGGAACACTGCTCCCTGTTTCTCTGGGATAGAAGAAAAGTGCGTAAAGCACAATCAGGCTTGCAAGATTAATGTCTGTCCCGCTAGGCAGACCTGAGCAGAAAAGTCAGGACCACAAGAAGACTACAACTATTGAGATTACAACTATTGTAATAAAAGAGTGTGTTTATCTCGTCTGCAAGATGACTTCACTTCCTTTTTACAGCCCAGTAATTAAGGGAAGACCCTACCTGGATCATTTCCAAACACAGGTGGCCCTTGAACTTACCACCACAATGGAGCCTGCCCATTATTGTCATAAGTCGTGACAGTTGTAATGCGGGTCACCCACGTGACCGATGAAATTTTCTGATCTTTTTTGCAGTGGTCATTAAGCGAACATCACAGTTGTTAAGTCAACCGATTGTTTGTGTGAGGCATTTTTGCTGAAAATCATAAGTAAATGCTGGTTTGCAGCAAAAACATGAATTGTGGTCATGTGATTGTAGGAGGCTACAGCCATAAATATGGGCTGGTTGCTAAGCCCAAAATGTGATCATGTGACTGGAGGGAGGGACAGCCACTGGAACTTTGGACCTGGGTTGTAAATAAATACCTTTTTTGTTGGGGGGGTGTCCATCATAACTATCTGTATTATCTTTCTGGAGTCCATTCTAAAATGGAAATTTATCTTTTTATCTTGCTGTTAGAGCTGATGAGCACAGGATATAAATTTATTAACAAGTATTGTTTACTAACATTTATTAACAAATGCTGTATTGTATATCCTCTTTTAGTGTTTACAGAAACAACTGGATTAAAACAAATGCATATAAATGAGCCTCAGTACAGAATTCTCTGCATGGTTTTATACAAGTTTATCTGTTCACTAGAGGGTGCTAAAGACCAGAATACATATTATTAAAATGAGACGCATATAAAAATAGTCTGGATTTTTTTCCCCCATCAAATAGTTGTTTGCAGCTACTTAATTTCAGGCTGGTGCATCATGCAGTATTTGTTTTGTGGGCTTAAAAAAAAGATTTATCTATGACCAATCAACTTCTAAAACAAAAATAATTCATTCGAATACTTCCAAAATGGAAGGAAGGAAGGAAGGAAGGAGAGATCGGATGCAATATTAAGGTTTTGTGACTGCAGTGATTTTACGGTTGAAACACACGTGTACCTCTAAGAGGTGAGAATTTAAAAGGGTGCCTTCATACTTAAGGCTTTCCAGAATAAAATTTACATATTTAATGCCACCTTATTTGGGAATTGTTTCAGCAGAAAACCACCCAGCGCAGCAATTGGAGGTAGTTAACATTTTTGCTTTTATGGTTAGCAGCGTCTGCATTCTGAAGGCAGACTCATGATTCAGGCCCCAGAGATTAAAACATTGACTTTGACCTTCAGTGGTTTATTTTAGGAGGAAAAAAATGTCATAAATTGAAACAATTAGGAATAAAACAGTTTAGAAGCAAACCAAGCTTCATTAGTAACAATTTCAACGCTGTCTGTGAAACTAGGACTAAAGAATCAGGAGTGCTGACCACCCACAATTTGCCTTTCTAGAACGTTCTGGAAGATTTCAGATACACTTCTTTTAATACGGGGTCACAAAGACAGCACGGTCCCACGTGATGAGTCTAACGTTTACCTTTTGAAAAATTTCTGTAGCACAAAGGTGTTTTTTTCAGCTGGGTTCAAAAATATTTTCTCTCAGTTTGAAAGGGAATCGATTGATCGATTGATTGTTGATTGAAGAAAAGCAGGACCAAGCTTGAATCTAAGGTAGTCCGGCCTTCCTCAATTGGGTGTCCTTTTAATGATTGTTTCCCCCCCCCTTCCATTTAATCATGTACAATTCCCAGAGATTTTATGGAAAAATCGCTGCAGTTTTCTTGGTGAGGTTTTCCAGGAGGGGCTTGTCATTGCCTCCTTCCTAGGGCTGAGAGAGAGTGACTGGCCCAAGATTACCCAGCTGGCTTCACCACTACACCAAACTGGCTGTCTCCAAAGAAGCTGAGTTTCAAATGCTGTCTTCCCTGCCAAAAGGCTTTGGAGAGGGTAGCTGGAATTCTGGACAATTGAATGTAAAATGTCTCCGGAGGACACCAGCTTGAGGACTGACTTATGTACGGGAAAGATGTTTATGAGACTCAGCCATACACACACAGAGACATCCTTCTAACATTTAAGGTATGGTGTATCTCTGCTGCGGAATCAACTGGTTAAAAAAATTGAAAGGGGCAAGAAATTGAAAAGTACAATTTTAGACAGTATGGGTAAGCCAATCTTTATGAAGCTGGAGACCACACAAGTATGGAAAATAAATCTCTCCCAGACACTACTATTACTCTCTCACCACTAAGATAGATAGAAAGATAGATAGATAGATAGGTAGGTAGGTAGGTAGGTAGATAGGTAGGTAGATAGATAGATAGATAGATAGGTAGATAGGTAGATAGGTAGATAGGTAGATAGATGATAGAGATAGATAGATAGATAGATAGATAGATAGATAGATAGATAGATAGATAGATAGATAGATAGATAGATAGATAGGTAGGTAGGTAGGTAGGTAGATAGGTAGGTAGGTAGGTAGGTAGGTAGATAGGTAGATAGATAGATAGATAGATAGATAGATAGATAGATAGATAGATAGATAGATAGATAGATAGATAGATAGATAGATAGATAGATAGATAGATAGATAGATAGATAGATAGATAGATAGATAGATAGATAGGCAGGCAGGCAGGCAGGCAGGCAGACAGACAGACAGACAGATGATACACATGGACATACATAGGTACTATAGGTTGTATGTGTCCTCAATCTTAGGTCCTCTAGGGCGATCTGGGAATTTGAAGGTTCTTTTTGCTGTTCCTAGCACTGCAATCCTCTGGATAGAGAGCTCTGATGTTGTTCCTAGGATCTGTAGGAGCGACACTCCCAGCTTAGGAGTCACATCCCAAGTGCTTCTATAACCTTTGGGACCATTTGGCCTTTACTTTCCACATCCTCTCTAGCTCCTCCTTCAGGCCCTGGTCCTTCTCCAGCTTCTCACACTCCTTCTTCCTGATGTTGCTGTCACTTGGCACCACTACATCTATCACCACCGCTGTCTTCTGCTCCTTGTCTATGAGGTCTAGTTGATTAACCAGTAGTTGCTTGTGTGTCTTGATTTGGAAGTCCCATAGGATGTACATACATACATACATACATACATACATACATACATACACACACAAACATACATACTGCATGTGTGTGTGTGTTATTGAGGGTTAGTCACACACACACGCAGACACACACGCAGCTTACCTTGAATTCCGTTGACTCTTATCTACCATCAACTTCCTGGTTTCTCACTACAGGACTTTAATCAAAGATGGATCTTTCTTCCTCTCTTCCCAATTAGCACCTAACAACTCTGCTCTTTCAACCTTATATTTTCACTCTTTAGATCACCTTTTCTCCTTCTCCTTCTCCTCTTCTTCCCTCCCTTCCTCCTTCCCTCCCTCCCTTCTTTTCTCCACTCTCTCCTAGTTTCTCTGACTCTGGCCTCACTTTTATCCACCACCTACTCCAGCACACTTGGCCAAAACTGTACTAGGAAAAGATCTTGCAGCAGCATCCTGTTTTAGCTGTCATGGTTCCGACAGATGAAACTTCAAAACAACTTCCAGGCATTGTTTACCTTAAAGAATCTTTTATTCGAGTAGCATAATATCGGCACTGCATAATCGAAGCTAAAAACTGAATTCCCCTCCCCTGGGCACATAGTATCAAAGCACAATTCCCTCCTCCAATTAACAGTCATAAATCACATTCCCCAATTAGCTTGAAGCACGGGTTTTCTCTCCAACTCTCCAGCCCGCCAATTCTTTATCAGCTCTGGGCTCAATAACCTTGATTCTCATGCTAAGTTTAGTGTTGTTATGTCTAGCTAGACTCTCATTCACACACACCCTCCTCCCAGCATCATCTAACTCTAAAAGCGAAAGGGAAAAAGATGGCTACATTTCCATCTGTTGTCAATGCAAGAACATCCGATGTTAGCAGCGTTGACATTAGCCTTAATTGAAATGTGCTCTAAGGGGTTCTGGTGGGATCCTTGAGGCATCATGTAGGCCACAGACTGCCAACGCATGATGCAAATTTAATGGGCTGCAAATAGTCCACCCACTTGCCGACAGAATGTCCCCAAACGAGTTTATGACAAAATAAAGCATTGGCACAGCACAGGAATGAAAAGAGAAAAAAAAACCACACAATTCTGTTCACCCATAATTCCTTGTAGCTAGCAGCAAGCTCAAGGGCAGCTTTACAGACTTGTCCAAATGCCAATTTTCTCGCAGAAACTTCCACATGGCTTAATAATGAGTGACCTTCAGCAAGCGCTGCTTGAACCCAGGTCTCTGTGGATCAATTTGTTACAGAAAGAATAGACACACAAGATACTCTGCTGTGTATTAAGGTAGGCTGTTGCCTGCAATCAAACTGTTTCTAAAGATTTATCTTGATCTGTGAATAATACTCGATTTGGGTTGATTTCTTGGTGCTTCCCCCCCCCCCCTTTGGTTTATGTTATTGTTCCTCTTTTGACTCAAAAGAGGGCAAATTGAACATTTCAATTGAATGTAACTGAAAGCAATCTGCTGTAATCACAAGCAATTTGCCTTTTGCCCTGGTGACCCACAGGGTACTTGACCTCAACTGTATGTGCTTGTGTTCATTTCCCTGACCAAGCAGGGAACTGTTTGGACTGTTGTCTCCTTGCCAGGAACTGACAACTGGTGAAAAAGTTGTCTTTGCCATTCCAATTTCTTGTAACCAAATGCCCTTCTTGCCATCAATATCCCCCAGCTCAAAGGGACATTTTGCCAAGTAACAGAATGACTTCATATGAGCCAATAGGGTTAAATATTACGACATTGGCTTGGATGGATGGGGACAATTAGAGCAGGGGTCTTCAAACTTGGCCCTTTTATGACTTGTGGACTTCAACTCCCAGAATTCCTCAGCCAGTGTGCCTGACTGAGGAATTCTGGGAGTTGAAGTCCACAAGTCATAAAAGGGCCAAGTTTGAAGACCCCTGAATTAGAGTGTGCAGAAGCTTCCCTCCAAATGAAAGTCAGTAACTCCAGGGTTGTGTGTTGTGTATGTTTGTGTGGAAGAGGGGTCCATAAAATTCAAGATAGCAGAAGGGTATTGATCATATAATCATGGGTGCCATCTTGTCTGCTTTGATTCTACCTTCTGACTCTTCTGAGCAGCTCTTGGAAGGTGTAAGAGGTGACATGGACACCTTGTCTCCTCTTAGATTTATGGTAAGATGAACCAAAAGAAGAATGGTTACATGAACAGTTCAGGGAGCTATGCATGTCTAGCCTATCAAAGAGTAGGATTAAGGGGGCATGATAACTGTCTCCCAGTACCTGAGGGCAGTCATAGAGATGAAGTGACTGACCTATTCTCCAAAATACCTGAGGGTAGGACAAGAACGGATGGAAGCTTCTTAAAGAGAGAGCCAATCTAGAATAAGAAGAAATTTCCTGATAGTGAGAATAATTAATCAATAGCTTGCTTCCCAGAGTTGTGGCACTCCATCACTAGAGATTTTCAAAAATAGACTGGACAACCGTTTGACCCTGACAATATAAGGTCTCCTGCATTGAGCAGGGGGTTGAAGACCTCCTAGGTCTCTTTCATCTCTATGATTCTGTGTTCTATGTTCTATTTCTCAATCCGTATGTATGTATGTATGTATGTATGTATGTATGTATGTATGTATGTATGTATGTATGTATGTGTCTGTCTGTCTGTCTGTCTGTCTGTCTGTCTGTCTGTCTATCTATCTATCTATCTATCTATCTATCTATCTATTTATCATCCATCCATATCTATCTAATAATAATAATAATAAAGTTGGAAGGGACCTTGGAGATCATCTAGTCCAACCCTCTGCTCAGGCAGGAAACCCTATACCATTTCGGACAAATGGCTGTCCAGTCTCTTCTTAAAAACTTCCAGTGTTGGAGCATTCACCGCTTCTGGAGGCAGGTTGTTCCACTGGTTAATTGTTCTCACTGTCAGGAAGTTTCTCCTTACTTCTAGGTTGCTTCTCTCCTTGATTAGTTTCCATCTGTTGCTTCTTGTCCTGCCTTCAGGCGCTTTGAAAAATAGCTTGACTCCCTCTTCTTTGTGGCAGCCCCTGAGATATTGGAACACTGCTATCATGTCCCCCCTCGTCCTTCTCTTCATTAAACTAGACATACCCAATTCCAGCAGCCGTTCCTTGTATGTTTTAGCCTCCAGTCCCCTAATCATCTTTGTTGCTCTTCTCTGTACTCTTTCTAGAGTGTCGACATCTTTTTTACATCGCGGTGACCAAAACTGAATGCAGTATTCCAAGTGTGGCTTTACCAAGGCATTGTAAAGTGGTATTAACATTTCTCGTGATCTTGATTCTATCCCTCTGTTAATGCAGCCTAGCACTGTGTTGGCCTTTTTGGCAGCTGCAGCTACTATCTATCTATCTATCTATCTATCTATCTATCTATCTATCTATCTATCTATCTATCTATCTATCTATCTATCTCTATCTATCTATCTATCTATCTATCTATCTATCTATCTCTATCTATCTATCTATCTATCTATCTATCTATCTATCTATCTATCTATCTATCTATCTATCTATCTATCTACTACCTACCTACTACCTACCTACCTACCTACCTACCACTACCACCCACCTACCACCCACCACCCCACCCACCCACCCACGCCTACCACCTACCTACCTACCTATCTACCTACCTACCTACCTACCTATCTATACATACACACACACACACACACACACACACACCTGTTTTGCCTACAGAAGTCAGAAATTCAGTTCTAGTTTCTCTAGGTTAAGTGGGAAAAACTGTTGGTTGTATCCCTGCCATTACCTCAAAGCAGTTGAATAGCTATGCTGGCCATGGTGAGCCAAGGTTTTGATTCAGTATAAAGCAATTTGTTCAGTTGCACTGAAAAAAATTGGTTGAAAGATGGGCAACTGCATAAATGATTTAAATAAATAAAAGTGTAGGGTAGGGATTCCCTTCCAAAGATAGAAGTTTTCTCTTTCCTTTTTGAATGTTTGTTAGAACATAAATTTAGCACAGTTTCCTGGACATACAAGGAGTATTTCTTCTATGGAGAATGGGAATTCTAATCTCAATATATATGGAAGCACTGGACTGGGAAAAGTTAATCTAGAACCCCTTCCCATTTTTATAGCCCTCAGAATGCTCACTATGATTGCATAAAATGATGCCATAACTTCCTACCTTTTTTATATTGGAAACACAAAGTATGGTAGAAGCCTAAAATAGGCCTACTGATTTTGATTATGGGTCATCAAGCTGGTGTTAACTCTTAGACACCACTCAGATAGAGGTTCTCCACATTGATAGGTCTCCAACCTGGTCCTTGAGGTCTTCCAACAGTGCAATTCTTGTAATGAAGTCCATCCGTTTTTCTGCTGGTTGTCCTCTTCTTCTGTTTCATTCCACCTTTCCTGGCATTATAACCTTCTCAAGAGGGGTGGGTTGTTGCATAGTGTGTCCAAAGTAGGATGATATTTATTTATTTATTTATTTATTTATTTATTTATTTATTTATTTATTTATTTATTTATTTATTTATTTATTTATTTATTTATTTATTTATTTATTTATTTGTTTGTTTGTTTGTTTGTTTGTTTGTTTGTTTGTTTGTTTGTTTGTTTGTTTGTTTGTTTGTTTGTTTGTTTGTTTGTTTGTTTGTTCGTTCATTCATTCATTTATTCCTTCCTGTATGATTTATTACTTCATTGGTAACTCAAGCCTGTGAACATACATAATGCTCCTTCCTCCTCCGGCTTTCCCTACAGCAACAACCCTGTGAGTTGGGTTGTGGTGAGAGAGAGTGACTGGCCCAAAGTCACACAGTTTTGTGTCTAAGGCAGGACTAGAACTCACAGTCTCCTGGCGATTGGCCAGTCACCCAGCCAGCTTTCAAGCCTAAGGCATGACTGGAACTCGCAGTCTCCTGATTTCTAGGCCAACACCTTAACCACTACACCAAACTGTCTCTTTCTTTAGATATTTACATCTCAGGGATGCAAAATACAGTGAATTCTCCAAAATCCATTCCCAAACCAAGTCCCAACGTGATGTGATCCCCCTTTTTTGTGGGCCTCTCTTCGCTTCCAAGAATGCTAACTTTGTCCATCTCTGATTTAGACTTCCAGACATGTTAGGGAATGTTCTAATTTATATAGTTTGTGAGTTTTGAAACTCAATGGATTATTTTGATATAGCTGATATCAAACAGGACCACGTTGCGGAAGAAGAGTGTAGGAAACTATACGCATATCATATGCCGTCTTGATCTACTTGCAGAAAAGGCATATATAAATACTTTATGAGTATTTTTTCTATAAAATACATTATTATGGAGAAATGAAACACATTTACCGTGCTGTGTGTTGAATGATGTCTGATAGAATTAAACCTTCTAGTCCAGGGGTAGGCAACCTTGGCTCTTTTATGACTCGTGGACTTCAACTCCCAGAATTCCTGAGCCAGCATGGCTCAGCTTGGAAACCTCTCCCTTTCCCCTCAGCATGGCTGGCTCAGGAATTCTGGGAGTTGAAGTCCATGAGTCATAAAAGAGCCAAGGTTGCCTACCCCTGTTCTAGTCAAATGAAGCATTAATTAAAAACCACGAAAACAACAAAGTTGTTCCCAAAGGGCCAAAGTTCAATTGTGAAAAGATATATGAACATTATCATAACTGAAGACACCCCTAGGCGGAGTTTTCTAAAACCTGAATGAGTCATTAAGAAGGCAAGGAACAAAATGAGAATTTCAGCATTTCCCTGGGCCAACAGAAGATACATGCATATTTATAAGGTGTGTAACCCTCCCTTAAAAAATATTTACCACAGCTTAGTAAGAAATATCCTGACCTCCAGTTTGCAGTAGACTAGGTCCAAACAAAAGAAAAAAAAACCTGTAAGATTTTATATTCTGATGAACACTGTGCCACGTGAAATGAAAGTGTAGGATGGAAGAAGTAACAAGGAAGTCCAAAATTATGTGACATGTAACTATCGTGAACTTTAATAAGTACCTAATTATGATGGACATGATGGAAACAGGATAAGCAGGATAGGAAGAGCATTGACGAGTGAATGGGACAACTCTAGTGGTGGGATTCAGCCGGTTCGCACCACTTCGGCAGAACCGGTAGCTAATTTTTTGTTGCCCAGGCCCAGAATGGACTTCTGGAAGCGGCATCCACACAGAGAACTGGTTGTTCACATATTTGAATCCCATCACTGGACAACTCACCACGGCTGACTTGCCCGGCTGACTGTCTATGGCCAACTTGTCGTGGGACAACTCATTGCAGCACATTTCAATGTGGAATAACTCAAGAAAGGGACAAGTGAATTGCAGAGGGCCTTGTCTTGCATTAGGTTTGAACCTTCTCAAGTTAGAAATCCTCGGGGTAAGCCAGAGAGTGGAGTCCCAGTGGCCCAGTGGCCAATCAGCAGTGAAAACCATGGACAGCCAAGAAACACATGATGGATAATCTAATAAATCAACCCAAAGTTCTCCCTTGAGACACAAAGGGCTAGGCTCAACTTATCCTATTTTAAATACATTATGTGAAGACCCCGCTATCTGGAGAGGATCTAGGACAGCTTGCCCTGGTCGACTCGCCCCCAACCGTCTTGCCCTGGCTGACTCAACATTGCCAATTCTCCATGGGACAATTCAACACCGATTGGCTGATGGGCCACTGGGATTGAACTTTGGTATTGGAGAAGATTACTGAGAATAACCTGGACAGCCAAGAAACAAATGATGGATTATCCAAGAAATCAACCCCAAGTTCTCGCTCAAGGTGCACATAGCCAGGCTCAGTTTACCCTACTTTGAATGTATTATGTGAAGACCCAGCTCTTTGGATATGGCTCTAAGATGAAAGGAAAGTTGAAAGGAAAGAGACGAAGAGAGGAACCACCAGAAAGATGGATGAACTTAGTTGCAGTAGCAATTGTTGCACTGTTGAAAGACCAAGTTAGGGAGAAAATTTATCATCAGGGAGAAAATCTATCTGCATGAGCATTAGTAGGCAAAAGTGATTTGGACACATAATAAAAAATGTCTAATTAAAGGAGAAAGAACTAAAGGTATAAGACAGAATGATGAACTTATGAATCAGATTTGGAAATGCCACTTTCAAAAGTGCTCAGTCAACCTTCCTTCCTTCCTTCCTTCCTTCCTTCCTTCCTTCCTTCCTTCCTTCCTTCCTTCCTTTTTTCCTTCCTTCCTTCCTTCCTTCCTTCCTTCCTTCCTTCCTTCCTTCCTTCCTTCCTTCCTTCCTTTTTTCCTTCCTTCCTTCCTTTTTTCCTTCCTTCCTTCCTTCCTTCCTCCCTTCCTCCCTTCCTATCTTTTTTCCTTCCCTCCCTCCTTCTCTCTTCTCCCTCCCTCCTTCCCTTCCTCCCTCCCTTCCTTTCCTTCCTTCCTTTCTTCTCCCTTCCTCCCTCTTCTCCTTTATTCCTTCCTCCCTTCCTCATTTCCTCTCCTCCCTACCTTTTTTTCCTTTCCCTCCCTCTCTCCCTCCTATAGCATAAATTTAAACATCTCTGAAACACTCACATTTTCAAAGGGTGCTGTTCTTTCATCTCAAGGACTTCTTAAAAATAATCTGTCACAACTAGGGGCAATAGAACCTGTAAAAATTAAGATTGGAGGCTTCGGTTCTCGAAAGGTTTTTTAGAATGAACATTTTCCTGTGTGACGTTTTCCATCTGGGCTGCAATCAAAGGCACTTGGCAGGAGCTCCTGTGGTTTGAGCTCCTGGACACCGCTGCACACGGTGATGTGCGTATTCAGACATCAAGGCAGGCAATATAACTCCAGAAATGCGTCTATGGACAATCACTTCCTCTTCCTTAAGTACATTTAGCAATAGGAAGAGGCGCAAAGAGAGCAGAGTTATGTCTCAGCTTGGGGGGGGGGGAATACTCTTCAGCTCATTCTCTTTTTAAATCTATTTCCCATTTGAAAGATTGTGAAAAGAAGGCCACGGATTTCCATCTGTATTAGAAGAACTTTAGAAGTTTAGCTTGGTTGTCTTCCTTTTCCTTCCTTGTCCCTTTTCCTTCACGGTCTGGTCTATTATCCTAGGTCAGTCTGAGGACTAAGAATATTTTCAGAGAGGAATATAAGCTACTCTCAGAGCTTTTCCATCTGAAAATTAAGGTCAAAGGTCCCTTCCATCTCTACGCTAGAAATACAAAATATGTAATAGAGAAGAGCAACAAAATATGTAATAGAGAAGGGCAACAAAGATGATTAGGGGACTGGAGGCTAAAGCATATAAGGAACGGCTGCTGGAATTGGGTGTGTCTAGTCTAGTGAAAAGAAGGACGAGGGGTGACATGATAGCAGTGTTCCAATATCTCAGGGGCTGCCACAAAGAAGAGGGAGTCAAGCTATTCTCCAAAGCGCCTGAAGGCAGGATAAGAAGCAATGGATGGAAACTAATCAAGGAGAGAAGCAACCTAGAACTGAGGAGAAACTTCCTGACAGTTAGAACAGTGGAACAACCTGCCTCCAGAAGCGGTGAATGCTCCAACACTGGAAGTTTTTAAGAAGAGACTGGACAGCCATTTGTCCGAAATGGTATAGGGTTTCCTGCCTGAGCAGGGGGTTGGACTAGATGACCTCCAAGGTCCCTTCCAACATTATATTACATTAATTATTATTATTATTATTATTATTATTATTATTATTATTATTATTATTATTATTATTATTATTATTATTATTATTATTATTATTATTATTATTATTATTATTATTATTATTATTATTATTATTATGTAATCTGTGGTCAGTTTGTACAATATGGCATATTGTAAAGTAAAATTAAATTCATAGAAAGAATGATAAACTGTTTCCCAAGGACTATATACAGTGGTGGGATCCAGCCAGTTCGCACCACTTCGGCAGAACCGGTAGCTATTTTTTTGTTGCCCAGGCCCAGAATGGACTTCCGGAAGCGGCATCCACACAGAGAACCAGTTGTTCACATATTTGAATCCCACCACTGACTATATAGTTATATTTACAAACTTATTTTATTCACTGTATATAGTTCCTGTACTCAGTAATATGCAGATGCTGTACAGTACATTAAAAAAAAACCAATACTGAAATATTCCAGTATTTGAGGGGCTGCCACAAAGAAGAGGTTATTCACCAAAGCACCAGAGGGCAGGACAAGAAACAATGGTTGGAAACTGATCAAAGAGAGAAGCAACCTGGAATTAAGGAGAAACTTCCTGATAGTGAGGACAATTAACCAGTGGAACAGCTTGCCTCCAGAAATCGTGGGTGCTCCATCACTGGAGATTTTTAAGAAAAGACTAGACATTCACCTATCTGAGATGGTATAGGTTCTCCTGCTTGAGCAGGGGGCTGGACTAGAAGGCCTTCAAGGTCCCTTCCAGCTCTATTTTATTCTATTCTTAAAATGTTTTTGTGGTCCTTGAGCTGTCAAGGAAACTCTTTCATTACTTGTTCGGGCTCAGTGAAATGGGCTGAATGAAAAATCTATTTGATAATAAAATATTTGCCTGTGTGTTTGTGTGTATACAGGTAGTCCTTGACTTATAACCATTTGTTTAGTGACCATTCGAAGTTATAAACCGAAAAACGTGACTTCTGACTGATTTTCACGCTTACACCCACTGCAATGTCCCCATGGTCACCTGATCAAAATTTGGATGCTTGGGCTTCCGGTTCCGGTCTGCAGCACCTGCAGTCATGCGAAGGGTCCGTTCCCTTTGCTGATCGGTTTCCCCCCGCCGGTAGACCCTGGACAGGGGCGACTACTGCTGGGGAGGACACTCATTGATTGCGGAGGGAGCGGCAGCTCCCTCCGAGATCCAAGACAGCTCCTCTGGGCCAACGGGGAAAAGATCGGCCATTAACATGGCCGATCATCTAGCTGCTCCAGCCGCAAACCACAAGAACAGCTAAGTATAAAGAACCACCGTGGATGATCCGGGTGAGACCTTTCCTTCCCTCTCTGTACCCTAACTACCTTCCTGTGAAAAGCTTTTGGAATTATTTCCCTACTTTAAGAGAGCAGCATTCGGATATTTGGGAAAAAGAGCTTGGAAAAACAATTAACTTCTATTGACTACTTGAATTGCTGGACTTCGGGGATCCTGAAAAAACTTTGCCCCTTTCTGCCTACTTGTTTTAGCTTGAAACCTTTAGGGAGGGGGGTGGAGTGTTTTTTATTCCTCCCCCCCTTCTGTACATAAGGTGTCTTAAGCTATTTTATTTGAATTTATTCCTAAGTTTAGAAAAACCATTTCAATCATATTATTCAGTTTAAAACCTTTTCTCTCTCATGCTGGGTTTTTTTTTCCTGTGCTGTTTCAAATTAGTAACAAAGTATCCGCTTAAGAACTTTCACTGTTTTGCGCTCGGTGTGGATTCAGTCTTTTGGCTCGACGCCCAGACTTGGCTCTATGCCCAGACATTCCTATCTGACTGCAAGAAGATACTTTTTTTGTTTTGTTTTGTTTCCCCTCTGCTTTCGTTTATATTATTCTAACTTGGCTTTAAAGTGCTTTCTCAGCCATATGGATTGGCTCTTTTTTTTGGAGTACAAATACAATTTACCTACAGTTTGGCCTTGGATTTATTCTAGAATTTTTTTTAAAGAGGATGTTTTAGAATTAACTACTAATTTTCAGCACAAGGAATAATAGAGGAAGAATACCAACTTTAAAGAGACTGGCAAGCAACTTATACAATTTAAAGAGATGGAAGAATCCCATTCACAACTGATTTGGAAACGTATGTCGGGAAGAATTTATGAATTTCATGAGCGAGTGAATGCTAGACTAGATGCCTTCATTATAAAACTTCAAAATGACTTCCAGACTTTAATTGACTACTCTACAACTCACAAACTAAATGAAAAACAAAGCAATCTAGAAGAAAATACTACTGAGAACTTGGATGACCAAAGTTGGATTTCCATTGAAATACTTACAAAGTCAAAAGCAATGGGACCCTATTTGCAAATACAAGACTTTGAGAATTGTGATAATACGGATAATCAATGAGTAATTATTACATTGAACAAAAAGAACTCTACAGCTTTGACAATATTGGAAAGAAGAGGAAAGAAACATGATCAGACTGAATTGTTCAGGACTATACATGATCAAATATGGAGATTTGATGATTTAAAGGCTCTTTTATGGAAACCTGCTTGGCACAAAAAGAAAGCTAGAATTAAATTTAAAAATGAGAATTAAAAATCTATTTGAAGGGTTAAAAAGGCTTAAGATTTTGGTTTGAGAATAAGAAATAGAATATAGATATGAAAAGAAGTAAGAAAATATTGTTCTTTTTTTGTTGTGGGGAATAGATGGGATTTAAATTTTAGTGTAGAATAAGAAATGGAATATAGTCGGGAAGTAGGAAAATATAATGGTAAAAAATATGTATATTTTAGAAATAATTATGGTTTTATGAGGGAAATTGAGAGATTTGAAATGTAACTTATTGTTTATTCAAGGTCAAATTGGAAATTAGTTAAATTCAAAAATGAGTTGGATTGATATTGGTGAAATATTACTCACATTTTTTCTTTTATAATGATTGAATGCTAATTAGAAAGATATTAATTTGATTATGTTAAAGCAATTGAGGAACTTTTAGAGATGTGGATTGATTTATAAAATATATACTTGATAGAGTTTAGGAAATAGAATATAGTTGGGAAGTATTAAAATATAATAGTTGATATAATATGTATATTTCAGAAATAATTATCGTTTTATGGGAAATTGGGAGACCCGAAATGTAACTTATGTGTTCATTTTAGGCTAAAGTGGAAAATGGTAATGGTAAAATAGTTAAACTTAAAACAGGATTTTGATGGATATAACTGAATTACTATTGATATTTTTTTTTTTTACAATGATTGAATTTTATTTAGAAATGTATTAATACTAGGTTATAGCTTGAGGGAATAGAGAAGGAACTTTTAAGGAATTATTGAATTATTTATGTTTGGTTATATTGTTTTTTTTCTTCGGATGTTTGACCACCCTAGCTCCACGTGGATTCTTAAAGCACTTTGATGTAAAACTGAAAAATACTAATAAAACTTGTTTATAAAAAAAAATAAATTGTTGGAAATGTAAAGAAAAACCAGGTACTTATTATCATATTTGGTGGATATGTCCTAAAGCTAAGAAATTTTGGTTTAAAATTCATAAATGGCTAGAAAAGATGACTAAAATACAAATAGAATATAAACCAGAATTATTTTTGCTAGGAATATTAGGATCTAATTATGGTAAAGAGAATGAATATTTAATATTACATGTATTGACAGCAGTGAGATTTGTATTTGCCCAATTTTGGAAAAATGAAAATCTACCACACGATCAGATTATAATTATGAAAATTTTAGAATGCGCAGAAATGGATAGATTGACGTTGGAGATTAAAGAGAAAGAGGATTCAGTGTATTTTAGGACACGGGAAATTTTTTATCAATGGTTAGCATTACGCTAGAGTTAAATTATATTTAATTAGTAAGATTTAACTTTATGACTATTTTCAGCATTAATGATTATAATTGTTTAGTATTCTATTAACTACTGTTATTTAATATGTGTACCCGGACGAGAGTCTGCTTGTTTAAGTGTTGGATTTTTCGTGTGGGGGTAACCCCACTACTGTACCTATTCCCATCCCTACCCCAACTCCATTTCCTAACCCCATCCTTTACCCATATTATCCCTATTCTTCCCATACCCATATAAAATCTAATAAAATATATTAAAAAAAAAATTGGATGCTTGGCAACTGGCATGTATTAATGACAGTTGCAGCATCCTATGTGATCCCCATTCCCAACTGGCTTCTGAAAGTAAATTCAATCAGAAAGCCAGATTCGCTTAATGACTGCATGATTCCCTTAACAACTGCAGTGATTTGCTTAACAACCATGGCAAAAAGGGTTGTAAAATGGGTGCAAATCACTCAGCAACCGCCTTGCTTAACAATGGAAATTTTGAGCTCGCTTGTGATCATAAGTCCAAGTCTGTATATGTGTATATGGGTATACACACCTACATTGAAAAAAATTCCCTTCTCACCCCAATGGGTGGACTCTGTCTTTCTCAGTTTGGGGTCTTCTAAGAGGGAGTTTGAGTATCTTAGCTGTTCCTAGTATGTACTCTTTTGGACAGAGAATTCTGATACTGGTTCCTTGGTGCTCTCTGAGCTTGGTGGTTTTCTTGCAGATGTTTCATTACCAAACTAGATAACATCATCAGTGCTAGAAGGGAGTGGTGTTTGCAGAGAGGAGGAGGAGGAGGACTGTGGGGTCCTTGGTGCTCTCTGAGCTTGGTGGTTTTCTTACAGATGTTTCATTACCAAACTAGATAACATCATCAGTGCTAGAAGGGAGTGGTGTTTGCAGAGAGGAGGAGGAGGAGGATTGTGGGGTCCTTGGTGCTCTCTGAGTTTGGGTGTTTTTTTTGCAGATGTTTCATTACCAAACTAGGTAACATTCAACAGTGCTAGAAGGGAGTGGTGTTTGTGGAGAGGAGGAGGAGAAGGAGGAGGAGGAGGACTGTGGGGTCCTTGGTGCTCTCTGAGCTTGTTGATTTTCTTGCAGACATTTCATTACCAAACTAGGTAACATCATCAGTGCCAGCTGATGCAACATCAGCTCTGATGTTGTTCTTTGGATCTGTGGGAGCCATTCTCACAGCTAAGCAGTCACAGCCCCAGGTGCTCCTACCATCACTGAGACCACTTTGGCCTTAACTTTCTGCATCATCTTGATAGCCAAATCTGGCCGGTTTATCTTCCCAATAAGCAACCGAGTCGGAAGATCATTTAAAAGCAGTTTATTAGGGTACCCTGATAAAATGGGATCTCTCTCTGAAAAAGGAGAGAGAGAAAACCTCAAATCCCACGTTTCATTCCTTTTTATGGTTAACACAACCAAGAAAATGCCAGAGGAAAGTTGACTGGACAGGATAAAAGTAACCTCCCCTTTGCATAGGAAATCAGTTACGTGTAGTCAAAAATGTTACATGTTTACATCCCATAATATCACACATGTTCATTAAAATGAGGTCTTACATCAGAAGGGGTGTAAATTGTAAGGAAAAAGGCTGTTTGGAGTTCATAAAAGAGATAAACCAGACCCCAATTTGTACTAACAAATTTTTTCTTATCTGGAGCTAGTCTCCAGCCTGTTGATCCGTTTAGGAATGTTAAAAGCTAATAAACCTGAACATCATTTTAAAAGAGAGAAAATAAATCAAATTAAAATACGAAGTCATTACATTAGTTAGCAATTTACAAAATCCATGTCATGTGCCCCTCAGTCTCTAGTTCCTCCTTCATATCCTGGTCCTTCTCCAGCTTCTCATCCTCCTTCTTCCTGAATTTCCTGAAACTTATGGTTTCAGATCAAAAGGAAGCACAAGAATCCTGCGTGCCACTGTTGGAAGAAAAGTCTTCATTGTGGTTCAGTCCAAGCCGGGGATAAACAACATGGTGACTGCTTTAGAAAGAAGGTTGCAGTTTATTGAAGAGGAGAGCCAGACAGAAAGATGGCTCTGGCAGAAAAGAGAGAAAAAAAGGGCTGAGCACATGTAGGGAGTGGGTTTTTATACCTTCTGGAGTCTTTTGTTTGGAGTTATTTCCTGTTCCTGTTTGAGGCTTTGTATTTCCTGTGTCATGTATTTTGACCTGTGTCCCTTTGGCATCTGTGAGTTAATCCTATTATGTCCTGTCTTAGACTTTGGGTGGGGTATGTAGATTTTAGGTGTCTTTGTCTTCCTAAGCTTCTAGCTTCAACCTTCCTGATGGTTTACATCTGCATTTGTACAGAGCTGGTTTCTGCTTGGGGGAGGGAGACTTGGGGCTATTAAGGAAACTGGACATGCTTTTCTGCCTCTTTAAGATCCTTTGAGGAAATATATTTTCCTGCCCTTTTAATATTTCCTTCTCTGGGGGACTGACTTCCCACACCACCTGTAAGAATTTACCAACTGATCTTCTCTTTTGGGGGGGAGGAATTAAAATCTGCCATTGCCCCGCCTCCTTTCTTTAAACAAGAATTGTTTCAAAGAACTAAAACAATATTGTCAACAGAATATCTCAAGTCATCCAAGTCATGGTTATCCCAAAGGTGCTTTTCCAAAAAGGCAACTGGACTTTCTTGGGTTTTTTTCTTTGAAAATGTTTCGCTTCTGATCCAAGAAGCTTCTTCACAGAACTTCTGAGTGTCTTCAGAGAACTGAAAAAGCTTCTTGGATGAGAAACGAAACATTTCCCAAGGGAAAAAAAATCAAGAAAGTCCAGATGCCTTTTGGAAAAAAGCACTTTTGGGATTATCCTGTGTTAAATCTTCCTGTATGGCCGATGATTTGATAAGAGTAGTCCTGCGTCATGGCAGATGGTCTTATACTGACTTATGCATCAATTTTTTTAAAGTAATATATATTTAACAAGAATTCCATCTTTCCACTAGAGAGCTATAAAACCTAGGTCATGTTTGCTGAGGTCCATCCCATTCTCGGCAGTCATGAAAAGAACTCAAAGTTGCTTTTTACATAAGTTAAAAGGAGAAAAAGCAAAGTCCCTAAATTGCGAGAAAGATTAAACTTCAAGCACTACTAATTTAAATTTGAACTTTAAAGGCAATTGAATCTTTCAGTAGCTGAGAATAATTTAAAAGAAGTTAGCATATAAAGCAACAAACTAGAATAGGTTGAAATACAGGACACCAGGTGAAAGTCATGATGAGTTAGTAGTTACTGGAACCAATAGTAAGTTCTACAAAATCAGAGGTGGGGGAAGAGGGAGAAGGGCAGAGAGGAAGGAAGGAAAGAAAGAAAGAAAGAAAGAAAGAAAGAAAAAAGGAAGGAAGGAAGGAAGGAAGGAAGGAAGGAAGGAAGGAAGGAAGGAAGGAAGGAAGGAAGGAAGGAAGGAAGGAAGGAAGGAAGGCTCATTTAAAGGCAGGCAAGATTGACGAGGCTACGAGCACTTCTCTAACCAGAACTAAAATTCTAGTTCTACAGAGATTTAAATAAGTCGTGAAAAGCACATTTTTAGTTGTCATCAATCAGCTGGACTTTAATGGTTGGCCATCATAATCATTTGTATTATTCTTCTTCTTTAAACGAAGTATCTAAAAACAGATGAAAGCCTGAACCAGGAAAATGATTGATTGATTGATTGATAGATTGATAGATAGATAGATAGATAGATGATAGATAAATGATAGATAGATAGATAGATAGATAGATAGATAGATAGATAGATAGATAGGTAGGTAGGTAGGTAGGTAGGTAGGTAGATGATAGATAGATAGATGATAGATAGATGATAGATAGATGTTAGATAAATGATAGATAGATGATAGATGATTGATAGATGATAGATGTTAGATGATAGATAAATGATAGATGATAGATAGATAGATAGATAGATAGATAGATAGATAGATAGATAGATAGATAGATAGATAGATAGATAGATAGATAGATATAGGTAGGTAGGTAGGTAGATGATAGATAGATAGATGATAGATAGATGATAGATAAATGATAGATAGATGATATTTGATTGATTGATTGATAGATAGATAGATAGATGATAGATAGATAGATAGATAGATAGATAGGTAGGTAGGTAGGTAGGTAGGTAGATGATAGATAGATAGATGATAGATAGATAGATGTTAGATAGATAGATGATAGATAAATGATAGATAGATGATAGATGATTGATAGATGATAGATGTTAGATGATAGATAAATGATAGATGATAGTGGTTAAGACACCAGGCTAGAAACCAGGAGATGGTGAGTTCTAGTCCTGCTGCTTTGAATTATTTATAAAAATAATAAAGGCGGGGGATAGATAGATAGATAGATAGATAGATAGATAGATAGATAGATAGATAGATAGATAGATAGATAGATAGATAGATAGATAGATAGAAGCAACCAGTGCACATTGCTCATGATATAACCTCCAATCCATCCTTCTTCAGTCTACTATCTTATTAATACAATAGCGGGTTAATTACTGCTAATGATTCAGGCCAAACCTGGGTGTCTTCTGCATAACCGAATGCAAGTATAAAATATTAGGGTCATGAATTTTAATTGTTTTAATCATGGTACAGTATGATAAAACAAAGTAGCAGCAACTTTTTTTTTTAAAAAAGAAATGTATTTGGGGCTGAACGTAAATGACCCAATTTTATGTTTCAAAGATTGTTTGGTCTGCAAAGTTTGCGATGCATGGCTGCCCTTGAAAATGAGATGAAATATTAATGGCAGGTTGAGAAGAGAGAGAAAAAGAGCTAGCTGGTTCTTATGGCCTCAGCTGTAGTTTTACACCACTTTCAGTGGCTCAAAACAGGCGCCAACATTATGATTGTAGTAATATTCCTGTTATGTACAAACAGCCAATTAATCACTTAATTGCCAGGAAGTGGGTGCTTAATCAACCCAAAATACTTTCATCCACTGTCGGCCCTACAAATAGGCTTATTTTTTAACATTCTCCGTGAAGTGCATCAGGTCCTTAAGGGTCACCGTTCTAAACCCTCAAACAGCTGCAAAAACTGCACACTAACTAACAGCCTGCATTAATAAAAGACACTGCATTAAATAAAATCCAGAATCTGAGGATAGGTTATTTATTGTGTGTCTGGGGAACAAAACAATAACAGAAATAATCAATCAAAACGTTGCAAAAATATTACCCTGGGGATGTGGCAGGGTGAGGGTGCCGACATGGATGTTGCAGTCACGAAATAAGGACTCTGCCAATGAGATCCCAGCTGGAGCAGAAAGGAAGATCTGCAAAACATCTGGCTGGTGGAATTCCCATGGCTTGTATGTTTCTGATTTTTGTAGGTACAGACCCATCATCATCACACATCATTTGAATATCTTTTCCAAGATCTTCGTGGCTGCTCTACCGAGTGCTAGTCTGCAGTCCATTGTTTGGTTGATGGTTCACCTACTGTTGATGGTTGAACCAAAAAGACAGAAATTATCCCCCATTTCAATATCTTCACTGTCAATTCTAAGTCAGCATGGTCTAGAGCAGGGGTAGGCAACCTTGGCTCTTTTATGACTCGTGGACTTCAACTCCCAGAATTCCTGAGCCAGCCATGCTGAGGGGAAAGGGAGAGTTTCCAAGCTGAGCCATGCTGGCTCAGGAATTCTGGGAGTTGAAGTCCACGAGTCATAAAAGAGCCAAGGTTGCCTACCCCTGGTCTAGAGGCTAAGGCATTAGGCTAGAAACTGGCCAGGAAACTGTGAGTTCTTTTATAGTCTTAGGCATGAAAGCTGGCTGGGTGTCTTTGGGCCTATCACCAGGAGACTGTGAGTTATAGTACAGCCTTAGGCATGAAAGCAGGCTGGGTGACTTTGGGCCAATCACCAGGAGACTGTGAGTTATAGTACAGCCTTAGGCATAAAAGCAGGTTAGGTGACGTTGGGCCAATCACTAGGAGACTGTGAGTTATAGTACAGCCTTAGGCATGACAGCCAGCTGGGTGACTTTCTGGGTTTCCTCATACTGGAGGAAGTAAAGTTTCCCTTCAATTGTAATAAAACCTTCCTTCCTTCCTTCCTTCCTTCCTTCCTTCCTTCCTTCCTTCCTTCCTTCCTTCCTTCCTTCCTTCCTTCCTTCCTTCCTCCCCTCCCCTCCCCTTCCCTTCCCTTCCCATGGATGGACATTACTGGAAAAAGCTAGGAACAGCAGACAAACTGTCTTTTACGGACTCTTGTCTGCCCAAATTGATGATCTCATAGAAATGTGAAAAGGCTCCTCATCAATCCCCATCATCCCCTGCCAGCCTGTTTCTGAGAGACCTTTCTCCCTTTTTATGAGAACATCTTTATCATAAAAAAAATAATTGGTCTCAGAGATAAGATGACTTTTACTGGTATTGCAATTAACAGCCTGAAAAGAAGAATAATGTGACATCTAGGGGGGGAAAAAGTATTGATACTGTGAGTCTGATTAAAGTCATGCTAACAAGATGGCTATTTTGCAATATTTCCAAGAACATCTGGGACTTCCTACAAAGTGCTTAAGCATCTCTTGTCCTAGGAAATGAGATGACTCTTCCTCCTTTCCCACTCCCCATAAGTTCATTTACTCATGCATTTACCTTCTAACTATGGACACTACTGTGAGCACATCTTTAGAGCAATCATTCAAGGTGGCCACCATGACTGATAGCTAAAGCAGTCACCCAACAACTCATTTATTTTTTATTTTTTATTTATTTATTAGAGAAATTATTATGGCCACCCAACTCACACACAAAGGGACTTCGGGCAGCTTACAACATTAAAATCCACAACATAAAACCTCATAAAATCTCACTCCACCACGATGGCAGCAACAACACAATCAAATCAACCACTTGATCAGCTCCATCTCTATCTATGGTCCTCAGGCCGAGTGCCAAAACCATGTCTTCAGGGCCTTTCAGAAAAGCAACAAGGTGGGACCCAATCATACCTTGGATGGAATAATGTTTTATAGAGAAGGAGCCACCACCAAGAAAGCCATTTTTCATGGACAGTCTCTAATAGATTGACCTGCAGGCCCATTCACAGAGAAGCTTTGAGGAAATAAGCCAGTGCTGTAGCCTTCCAAAAGAAGGTAGAGGCAGGGAAAAAATTAAAGATATAAATACAGATTAGGTGAGACCTGGCTCAAAAACAGTAACTGTGAGAGGGACCTTGGAATCCTAGTGGACGATCACTTGACTATGAGCCAGCAGTGTGCAGCAGCAGCCAAAAAAGCTAATACAATCCTGGGTTTTTATAAACAGAGGTATAGAATCAAGATCACGTGAAGTATTAGTACCGCTTTATAAAACCCTAGTGAGAACACACCTGGAATACTGCAACCAATTTTGGTCACCATACTACAAAAAAGATGTTGAGACCTTGGAAAAAGTTCAGAGAAGAGCAACTAAGATGACCCAAGGCCTGGAGACTGAAACATATGAAGAATGGCTGCAGGACTTGGATTTGGCTAGTCTAAAGAAAAGAAGAAATAGGGGTGACATGATAGCAGTATTCCAGTATTTGAGAGGCTGCCATAAAGAGGAGGGGGTCAAATTATTCTCCATAGCACCAGAGGGCAGGACAAGAAACAATGGTTGGAAACTGATCATAGAGAGAAGCAACCTGGAATTAAGGAGAAACGTCCTGACAGTGAGGACAATCAACCAGTGGAACGGCTTGACTTCAGAAATTGTGGGCGCTCCATCACTGGAGGTTTTTAAGAAGAAGCTAGACAGTCACTTGTCTGAGATGGTATAGGTTCTCCTGCTTGAGCAGGGGGACTAGACTAGAAGACCTCCAAGATCCCTTCCAGCTCTATTCTATTCTATAGGTGGGGATATGATTTCAGGTAGTCCATCCTTTGAAGAAACAGCTTCATTTCACCCAACGTTAAGGCTGACCTTGCTTCTCTTGCTGTGCTGCTTCTTTTTCTTCTCACCTGAAGTGGACAGAGAAGGAGGCAGTGACTACAAAGACAGACATGGGCAAGGAGATCCAGAGGTCACTTGTTGTCCTGTAGAGCTGTGGAGTGGTAATAGACTTTATTAGATAAACCTTATTAGATATCCAGGACTACCAAGCCTTCAACCCTGGCCCTAACTGTATGATGATCTTTTGGTTATTCTACTGCCTTGTGTATCCCCTGTCTCCATCCAGCCAATAATTACCATGGAAATTATTTTCGCATTTTCATTCTTTCCCGCCCAACAATGGTTTGTCATACATCAGCATAATCTGATAATAAACGGGCACCAGCTGAGGCCAGCATGAAAAAACAAGATCAATTGCCCGCAACACTGACAGATTGTCAATAGGCTGGACTCAATATTTTCCTTGGTTACATAAAATGACATAAACTTTGGGGAAGGAAATGCAAAGATTTTTTTTCTCCCACTTTCTCTATTTCTTCTTCCAAAATGTATTATTGGACTTGGGGAAGATTGCACTCAACAGCTGTCACCCACCAGCTTTTACAACCTACACTAAATTCAAATTCAACGTTTAAAATACAATATATTTTTTAAAGCAATCTGTCAAAACATTTGAATTAGTTCAAGGATGGGTTTTATGCAATCTAAGCACCCAGCAGAGGAGGAGAAATTCTTGGGAGTCTGTATTGTTTTCAAGTCTCAAACAATGAAAACACGACAAGAAACTGACTTGAGGGGCAATGAAGACCAAATACGTAGCTGAAACTCTGCATTCCAGCAATTTTATCCCTGAGGCAAAAAAAAAAAAAAAAGGAGTCAGTAGAATGAATCAGCCATGACTTTCCCTCAAAACACCAGCCTCTGTGGCTTTGTAGATGTTGAAAAATCTGAATTGAAGCCTCAGCTCCTGCACTAAACCATGAGGACTAGCATTTTTTTTTAAGATATGAGAATTGAAATTGTTCAAGGCCTGTGGTGGAATGTAGATTCCCAGGACGGAATCTTTGCATTCCAAAGAAGCAAAAGACTGTGGAGTTTGTGTGGAGAAAAGAGAGTTAAGGTGACTCTTCCATTGGAATTCTCAGAGTATAGAATCCCAGTTTGGTGTAGTGGTGGAGGTGCTGGCCTAGAAACCAGGAGAAAATGGGTTGTAGTTCTGCCTCAGGCATGAAAGCTGACTGGGTGTCTTTGGGTCATTCTCCAGGAGACGGTGAGTTCTAGTCCCGCCTTAATTGGCTAAGTATGTTTGGGTCATTCTCCAGGAGACTGTGAGTTCTAGTCCCGCCTTAGTTGGCTAGGTATCTTTGGGTCATTCTCCAGGAGATGGTGAGTTCTAGTCCCGCCTTAGTTGGCTAGATATCTTTGGATCATTCTCTAGGAGATGGTGAGTTCTAGTCACGCCTTAGCTGGCTAGGTATCTTTGGGTCATTCTCCAGGAGACGGTGAGTTCTAGTCACGCCTTAGTTGGCTAGGTATCTTTGGGTTATTCTCCAGGAGACGGTGAGTTCTAATCCTGCCTTAGTTGACTAGGTATCTTTGGGTCATTCTCCAGGAGATGGTGAGTTCTAGTCCCGCCTTAGTTGGCTAAGTATGTTTGGGTCATTCTCCAGGAGACGGTGAGTTCTAGTCCAACCTTAGTTGGCTAGGTATCTTTGGGTCATTCTCCAGGAGATGGTGAGTTCTAGTCCCGCCTTAGTTGGCTAGGTATCTTTGGGTCATTCTCCAGGAGATGGTGAGTTCTAGTCCCGCCTTAGTTGGCTAGGTATCTTTGGGTCATTCTCCAGGAGACGGTGTTCTAGTCCCGCCTTAGTTGGCTAGGTATCTTTGGGTCATTCTCCAGGAGACGGTGAATTCTAGTCCCACCTTTGGCATGAAAGCTGACTGGGTGTCTTTGGGTCATTCTCCAGGAGACGGTGAGTTCTAGTCCCACCTTAGTTGGCTAGGTATCTTTGGGTCATTCTCCAGGAGACGGTGAGTTCTAGCCCCACCTTAGGCATGAAAACTGACTGGGTGTCTTTGGGTCAATCGCCAGGAGACGGTGAGTTCTAGTCCTGCCTTGGGTATGAAAGACGGCTAGGTATCTTTGGCCCATCACCAAAAAACTATGAGTTTTAAAAACCAGGTGGGTAACTTTGGGCCAGTTATTCTCTTTCTCAGCCCAACTCAAGGGTTGTTGTTATGGGGAAAACAGAAGGAGGAAAGGATATTATGTACTGTATGTTCACTGGCTCGAGTTTCCGATAAAATAATAAAGACAGGATGAAAATCCAAGCAGAAATAAATAAAAATAAAATGTGTTTAATGGTGCAAGTAATCTGCCTTAGAGGAACAATAAAGGAACACGCTTGGAAGAACCTCAACATGTCTTTCCTGTTGTCTGGAGTCAGACAAGGCAGGACTAAGCCTTCTACTTCCTCCTCTTTGTCATAGTTGTACAATAGTTGCACAATCAGTCCCATGCAACCACTGCGGAAGCCGTGCCGGTTCCGCAATAGAAAATAAAAAGATGGATGACTCCAGAGACCCAAGTAAACGTCTCCATCTCTTACTGCTATGAAACTCAGCCTAACCTTCTGCCCTTTTCGCATTTTTACACCCATTATAGGGTGAGACTAGAGGGACAGGTGGATACGTAGCGGCCTTGGTTACATCCCTTGGGCCAAGAGCTTGTAAAATCACCCGCTCCCTTTTGCGTACTTCCCCAAGAAATGCGACTATTTATATATCTGCCTTCATAACGGAGAGAGAGAGAGAGAGAGAGAGCGCCTGTTTATTTTATGCTCTGATATTTATACCCATATAGAAAATGGCAAGTTCAAAACCACCCACACCATTCAACAAACAGCAACTGCTTCATTTGGGCACAATCATTAGTGAAATGTCTCTGTGTGGGCAGGGGATTAATGAGTTTGGACCTGCCAGATTCAATCGGACTCGCAGCAGATGGCAGCACCAGTTCACTTTGGCAGAGCTCAAAAGACGAAAGCAGCCTCCAGCCTGGTTACTACCTTGGTGGAGAGGAGACCACCAAGAAAGCCCAGGGATGTAGGCTAGACTGGGAAGCTGAACAAAAATTCCCAGACGATAATGCCACTTTTGCACTGTTGTTAAGGAAATTCAGAACAGTTTATTACTGCAAAAAAAGAAAAACAGCAACCCTTTTGCCTAGATTAAAAGCATGCATACCTCACAGACTATATTAATATCAATATTAATATCAATATTAATATCAACATCAATATCAATATTAATATCGATATTAATATTAATATTAATATTGATATTAATATTGATATTAATATCGATATTAATATTAATATCAATATCAATATTAATATCGATATCAATATCAATATCAATATCAATATCAATATCAATATCGATATCGATATCAATATTAATATTAATATCAATATTAATATCGATATTAATATCGATATTAATATTAATATCGATATCAATATTAATATTAATATTAATATTAATATTGATATTAATATTAATATTAATATTAATATTAATATTAATATTAATATTAATATTAATATTAATATTAATATTGATATTAATATTGATATTAATATTAATATTAATATTAATATTAATATTAATATTAATATTAATATTAATATTAATATTAATATTAATATTGATATCGATATTAATATTAATATTAATATCGATATTAATATTAATATTAACAACAACAACAACAACAACAACAACAACAACAACAACAACAACAACAACCCGTGGCTGGGCCTGGACGGCTATCGCGTGCGGTCCCTATGGTTATGGGATTACCGATCTCCGGACCGGTAGTGGCTTAGCCACCGTGAACCAACCCAGGCACCCCCCATCACTAATGATGAGAAGAAATAAAAAAAAATCCCATACCAGATCGGTCGTCGCCCGGGTCAACAAGGACCGCGTCAGATGCTATGGCTCCTGGGCATCTGTCGGAAAATGGGCCACAGGGCTCAGTTGCTACTGCTGGGGAACCAGAGCGTACAACTGTAAAGCGACTGGAACAAAAGCGCAAAACCTGGACAACAGAAGGAAATCGAGAAATCATCCAATGCTACTACCAGGCAGAACTAACAGCCAGGGGGTTTCAAAAAAGAATGATGCAACTGTGGAAGGAAAAACATCCGGAAAGTGATGTAATTGAACAACGATTAATGGATCAAAGACGCTACATCATCCGTAATAAAGTTTTTACAGATGTGGAAATGCAACAACTAGAAACATTGGCTAAAAAGAAAACAACAAGTAATGATGATGAACAGGCTGAAAAAATTGTTCCAACACCTGAACAAACTAACCAACAAACTGACCAACCAGCAGAAGAAGCCGCCACACAGGGTGAAGATTCCCCTGTACAACAACTCAAAAATGTAGAGCTAAGTGATCTAGCGAAAATGCTGAAAGAAAACCACATCAAAGAAAACACAGAAAGAAAAAGACTGCCTGCCATTCGTGAAGTGCATAGCAAACGAGTGAAAGATATACTAAATGCTGTGAACAACATATTAACTTCCATCCCATCCAGCACACTGTATGAAACAAACCAACTAATGTACAGTACAGCCGCCGTTATAACTGCAGAATTGGGTTATAAAATGCCAAAAAAGAAGCCCACTGGAACACCAAAGTGGAAAATTCGACTTGAAAATAAAATAAAAAAACTACGAGGAGATGTCAGCAAATTGAAATACTTGAAAGAAGGAAAACTAAAGAATGAAAAGCTGAAAAATAGTTTATACAAAAAATATAATCTGGAGGAAAAAACAATAACGGAAACCATGGAAGAACTAAAACAGCGTGTAATAGCAACAGCAAAGAAAATTGAAAGATACGAAGGACGAATAAAACAATATCGTGAAAATGTCCAGTTCAGAAGAAACCAGCACCTCTTCTACCGGTCACTTGACGAAAATCAAGTCCAAACTAGTGTTCTCCCATGTAAAGAAAAAACTTTAAACTTTTGGAAAGAACTGTGGGAAAACCCAGTGGAACATAATAAAACTGCCTCCTGGATCAAAGATATCCAAAAAGAAGCAACACAAAACAAAATGGAGAATACTGTAATAACCACTGATATGGTTGCAAAACAAGTAAAGAACGCCAAGAACTGGAGTGCACCTGGCCTGGACGAGCTGCATGGATACTGGTTGAAACATCTCACCAGCCTCCATCACCGCATGGCCACTCAGTTTGATGAAATGCTCCAAAATGCCACAAGTGAAGAATGGTTAACAGCTGGCCGAACATACTTGATAATGAAGGACCCAGAAAAAAGCACAGAACCAAGTAACTACCGTCCAATTACTTGTTTGCCAACAACGTTCAAACTTTTTACAAGAATACTGGCAAATTCAGTATTCAACCATTTGATGGAAAACAGTCTGTATCCGGTAGAACAAAAAGGAAATTATAAAAAATCAAGAGGAACAAAAGATCAGCTGCTCATTGACAAAATGGTACTTAAAAATGCAAAACGACGGAAAACGAACTTAAATATGGCGTGGATTGATTACAAGAAGACATTCGACTCATTACCCCATAGTTGGATTAATGCGTGTTTGGAAAACTTTGGAATCAGCAAAAATATATGTACATTTTTGAAAGCAAATATGCAAAAATGGAAAACAGCCCTAACAGTAAATGGGGAGAACATTGGTGAAATTAACATCAGACGAGGAATTTTCCAAGGGGACTTACTTTCACCACTACTGTTCAACATCGCATTAATCCCATTGACAATAATCTTACGAAACACAAAACAAGGATACTACATTTCAAGCCAGCATGGCAAGTTAAACCATCTGCTGTACATGGATGACTTAAAACTGTACGCGAAAAGCCATGCTGAACTTGAATCAATACTCAACGCAGTCCAACTATTTAGCAGCGACATCAGAATGAACTTTGGACTTGGAAAATGTGCTGTACTATCCATGCAACGAGGAAAAATGGCAAAAATAGAACTGGGAAATGGAAGTATTGTGAAAGCACTAGCAAAGGATGACGGTTACAAATACCTAGGCATATTGGAAGCAGATAACATCTTGAATGGAAAAGACAAAGAGTCAACGCAAAAGGAATACATCAGGAGAGTCCGCAAAATTTTAAAATCAAAGCTGAATGCTGGAAACATAATTAAAGCCATTAATACATGGGCAGTCCCAGTGATACGCTACTCAGCTGGAATTATCAACTGGACTTTGGCTGAACTGGAAAACCTAGACCGGAAAACACGTAAACTTTTGAATATGCACCACGCTCTACATCCACGAAGTGACATCGACAGGTTGTACCTGCCAAGAAAAATAGGGGGCAGAGGACTATTGCAAATCCACCAAACTGTAGAAGAAGAAAAACGAAGTTTGAATGACTATGTGAATCAAAGTACAGAAAAACTGCTGCAGGCTGTGAAAACAGAGAGCACTGTAAAAATAACAGAAACAAAGGCAGAATATAAGGAAAAACGGCTGGATGACAGATTAAATAGATGGAAAACCAAAGCTTTGCATGGACAGCATTTGAAAAACATTGAAGGAAAATGTGATAACAACTTGACATGGGCATGGCTTAAGATGGGAACCATCAAGAAAGAAACGGAAGGCTTAATACTGGCTGCTCAAGAACAAGCATTACAAACTAATGCCATGAAAGCGAAGATACAAAAATCCACTGACAATCCAAATTGCCGACTTTGCAATGACAAAGTTGAAACTGTTTCACACCTAATCTGTGAGTGCAGCAAAATCGCACAAACTGATTACAAATCTAGACATGATCGAGTTGCTAAATTAATCCACTGGGCATTGTGTAAAAAATATGACTTGCCTGTGTCCGAAAAGTCGTGGGAACACAGGGTGGAAAAAGTTGTTGAGAATGAGAGGGTGAAGATCTTGTGGGACTTTCGAATACAGACAGATTGCCATTTGGAACACAATACGCCGGATATCGCAGTTGTAGAGAACCGAAGCGTACAGCTGATTGATATTGCTGTACCAGGAGATGCCAGAGTCGAAGAAAAAGAACTGGAAAAAATTACAAAATATCGCGACCTGGCCATCAAAACTGCGCGATTATGGATGAAACGTGTAACAGTGGTACCCATTGTCATCGGGGCACTGGGAACTATGTCCAAAAACTTCGCAAAACACATCAAGAAACTGCAGCTTCCTGCAATAACTCCAGCAATGTTACAAAAAACTGCGCTACTCGGAACATCTTATATTTTAAGAAGGTACCTGGTTGACACCTAGGATGCTGGTAGCAACCCGTGTCAACCATCAGCACCAGCCAATTTGAATGTTCAGTTGACTGAGGTTCATGTTTAATGAATAAAAGATAATAATAATAATAATAATAATAATAACAACAACAACAACAACAACAACAACAACAACAACAACAACAACAACAACAACAACAACAACAATAATAATAATAATAATAATAATAATAATAATAATAATAATAATAATAATAATAATAATAATAATAATAATAATAATAATAATAATAATAATAATAATAATAATAATAATAATAAGAATAATAAGAATAATAAGAATAAGAATAAGAATAAGAATAAGAATAAGAATAATATAAAACTTGGAAGAGACCTTGAGGTCTCTATTTCTAGTCCAACATCCTGCTCATGCAGGAAAACCCCTATACCATTCGGACAAATGGCTAGTCCAGTCTCTTCTTAAGAAAATTCCAGGGTTGGAGCATCTCACCGCTTCTGGAAGGAGGTTGGTTCCACGGTAATTGTTCTTAACTGTCAGGAAGTTTTCTACTAAGTTATAGGTTGCATTCTCTCTTTGGTAGTTCCATCCATTGCTTCTTGTCTGCCTTCCAGGCGCTTTGGCGACGAATAGCTTGACTCCCTCTTCTTTGGGTAGCGGGCAGCCCTGAGATAATTGGAACACTGCTATCATGTCCCCCCTCATCCTTCTCTTCATTAAACTAGACATACCCAATTCCAGCAACCGTTCCTTATATGCTTTAGCCTCCAGTCCCCTAATCATCTTTGTTGCTCTTCTCTGTGCTCTTTCTAGAGTCTCAGCATCTTTTTTACATTGTGGTGACCAAAACTGGATGCAGTATTCCAAGTGTGGCCTTACCAAGGCCTTGTAAAGTGGTATTAATACTTCACGTGATCTTGATTCTATTCCTCTGTTAATGCAGCCTAGCACTGTATTGGCTTTTTTGGCAGCTGCAGCACACGGCTGGCTCATATTTAAGTGATTGTCAACTAGGACTCTGAGATCCCTCTCACAGTTACTACTGTTGAGCAAGGTACCCCCTATACTATACCTGTACATTTGGTTTTTCTTGCCTAAATATAGAACCTTACTTTTTTCACCATTGAATTTCATTTTGTTGGATTGTGCCCAGTGTTCAAGTCTGTCCAGGTCCTCCTGTATCCTAAGCCTGTCTTCTGGAGTGTTGGCTATTCCTGCCAGCTTGGTGTCCCTTATCCCTTATCAGATGTTCAAACTAGTGTCAAGCAGACAAATTCTCCTACATTTAACAAGAACTGCATACATTTAAGAATATGATAAGAAGTTTAGGTGCCAAAGTGCACCCCCCCCCCCAAATTGGGTTTGGCTTGTAGGAAAACAGAATAACAGAATAAACAGAGTTGAAAAAAAGACCTTGGAGGTCTTCTAGTCCAGCCCCTTGCTCAGGCTTATCCTGCTTGAGCAGGGGGTTGTACTAGAAAGACCTCCAAGGTCCCTTCCAACTCTATTACTCTGATATCCTGTTATCTGCAGATGAGCTTATCCACAAGTATATATGGTAATCATTTTTTCCAAATACAAGAATACTGTACTGTATATGCTGATGCAGATGTTCACCCTCAAATTTTTAACCCAAATGCCATGAAAAATAAATATTCTGTAGGAATAACCCACCAAGTCAATTATGAAAATTAAAACATGGAAATTTAGAGGATTGGCTTATCATCAGGTGATAAGCCATACATTTGACATTATGCCAAATTTGAAAAACACTGCTGTAGAGAGCCATGGATCTCATCCTCTGCTCTCATATTGTCATACTGTAGGCTTAGATGTGTGGACTTCAACTTAACAGAATAGCAGTTGGAAGGGACCTTGGAGGTCTTCTAGTCCAACCCCCTACTCAAACAGGAAACTCTATACCATTTCAGACAAATGGTTGTCCAATCTCTTCTTAAAAACCTCCAGTGTTGGAGCACCCACAACTTCTGGAGGCAAGTGGTTCCACTGATTAATTGTTCCACCAGTCAGGAAATTTCTCCTTAGTTCTAGGTTGTTTCTCTCCTTGATTAGTTTCCATCCTTTGCTTCTTGAATTGCCTTCTGATGCTTTGGAGAATAGGTTGACCCCCTCTTCTTTGTGGCAGCTCCTCAAATATTGGAACATTGCTATCATGTCTCCCCTAGTCCTTCTTTTCATAACTTTTCACAACTCCCAGCATGCTGGCTCAGGATTTCTGGGAAATGAAGTCCGCAGGTCTTAAAATTACCAGCTTTGAAAAGCACTGCTCTAGAGCAGGGCTTTTCAACCTTTTCACCGATTGTACCACTTTTAGGTTATGGCAATATTCGAGTACCACCTAGTAAGGTGTCAAAAACTTGGTGACAAAAAAAAACCTGTTCAAAGTTGCAATTGCACTGAAATGACTTATGACACACTTATGACACACTTATGACCATTGCAGCATGCCCGGGGTCATGTGATTTATATTTGGATGCTTGGCAACTGATTCATATTTATGATGGTCACAGTGTCCCAGGGTCATGTGATCCCCTTCTGCAACCTTTTGACAAGCAAAGTCAGTGGCAGAGCTGCTGGTGGCCAAGTGCTAAGGCGGGACTTCCTTCCCTCCCTCCCTTCCCTGCCTCCCTTTTTCTCATTCCCATCTCCTTCTGAAGGAAGAATTTGAACTCCCCCCATATTTTCCCTCTTCCATATATTGATCAAACAAGGAAAGGCCTCCAGAGACAGAAAAGACAAGCTGCTGAGTGAACTAGCTTAAAAAGGCACTTCCCCTTTAAGAATTAGTTACTGGCTAGAAAGGAAAGTAAGGAGCCCAGCCGGCACTTAAGGAAGAAAAAAAAATGTAAGTACTGGCTGCTGGCTAAGGCAGCCTCCCCAAATGGCTCCATTCATAAGTAAAATCTGCAGCTCCAGAGGACTCTCTCACTGTAAGTCTTTGCCTGTGCTGGTTCTTTCCCTTCCCCACTACACTTGGCTAGGCAGGGCTGCGTACCACCTGCCACTCATTAACGTACCGCGTAGCACAGGTTGAAAAGCCCTGCTCTAGAGGACCAAGGATCTCTCTCACCCTCTGCTTTAAAATTTAAAGTGTAGAATGTTATATTGTAAACTTGATATTTTTCCTTGTCAGTGGTAAAGCCCTTCCAGATTCGATGATCAGCATTAAAAATTTTCCTTTAATCTCTAACTACCTTATAATCAATAAATGTATTCCCCAGCAGCATTTTCACAATAATGGTTTCTACAAACTGCAGCATTGCGGCTAAATTTGTAGGCCTGGAATGGCTTGATATTCCACACCCTCCGCCCCCAAGCAATTAGATAGCTCTACATTATTATATTTAATATCTTAAACATGCTGGGGTATTACTGTTTCTTCTCACAGAGATTGCCTTTCGTGATTTTTTTTTTTAAGTTGCTGCTCAAAACCAGAATCAGCTCTCTCCGAAATGAGGCCAGATTAGTTTCATAGCAAAGGATGCTTCTGCTACTCAAACAGATATTTTAATGATTAATAAAAACAACTGTCATAACACTTGGGCTGATGATTACTTGATGCTTTATTTAAATGCCACACAAACTCGGGAAATGTCAGGCAGGGCCAGGCTGGATCATTAAAAAGATTTTCTCCCATGTTTAACTTCCTGTTAACATTTATATTAAAGTGAAGAATTGTCAAAACACTATAGGAAGCCATAGGCAAGCTGCAACCCCCTCGATGTGTTCGGCAGCTCTGTGTCATGGTTCCGACAGATGAAACTCTTCAAAGAACTTCGAGGCATTGTTTACCTTAAAGAATCTTTATTTGAGAAGCATAGCATTGGCACTAACACAGTCGAAGACAAAAAATTGAATTCCCCTCCCCTGAGCACATAGTATCAAAGCACAATTCCCTCCTCCAATTAACAGTCATAAATCACATTCTCCAATTAGTTTGAAATGCAGGCTTTCCCTCCAGTTCTCCAGCCCGCCAATTCTTATCATCTCTTATTTCAATAACCTTGGTTCACACACTAGGTCCAGTATTGTTATGTCTAGCTAAACTCTCATGCACATTCTTCCCCCCAGCATCATCTAACTCTAACTCTAACTCTAACTCTAACTCTAACTCTAACTCTAACTCTAACTCTAACTCTAACTCTAACTCTAACTCTAACTCTAACTCTAACTCTAACTCTAACTCTAACTCTAACTCTAACTCTAACACTAACTCTAACTCTAACTCTAACTCTAACTCTAGTAAAACATAAGAAGAAAGTGGTTGCATCTCCATCTATTGTCAAAGCAAAAACATCCGATGTTAGCAGCGTTGACACTCTGAATCTTCCCCATCCAGTTTCCCGCAAACACCCCCAAATCCAATGAAAAAAAGTTACAAAATCCTCACCCTGCCCACATATGGGTAGTCCTCGACTTACGGCATTTTGTTTAGTGACCGTTTGAAGTTACGACGGCATTGAAAAAAAGCAATTTATGATTGTTTTTCACACTGATGACTGTTACCGCATCCTCACGGTCACAGAATCAAAATTCAGATCCTTGGCTAATTGTCTCATATTTATGACGTGTCCCAGGGTCCCGTGATCATCTTTTGTGACCTTCTGACAAGCAAAGTGAAACAGGAATGCCGGGTTCTCTTCCCCCCCGAATATGTAACATTTTATTAGATTATAGGATAAAATACAAAAACACAAAAGCAAATAGTAGGGCACAGTGGGGAGGGAAAAAGGGAAAGAAAAGTGAGGGGGAGAAGGGAAAAAGAAAAGAGAAGGCACTGACTCCCTCTGTTGCAGTAGAATAAAGCATTGACATCAAACCTCGACTTTTTACTTTTCCATAATAGTATAAACTAGCCACTTCTATAACAAGTCAATCTAATCAGTAAAGCCCAAAAATCAAAGTTCCATTTTTTCCCCCACCTCAAGCACAAAATCCAGAAGCGGTCTCCAAGCAGAAGCAAAAGTACTTATATTCTTTTCTTTAATCAAAACGGTCAATTTAGCCATCTCTGCCAATTCCATCAGCTTCTGTAGCCATTCGTCCATGGCGGGAATTGAAATGTCCTTCCATTCACCCGTAGTGGGAAGCCAGATTCTCAGGCAGTTCACAAAAGGGATAGAGCAGTGCAGTTCAGTGATTAGAGCAAGTTTGTCTGACTGGCGCTGTACAGTAGGACGTTAGATGTTGTTGTTGTTGTTAGTTGCGAAGTCGTGTCCGACCCATCACAACCCCATGGACAACGTTCCTCCAGGCCTTCCTGTCCTCTACCATCTTCTGGAGTCCATTTAAGCTCACGCCTACTGCTTCAGTGACTCCATCCAGCCACCTCATTCTCTGTCGCCCCCTTCTTCTATTGCCCTCAATCTTTCCCAGCATTAGGCTCTTCTCCAGTGAGTCCTTCCTTCTCATTAGGTGGCCAAAGTACTTGAGTTTCAACTTCAGTATCTGGCCTTCTAAGGAGCAGTCAGGGTTGATCTCCTCTAGGACTGACGGTTTGATCGCCTCGCAGTCCAGGGGACTCGCAGGAGTCTTTTCCAGCACCATAGTTCAAAGGCCTCAATTCTTTGGCGCTCGGCCTTTCTTATGGTCCAACTTTCACAGCCATACATTGCAACTGGGAAAACCATGGCCTTGACTATACGCACTTTTGTTGGCAGGGTGATGTCTCTGCTTTTTAGTATGCTGTCTAAATTTGCCATAGCTTTCCTCCCCAGGAGCAAGCCTCTTTTAGTTTCTTGGCTGCAGTCCCCATCTGTGGTGATCTTAGAGACCAGGAAGATAAAATCTGTGACTAAGGATGTTAGATGCTGACTGCATAATGACAGTTGACACATGGAGAGGACTGGAGCAAGTAAGGAGCCCAGAGTTGAATCCAAACCTCCCTGAAGCTCATGAACCATTAGGAATTGGCTTGTCATAAGGCAGGCGCCAGAGAGGGAAGGCAAAAAAACAAAAACAAAAAAAGCAGCTTTCCAGACCAGTCTTCACACCCAGGTCACCAAAGTGCCAAAAGAGAGCTTTGCCCAGTTCTTTCTTTCTATAATCAACCCCACTGCTCTTCTCCACAGTCCACGATCAGCCTGGTTTCTCCATGGTGGCTCCTTCATAAAACATGGTTTCCTTGGAGATACGATTGGCTCCCACCCTGTTGCTTTTCCGAAAGGCCCTGAAAATGTGGTTGTGTCAGCAGACCAGAGGATGGAGATGATCAAGAGGTTGAGTAGATTGTGTGGCTGCAACCAGGTATTAGGGGGTTATGGGTTTTTATGTTGTGGATTTTTAATATTGTAAGCCGCCCAGAGTCACCCCTGTGTGAATTGGGAAGCCATATTTATAAATAAAGGAATGGATGGATATAGATAGATAGATAGATAGATAGATAGATAGATAGATAGATAGATAGATAGATAGATAGATAGATAGATAGATAGATAGATAGATAGATAGATAGATAGATAGATAGAGATAAATCCATGTCCATTGTTAGCCTCCCTTCAGCAGCTTGCCTTCTGCAATGTGAAAATTGAGAATGTAGTTCCCATTTCTTTCTTCTACCTTGGTGTGATATTAAACATTTTAACATCCCTGGACTTTGACTGTTTTGAGTGTTAAACATGGAAATGTACTGTACATAATTGCTTTTTAACAAATTCTTCAGGTGAAAATATTATGGAAACGGGCAAAACACTTTACCCAGACTCTGAGGTGATTTCTACTAAATGGGAGGCCGTGGGAATCTGAAAATAGCTTTCTGGCCTTTTCACCACCTAAAGTCCAAGTGAGACACATTACTGCTTATCTATCCCACTTACAAAGAAATGGGAAGCTATGTTACAACTGAAACGTTTCTACTAAATTTCACCAAACCATACATTCCTTCAAAATTCATGGAACTAGTACTATATATGCTAAAGGCTGCAAGGCATATACTCCATATTGAAAAAAAAATCTTTGATTCATTTTTTTTGAAGAAGAGCTAATTAAATTAAATTGTGAGAGTATACTTTGATGTCAAGAACAGCTTCTTATATAAATCAGATGCTGAATTTAATTTAATTCTACTTGAAAACTATGCTATATAACTGTTACATACAGGTTTGTAGTACACTGACATTAGGGTTCTCTTTTCTATAGAATCATCTTTTAACGATCTAAATTTTTAATACTGATTTAATATATTGTTTCCTGTTTAGGGATTTTCAATAGAGATAAGATAAGATAGATAAGATAACCTTTATTGTCATTTTTTTTACTGTGGGCACAACGGCACACATCAAAAATGAAATTTAGTTGCCCGCTGTCAAAGTGAAACACATACATGACACACACCTAAACATACTATGTACAACATATGTATAGACCCACACCCCTACATATACATAGCAAATAAATATTAAATACTGTCCATCTTGAATATATAACGGAAGGAGGAAGCTTGAGAGTTCACAAGGTTAATGCTGTATGGAATGAAACTATGGCTGAATCTGGATGTTCTGCTATGGATACCACGAAGCCTCTTCCTCCCAGAAGGTAGCAAAGAAAACAGGTTGTGAAGAGGATGTGTAGTGTCCCAGACAATCTTGTGGACCCTGCTCAAGCAACGCTTCTGTGCTATGTCCTGGATGGGAGGGAGGGAACTGCCAATGATCTTTTCAGCCATCCTCACCACTCTCTGCACCGCCTTCCTGTCTGAAGCAGGGATGCTTCCAAACCAGACTGTGATGCTGTATGACAGGATGCTCTCGATTGTCCCCCTGTAGAAAGTGGCCAGGACAGGGGAAGGAAGATGTGCTTTTCTCATGCGACGCAGAAAATGCAGGCACTGCTGTGCCCGCTTCACCAGTTTCTCACTGTTGAGCTACCACACTTGTTCCACTTAAAGTTCAGTAGTGATAATTATCTGAATTTTAAATTTTATTTTCATATGTGTCTATGTGTATGTATGTGTGTTTGTTTGTATGTATGTATGTATGTGTGTATGCTTCTGTATGTTAATGTGTGTGTATACACACACACATACATAAATATGTATGTGTATGTATGTGTGTATATATATAGACACACACACACATGCACACACATATATATCTACATACTTATATATGTAGGTCTTTGGTAATTCGGGTTTTCTCCCGTGTAAAATTGAAAGTGTCTTGGCAACGTTTCGACGAAGTCCCATTCGTCATCTTCAGGCTGGTGTCTTCGGCTTCATGCTTCTAGGAGCAATGTGTCAGAAAACAAATACTTATATATATATATACACACACACATACACACACACACACATGTATACATATAGACACATATGAAAATAAAATTTAAAGTTCAGATAATTATTGCTACTGAACTTTAAACTGAACACGTTTGTTCAATTATTAGAAATCTCTAGTGAAAATCCCTAGCAGGTCTATAAACAGGAAACAATATATTAAATCAGTATTGAAAAGTTAGATCACTCAAATATGATTCTATGGAGAAGAAGATATATATATATATAGTGTTCAATCATGTCTGATCTTGGAGACAGTGGTTTGCTTCTGCCTTCTTCTTAGGGTTAAAAGAAAATAACTAGCCCAAACTTACCCACCTAGGTTTACGTACAAGCAGGACTAAAACCCACAATCTCCCACTTTCTAGCCTACATTCTTTTAAAGGGCTACCTTTGGTATGATATAATGAGCTGCAAATTTATTGTAGAGCACTTTTTTCTCTCAAACTTGGCACTTTTAGGATAGGTGGACTTCAACTCTTTGAATTCCACTGTCAGCTTGCTAGTGGGGGAATGTCCACCTGTGTTAAATTTGCCAAGTTTGAAACAATATTGTTTTAGAAGAATGTTCCATTAAATTTCAAAGGTGAAGCCTCCTCAAATCAAGACAATCCAGAAATCTGCCAGTCATTTTTTTTTCTCCTATTGACCGGCAGAGTTCTCAAAGGTTTCCAAAACATGTCCTCCAGTCTTAGTTGAAAAAGCTGAGGGCTGACCCTGAAATCTTTTCTCAGCACAACAGAGACTTTGCCACTGAACTAGTAATTTGCTCGGATGGTCAAGAATATATAAAGGTATGTAGAGATGATCTTGAGGGAGAAAGGAACAGATCATGAAAGGAGGAAAAATGGTGAGTCAGTCCTGAAAAATGGAAATTATAGGGAAGAAACTGAAAATAACGTTTTTTTTTTACTTGATGTTGCTGTAGACCAGGTCAAGCAATAGACATCAGGGGAATTCCTGGAGAATTACTTTATTGTTCAGAATATTGAAAGGTTATCAGAGTTACTCTATGTTATCCTTTATCACAAAGGAAGTCAAGACGGAATGATTTTGAGCTGCTTCCTCATGCTTTTCATTTTTTTTCCCAAGGCTGAATTTCTCCTCTCTTAATGGTTTATTTATTCCTCCTCCAAGGTTCATTTCTATATTTTTTTACAGGATGCAATAGTATCATTCTTTCAAAAGGGAAACAATCTGACTATCAGAAATATGGCCCTTGGATAGGAGAGATGCTTGATGAAAGAATTAGAAAAAGAACTAGTAGAACCATGTGGGAGCATAGCCATAACAAAGTGGGAGTAATAGAATCTACCGGATCCCCTATGATTATGGATTGCCCCTGTGATTATGTAGGATAGATGGGGAAGAAGCTAACCACCAGATTGCAAGAACACCAGTGAGCAGTCAGACAAGGAGACCCGAATTCACTGGTAGCTTCACACTGCAATGAACAAGGACATACATTCAATTTTGCAGCTACTAAGATTGTTGGATGAGCAGGCACAAAAACAGCCAGGGGAGTGATTGAAGCCTGGGAAATGGGCGCCTTGTCAGTCAACAGATTTACCACCAGCTTATAAGTACTTAGGAGGCGAAGGCTTGGCAGAGCAAGAAAACAACAGCCAACGACTTAATAGCCAGCCATCAACAACCCAATCAACATCTAAAAAGCCACATACAACAGGCACCATATAACAACAACAATAATAATAATAATAATAATAATAATAATAATAATAATAATAATAATAATAATAATAATAATAATAATAATAATAATAATAATAATAATAATAACCTTAGAGGTCATCTAGTTCAACCCCCTGCTCAGGCAGGAAGCCCTATACCATTTCAGACAAATGGCTGTCCAGTCTCTTCTTAAAGACTTCCAGTGTTGGAGCATTCACCGCTTCTGGAGGCAGGTTGTTCCACTGATTAATTGTTCTGACTGTCAGGAAGTTTCTCCTTAGTTCTAGGTTGCTCCTCTCCTTGATTAGTTTCCATGTATTCCATATAAATACCACTCACAAAGCACACACTCTGCTAGAGAGAGAAGTTCCCTGAGGATGGGCTCCAGCACGAGTCCAAAAGCTTGGAAGTCAAAATCTCTGGTCCGGGTGACTGACCCAGATTGGATCCTGCAACATTATCCTGCGACGTGTATATTCTCCTTCATTCGTGACAGCCATAATGACTTGAACATCCAAACAATCTTCTCCTCCAGAGTTTTTGGAGAGGATGTTGGCAAGGTGACATCTAAGAGGCATCGGTTTGCCTGCTGATGTCTCCCTGCCCTGTCTAGCTTTAATTTAATATATATATATATCTTTCAAGGATAGCACTGCTTAAACTGAAAAGTTGACATTCTGAAAAGCAGTACTGGGTTTACAAGTGTGGCTCTACGCAGAATAAAAGACAGAGAAAAAGCTGAGATTTAATTACTACAGGTAGTCCTCCACTTGTGACCAAAGTTGAGCACAAAATTTCCACTGCTGAGCAAGACAGTTGTTAAGTCAGCTTTGCTCCATTTTATTGCCTCAGTAGTAAAATGAATCACTGCAATTTGTTCCGTTAGTAAGACGGGTTGTAAAATGAATCTGGCTTCCCTGTTGACTTTGCTTGTTAGAAAGTCACAAAAGGGGATCATACGACCCCAGGACACTGCAACCGTCATAAATATGAGCCAGTTGCCAAGTGTCCGAATTTTGATCACCTGACCGTGGAGATGCTGCAATGGATGTGTGTCCATCAAAACAGAAGTTGCTACACGAGGTGGCACCATTTTTGTGAGAACATCTGTAATATGCTCTCAGAAGAGGAAAAATATGGGGGGGGGGGGTGTTTCACATTCTTCCTTCAGAAGGAAGGAGATGGGAATGAGAAAGAGGGAGGCAGGGAAGGAGGGAGGGAGGGAAACAGGAAGGAAGAGAGGAGGGAGGGAGATTGGAATGAAAGGGAGGGAGGGTCTGAAGGAAGTCCCGCCTTAGCACTTGGCCACCAGCAGCCCTGCCATTGACTTTGCTTGTCAAAAGGTTGCAAAAGGGGATCACATGATCCTGGGACACAGCGACCATCATAAATATGAGCCAGTTGCCAAGCATCCAAATATAAATCACATGACCCTGGGGTTGCTGCAACAGTCGTAAGTGTGAAAAATAGTCATAAGTCACTTCAGTACCATTGTAACTTTAAACAGTCACTAAGCAAATTGTTGTAAGTCGAGGACTACCTGTACTTTATCACTTTTTTCCTTTTTTGGGGGGGTCATCAAGTTTTTGATTCCTTGCTCTGTGGTACTCGAATATTGTCATATCCTAAAAGTGGTACAATCGGTGAAAAGGTCGAAAAGCCCTGGGTTAGTCCACTCCATTTTGTTCCCCGTAGCTCCCTGTGGTTGTGAAAGTTGGGCCTAAAAAAAGCAAGGCAGGAAGAAAATGGATTTGTTTGAACTGTGGTGCTGGAGAAGGCGTATTCCTTGAACGGCAAAGGGAACTAACAGGCAAGTGCTGGAGTGTGTAACACCAGACAGGTCAGTAAAAGGCAAAACCCACAAAACTGCATCTCACTTACTTTGGCCGGGTCACGTGATGGAATTCACTGCAGAAAGCAATTATGTTTGGAAGAGTTAACGGTAAAAGGAAACCAGGCTGCCAATGATGCTGGTGTCAACGCTGCTAACATCGGATGTTTTTGCCTTGACAACAGATGGAGATGCAGCCATTCTCTTCTTTTTGCTTTTAGAGTTAGATATGCTGGAGGGGGGGGGGGAAATGTGCACGAGAGTCTAGCTAGACATAATAACACTGGACCTAGTATGAGAACCAAGATTGTTGAAATAAGAGATGATAAGGAATTGGCGGGCTGGAGAGCTGGAGGGGAAGCCTGCATTTCAAACTAATTGGAGAATGTGATTTATGACTGTTAATTGGAGGAGGGAATTGTGCTTTGATACTACGTACTCAGGGGAGGGGAATTCAATTTTCGGCTTCGACTGTGTTAGTGCTGATGCTATGCTTCTCAAATAAAGATTCTTTAAGGTAAACAATGCCTCGAAGTTCTTTGAAGAGTTTCATCTGTCGGAACCATGACAGCTGGACAGCATCAAAGCTGAAACCAGCCAGAGCATAGAAAAAGAGTAAGTGCAAGATTGGAAGATGTGGAGAGACCTGGCCCATAGTACTACCAAGAGTTGGACATGACTGAGTGGATAACACCACCATCATCAGTTCTGCAAATCTGGGCCCAGGTTACCATGTTAGGATAGGTTCTGTGGACCGACAATTCCCTTTTGTTGAAACACAGCCCCAAAGATCAACCTTCTTTCGGCTCTCGGCTCTGTTCTGCAATCATCTTGATTTATATTCTAAATTACTTCCCTATTCTGGAGTGTAGTTCAGTATGTATTCCGTGAATTCGGAAAGAATGTGTTGTTTAATGGGGATCTTTCTGGCATGCTATTAAAGCATAGCAGCAGCTAATTTGCCTTTAAAATCTGGAGTTTGTTATACATTACATCCAGGGCTGCGAAGCAATTCTGTTAACAAGGTTTAGAACCAATAGTAAAAAATGTGGGTTTCATAACCTCCAGTTTATGCATTGCTAATGTCAACCATGCATAATTCATAGTGGAAGGGGAGAGATGTAAAAAAAAAAGTCATGCATATCAGCATTTTAGTATGCGCAGAGGGGTGGGAATCATTGGCTGTGTTTGCATAGCTGATTTAACAAGGTTAGTTAAAGATGGTGGGCTGCATTTATACAAAACCTGGTTAGTTTGGGGCAGCTTTGTCTATTATGCAGTTCTGGCTTGGGGAAGCTTACGGTACAGTGCTTTGTGCTAACATAGAACATGGATGAATTCAGTAACCACATTAAGTGAGTGCTCAAATGCAGTTATACACTATACTTCTGTGTCTGAAGCACCAAAGCTCTTCTTGGTGAAAGGATCAGCTGGTGACATCACCGTTGCCCAGAGAATGCCCAGTTGGGGGCTCCTTTCATGTCCCCGTTAATGAGCCCATCAAAATGGTACCTATTTATCTACTCGCATTTATATGCTTTCAAACTGCTGGTTAGCAGGTGCTGGAGCGAATGACTGGATGCAGGCTTGCAGGTTGTCAATCCAGCATCCTAATCACATAAGCCACCATTCAAATGAAATTCCTGAATATAGACAGAGAGCCCTCTTCAGTTCTTGGAAAGAGTCTTATGAGGAGGGCAAGCTTGCTCCCCAGAAAGATCGATTTAAGCAAGATAGGAGTTAGGTGCAAATGTCTATGGAGATTCTCAGTCATCCAGCTCAGGGTTGTCCCAAAGATGCTTTTTCACGAGGCAACTGGACTCTTCTTGTTTTTCTTTGAAGACGTTTCGCTTCTCATCCAAGGTGTGAGGTGCAAGCAACTGGAACTACTGGTGGATAGTCTCAGGCACAACTTCATTGTTAGTCACCTATATTACAAGAATCTCACCAGACTGACTACATTCCCTGGGGAATGGTCTGACAAGGCTTTAGGGATTCTGAGGGAGCTCAGGCCTGTACTGCTTTTCTGCAATGCAAGAACTTGGCCCACTCTTAACACCTCCCTCCAGTCTAGCCGGAGATTCCATCACAGCATCCTATTCTTTACAGAAGCCTTCTCCTATCACCATTTTTTTTTCTTCTTCTTCTTCTTCTTCTTCTTCTTCTTCTTCTTCTTCTTCTTCTTCTTCTTCTTCTTCTTCTTCTTCTTCTTCTTCTTCTTCTTCTTCTTCTTCTTCTTCTTCTTCTTCTTCTTTTCTTCTTTTCTTCTTCTTCTTCTTCTTCTTCTTCTTCTTCTTCTTCTTCTTCTTCTTTTCTTCTTCTTCTTCTTCTTCTTCTTCCTTCTTCTTCTTCTTCCTTCTTCTTCCTTCTTCTTCCTTCTCCTTCTTCTTCTTTCTTCTTCTTCCTTCTTCCTTCTTCTTCCTTCTTCCTTCTTCTTCTTCTTCTTCTCCTTCTTCTTCTCCTTCTTCTTCTTCTCCTTCTTGTCCTCCGCCTCCTCCTCCTCCTCCTCTTCTCCTCCTCCTCCTCCTCGTCTTCTTCCCTTCTTCTTCTTCTTCTTCTTCTTCTTTTTCTTCTTCTTCTTCTTCTTCTTCTTCTTCTTCTTCTTCTTCTTCTTCTTCTTCTTCTTCTTCTTCTTCTTCTTCTTCTTCTTCTTCTTCTTCTTCTTCTTCTTCTTCTTCTTCTTCTTCTTCATCTGACTTCTCATGGGAAGTGGGGGTAGTGATGCCGTGTCAGAAGAGCTGTCCTCCTCCAAACCCTCCCAGGAAAGGTGGTTCCTCCTGCAAACATCTAGACATTTAGAAGATTCCTCTCCCCTTCCCCTTGGGAAGTGAGTGAGTGAATCTGGTGAGATTGACATCAGGTGCAAGAAACCAGAACATGGTTTGGACTTGTGGCAATTGGTTCATATTTACGACGGCTGCAATATCCCAGCCTCATGTGTTCCCCTTTTGCAACCTTCCGACAAGCAGAGTCAATGGGGAAGCCAGGTTCACTTAACAATCGCGTTACTAAACTTAACAACTGCAGTGATTCACTTAAGAACAGTGGCTAGCAAAGTCGTAAAATGGGGCAAAACTCACTTAAAAATCTCACTTAGCAACCCAAATTTCAGGCTCAATTGTGGTCGTAAGTAGAGGACTTCCTGTTAGAAACTTAGCTTCACGTTTGGCGGGGACAACTCATGGTTTGAAGAGATGCAGACTCAAGGCTGTTGCGTGGAGCAAAAATTTGAACTGCTCCATTGATGAGCAGCTTGAGGTCTCTCGAGTGTCGCCCTACAAAGTCTGCCACCAAATTCTCATTTAATAAAGAAGCGTGCGGAGCCATCACACGGACGGTCTTAACTGAATGAGCATTAAATCAAATTTCATTTTTCTCCTGGCCCTACTCATGACTTGTTTTTCAGAGTCTGACCTTTCGTTTTGAGTACAGCGTGACCTTGAAATAGTTCTGTGTCCTTGAATTACATTGTTTGCAAGGCTTCCTCTAATGCTGCAATTCTCTGTGCCTGGATATAAAAACCACCCAACCATCTACCTTCGCCTTCATTCATCTGGCACAAAGCACTGAACATTGAACGCCGAAGACTGAAATCACTTTATTTGGGATATTGTCTGAATTGAAAAGCAGTCCAAGCACAAACCAAAATATCCAGCGCATCTGAAGACTCATAAAGAAGACGAAGCAGCCGGTGGAAGATGCTCCGCAAGGCTCCAATTGAAATGGCATTTAAATTGCCACGCTGCAAACTATCTGAAAAAGAAATCATGAGAGTCATTGGCAGGGCAGAGAGGAAAAACGATGCCTACAAAGTAAATTCCCAAAGCAAAATGGAGTCATTTCAGCCCATTAAGAGAGACAGAACATTCCTCTTCTAAATTTCCAAACAGATGGTCCGACACAGTTGGCAGTGTTGGAAGGTGCACATTTTAGCTTGCTGATTTCAACATGAGCAGAGAATAACAAAACAAGACATTTGCTGGCAGGGAGGGAGGGGACGACAATGAAAGCCCAACCACAGAGGTGTGGGAAAAGTAATTTAGGAAGAAGAAGAAGAAGAAGAAGAAGAAGAAGAAGAAGAAGAAGAAGAAGAAGAAGAAGAAGAAGAAGAAGAAGAAGAAGAAGAAGAAGGAAGAGAGGAGGAGGGAGGAGGAGAGGAGGAAGGAGGAGGAGGAGGAGGAGGGAAGGAGGAGGATGAGGAGGAGGAGGAGGAGGAGGGAGGAGAGGAGGAGGAGGAGGGGAGGAGGAGGAGGAGGAGGAGGAGGATTGATTAGACGTTAGTAAGCAAATGATAAGGTGGTTCTATCACAGACGATTCTTTATCTCAGTGTGTCTCACCCTCAGCAACTTTAAAATATGTGAATTACAATTCCCAGAATTCCTCAGCCAGCATAGTAATCAAAACCCAATACACTTTAGTGTTGCTAAAGTTGAGAAACACTGCTCTGTCTGAAGGCACCCTTCATTTGAAAGGCTGCTCAGTCAATAAATCATAAGAAGAGGAGTAAGCATGGTGAGAGGGTTGCCACCCAGATTCACCTACTCATAGTTTTTTCTGCTACTGATTACTTTGCTATTTGAATACTTTCTAAGCCCACTTACCTTCATGGATTAACATATTTTGGCCCACTGGATGTGGTTGGTCAGTCCTAGCTATTTGGCCACAGCTCCACGGTTGAGGGATTGATGGGATTTGAACTCCCGCAATATTCAGGGGTCACACATTATTTGCATCCGATCAATAGCTATAGAGTCAAGATTTCCTATTCCAGAAGGTGTACCAGATAAATTCCATGAATGGTACCTAACTCTAACCTTCTCTAGTTCACTCATACTTGGGTACAATCCAACCTCTCATGTTTGGGTACAATCCAGCCAAGGTTTTACCATCTCAGATGTAGTACCACTTCAGCCACAGACCGTTGTAGATGACACATTGTCTAGATCTCTCTCAAGATCATTTGTGAATGGATTAAGGGAGTGACATTGCTTCAGTCATTCTGACAGATGTGACTGAGACCAACTGAGGAATAAAAGGGAATACATTAAGTCATTCTTCTAGGTCTGTGATGGATCTATTTCCATGGGGTGAGGTCACTTCCTCCCATGGAAAGTAGGCCCACAACTTGGGAATAGCTCTCCCTCCCTCATTCTTCCTGTGGAATCTTGGTCAAAGAACTTTCTCAGATTTGAGTGATCAGTTAATTCCATCCATTATCAGGTAAAAATTCCCCCAAAATTATGGTAAATATCCACTAAACCTCTCAGGCTTGCCTTCTGGAATACCCTTTGAGCTGATTGTGTGAACAACTCGGAAATGTCTATTGTACAAAATGCTGTGACTGGGTTGCTTTCTGCAGTATCTACAGAGACCACATGACACCAATTTTGAAACCTCTGTAATTACTTGTTTATTTGGTTTCCGGTATTGGATGTGATATGCTTGTTTCTTTTAAAGTTCTGGATTGCTTGGGCTAGCTAGATCACCTAATGGGATCCTTCCTTCTGCAGGTTTTCTACTGTTTATTTTGAAACAGATTGGTCTAATAGTTAAGGTGGTGGTCTAGAAACCAGGAGACTGTAAGTTCTAGTCACACCTTAATCATGAAAGCCAGCTGGGTGACTTTGGGCCAATCACCAGGAGACTGTGAGTTCTAGTCTCACCTTAATCATGAAAGCCAGCTGGGTGACTTTGGGCCAATCACCAGGAGACTGTGAGTTCTAGTCTCACCTTAATCATGAAAGCTAGCTGGGTGACTTTGGGCCAATCACCAGGAGACTGTGAGTTCTAGTCTCACCTTAGTCATGAAAGCTAGCTGGGTGACTTTGGGCCAATCATCAGGAGACTGTGAGTTCTACTCCCACCTCAGGCATGAAAGTCAGCTGAGTGACTTGGGCCAGTCACCAGGAGACTGTGAGTTCTAGACCTGCCTTAGCCATGAAAGCCAGTTGGCAGACTTTGGGCCATTCACTCTCTCTCGACCTGGTCCACCTTACAGGATTGTTGTTGTGGGGAAAATAGAAGGAGGAAGGACTATTAGGTATGTTCACCACTCTGAGTTACTTCTAAAGTAACAAGGGTGGAATAAAAATCTAACAAAGAAATAAATTTAGCTCATCTGAGAAGATCTGTGTCTGCTGGTATTTAGGCATTCTCATTCATAAGAAGCCTTTAAAACACCTTTTTTTTTAAAATTTGGCCTCTAACATATGTCTAGTTCTGAGTGCAAAACTTTAATATGAATTTTCGAGTCTGAAATAGCAATTCCATAATGCAATTTTACTGTGGGATCTGCTATTTTGGTGCGTTAAAATTTGGTATGCTGCACGGAGACTTTGAGAATACACAGTCTAGAAATCAAATAATACACAAACAAGTTTATAATAAAGAGAAATCCTAGCAACCTGAACATAAACTGTTACCGTGTAAACTTTGGGCTAGATTTCATCATCAGATGTATGTATATTATCTACTTGAGCTTTCTGGCTGAGGTCATTTGAAGGTTTGGGGTGAGGTATCACCAAATATGCTGATGATACCCAGCTTTACACCTTCATTCAATGATAATAATAACAACAACGACAATAACAACAACAACAATAACAATAATAAAGTTGAAAGGGACCTTAGAGGTCATCTAGTACAACCCCCTGCTCAGGCAGAAAACCCTATACCATTTCAGACAAATGGCTGTCCAGTCCTTTCTTAAAAACTTCCAGTGTTGGAGCATTCATGGCTTCTGGAGGCAGGTTGTTCCACTGGTTAATTGTTCTAACTGTCAGGAAGTTTCTCCTTAGTTCTAGGTTGCTTCTCTCTTTGACCAGTTTCCATGTATTCCATATAAATACCACTCACAAAGCACACTCTGCTAGAGAGAGAAGTTCCCTGAGGATGGGCTCCAGCATGAGTCCAAAAACTTGGAAGACAAAATCTCTGGTCCTGGTGACTGACCCAGATTGGATCCTGCAACATCCTTGATTAGTTTCCATCTGTTGCTTCTTGTCCTGCCTTCAGGTGCTTTGGAGAATAGCTTGATTCCCCCTTCTTTGTGGCAACCCCTGAGATATTGGAACACTGCTATCATGTCACCCCTCGTCCTTGTCTTCATTAAACTAGACATACCCAATTCCAGCAACCATTCCTTATATGTTTTAGCCTCCAATCCCCTAATCATCTTTGTTGCTCTTCTCTGTACTCTTTCTAAAGTCTCAACATCTTTTTTACATCGTGGTGACCAAAACTGGATACAGTGTTCCAAGTGTGGCCTTACCAAGGCATTGTAAAGTGGTATTAACACTTCACATGATCTTGATTCTATCCTTCTGTTAATGCAGCCTAGCACTGTGTTGGCTTTTTTGGCAGCTGCAGCACACTGCTGGCTCATATATAAGTGATTGTCCACTAGGAATCCGAGATCCCTCTCACAGTTACTACTATTGAGCAAGGTACCCCCTATACTATACCTGTACATTTGGTTTTTCTTGCCTAAATGTAGAACCTTACTTTTTTCACTATTGAATTTCATTTTGTTAGATAGCGCCCAGCGTTCAAGTCTGTCCAGATCCTCCTGTATCTTAAGCCTGCCTTCTGGAGTCTATGATGTCATAGAGGTCCTGAATTTTTGCCTAGAGTACAGGTGTCAAACTCGATTGCGTCATGTGACATATTGTGACTTTTTTGCTTTTGCAGAGCTGGAGTGGGCGTGGCCTGCGCATGATACATCCGGCCCGCAGGCCACCGGTTTGACACCCCTGGCCTAGAGGCTCTGGAGGGGGGGGGAACCAGAGGCTTTGGCTCAACCCAAGAAATACTGAGTGGCTTTGAATTTTTGGAACTTCTAGCGCCCTGGTGATGCAGTGGTTAGAATGCAGTATTGCAGGCAAACTCTGCCCACAGCCTGGAGTTTGATTCCTTTGATCCCGATCAAAGTTGACTAGATCTTCTATCCTTCCAAGGTCAGTAAAATGAGGACCCAAATTGTTGGAGGCAATATGCAAATAATGCTTCTACATTGTAAACAGCCCAGAGAGTGCTATAAAGTGCTATAGGGTGGTATATAAGTCTAAATGCTATTGCTATTGTTATTGTTGGGGATCTTCCATCTTTGGTTTTGGATAGGGTGGCGCTCTCTCGGATAGACTCAGTTTGCAATCTAAAGGTCCTGCTGGAATTGCAGCTTCTTCTTCAAGAGCAAGTGGTAGCCATAGCTAGGAGGACCTTTGCACATTCCTGGACCAGGAAGTCCTGCTCATGTTCACTCACATGATTTCCCCTCTGGACTACTGAAATATACTCTACATGGGGCTGCTGTTGAAGAATATTCAGAAGCTTCACCTAGTAAGGAATGCAGTGGCAAAGGTAGATAATGGCAATGATTATTCATCACATGTAATACCACTATTTTGTGCACTGCATTGACTTTCAGTATGCTTCCTGGTGCAATTCAAGTAGTCGTTACCTTTAAAACCCTTCACGGTTTGTGGCTGGATTACTTAAGGGACCAGTCAGACAAACATGCTAACGGTAGACAATATCCCAATCAAAAAACCCACCAAAACTGACAGGGCAAGTCACTAGTCTTGTCTCATTCACTCTTCCTTCGTATATCTGTGCTGTGATTCAGTTCCTGTTCATTTTCTTTGCATGATCAAATTGCCACAACCTCTTCTATGTGGGTTTCAATCAGAATAGAGCTGGAAGGGACCTTGGAAGTCTTCTAGTCCAGCCCCTTGCTCAAGCCGGAGACCCTGTACAATTTGAGATAAGTGGCTGTCCAGTCTCTTCTTAAAAACCTCCAGTGTTGGAGCACCCACAACTTTTGAAGGCAAGCTGTTCCACTGTTTCCTAACAGTGAGAACAATTAATCAGTGGAACAACCTGCCTCCAGAAGTTGTGAATGCTCTGACACTGGAAGTTTTGAAGAAGAGACTGGACAGCCATTTGTCTGAAATGGTATAGGGTTTCCTGCCTGAGCAGGGGGTTGGACTAGAAGACCTCCAAGGTCCCTTCCAACATTGTTGTTGTTGCTGTTGTTGTTATTATTATTATTTTCTTCTCATTGTTAGGAAGTTTCTCCTTAATAATTCTCTCCTCGATTAGTTTCCATCCATTGTTTATTGTCCTGCCTTCTGCTGCTCTGGAAAATAAGCTGACCCCCTCTTCTTTGTGGCAGCCCCTCAAATACTGGACTACTACTATCATGTCACCCCTCATCCTTCTTTTCACTAGACTAGCCATATTCAGTTCCTGCAACCGTTCTTCATATGTTTTAGTCTCCAGTCCTTTAATCATCCTAGTTGATCTTTGTACTTTTCCCAAAGTCGCAACATCTTTTTTTTTATTTTAATGTGTTAATAATGGTTATCCCCTTTAATAATCCACATACATTCAGCATTCATCCATTCCTGACTATTTGTTCTGACTTTGGGTTAATGGTGAGCCCTCTTATGCACTCCAACCCCTTTACAGTCATTTATTACTCAGCTCTGACTTCTATGTATCAAAGTGGGTAGAAGCTGTTCATATGCAGCCATTTTCAGTTCATTCAAAAAACATTAACTCCTCACCACAAATGCTATCTTACTCACTTATGTTTCAATAGCATTTGCATGTTTTACAATTCTCCGTTGATTTTTTTTCCCCTCCCCATCTTTAGTAAGCCTTCTACGAAGAAACACATCTTCCTTTCCTTGCTCAAGATTTTCACCATTAATATGAGAATTGCATATTCGGTCATTTCATTTCCTCTGTTAAACACAAACAGCCTAGTTTTGCATACATCTCATATCCATATTCCTTGTTTAGTTACCTAACATTCTCTGCAAACCACTCATGTCCCCAGCCAGCAACAGTACAACACCTGCATAAAAGATGACCCACACATTCCTTCTCCAACCAATATACTTCTACTATCACATTACGCAAATTGCTTTTGGAATTTTGATTAGTCCTATTTTAGCAGTCCTATTTCTAGCCAAGCACTCTCTCTTAATTCTCTTTGAACACATGAATAGCCTCCTCCCTCTGGCTTTCATCAATTCTTCTTAAGTGACAGGGACTTTAGCATCAAAACATACTGTACTGTCAGAATAGAGCTGGAAGGGTCCCTTGCTCAAGCAGCAGACCCTATACCATTCCAGACAAGTGGATGTCCAGTCTCTTCTTAAAAGCTTCCAGTGATGGAGCACCCACAAGCTGTTCCACTGGTTAATTGTTCTCACTGTTAGGAAATTTCTCCTTAGTTCTAGATTGCTTCTCTCCTTGATTAGTTTCCATCCGTTGTTTCTTGTCTTGCCTTCTGGTGCCTTGGAAAATAGGTCGACCCCCTCTTCTTTGTGGCAGCCCCTCAAATACAGAATCAGAACACTGCTATCATGTCACCCCTAGTCCTTCTTTTCACAAGATAGACATACCCAATTCCTGCAACCATCCTTCATATGTTTCAGCCTCCAGCCCCCTAATCATCTTTGTTGCTCTTCTCTGCACTCTTTCCAGAGCTGGTAAGACCCAGCACTGACTTGATGGCACACAGTTAATCAATTAATCATTTTACATGTTCCTTTCTCCTATTAGCATCCTCATTCTTCCAGAACCTATTTTTCTAATTCCAGGAACTGACTTTTCCTGTTCTCAGAAGTTTGGTATGCTAAGTATTTGATAAGATATGAATGTGACCCTCTCTCTCTCTCTCTCTCTCTCTCTCTCTCCAGATAACGGCAGGCTGAGTCCACTTCCATTGATGCTGGTTTCCTTTTGTAACCGTCTTTTAAAATTTGCAACACTGAACATTTCTTACATGTGTATCCATAATCTCTGCAAGTAAATGTTAAGCACCGCATCTAGTCTCACGCATGTTTCATTTCCGTCACATACTCCTCATACTGCTTTAAGCAATCCATCTAATCTCGGTGCATACATACGAGTACTCCTGAGACTGGAAGTGAGTACTGAAGCGGTTTTCATAACTATTTCAGAAAAGAGATTTATTTAAGAAAACACATGATAGGAAAAGATAAAGTCTAGTACATGGTGAACTGTATCGTCTCTGGAGAATCAAAAACGCAGGCACAAAGGCAGACAGACGTTACACCAATGTTAGCAATTTTGCAGACATAAAACAGGGAGAGTGATAGGAAAAGTAAGCACACAAACTAAATCTTAACTCTCCATCTGCAGTTTGCTGTTTCTTGTGATCAGCAGATTGTGAGATACTGAAAAATCAATGCCACTGAAATTGTATTTCCAATATCTTTTTAACCTGGTATCATCTGGATGTGGATTGCTGGTGAGGAGGTGTTTGGGGTTTTTTTTGTTTCCTTTATGTTTTTTTATTGCTTGTTTTTGAATGGTATATAGATGTTGTTTATCTCTATGTGCCTGTTGATGGCTGATTTATCCAAGACTTCCAGTAATTCTTTAGCATATTTGGACTTGGCTGGGTCTAGGGTGCTCACAGTTTCCCAGTTGAAATTATGGTTATATCTATATGTTGTAAAATTAAGGAGTTTTCATCTTGTCTTCATATTTGTGCAAAACAGTAGATACTATCTACAGTATATTTCAAGCCTACTCCCTTTATCAAATGCCAAGTGCACCATAAGCCATATTTCTCATGCTAAAACATTTCTCAATGATCTGCTGAAGAACAAATGTATGTTCTTATACATATTCTAATGCATAAGAATATCAACTAGCAGTTAGAAGACATGATGAAAACTCCTTAATTTCACAACACATGGACAGACTTAACCATAGTTTCAGCTGGGAAACTGTCAGCATTCTAGACGAAGCCAAGTCCAAAAGTTTTAGAGAATTCCTGGAAGCTTGGCACTCAGACAAATCAGCAATCAACGGGCACATAGAGATGAACAACATTCATTCAAAAGAGTCAATTTAAAAAAAGCCAAAAAAGGGGGGGGAAGCCCCAAACATCTCCCCACCAGCAATCAACACTCAGATGAGCAGAGATGAACACCAAGATTAACATTAGACCAACAACCAAAAAGTAAACAATACCAAATAAGGAACTACCAACTCAGATGAAAAAACTATCAGTAAACAACAGCCTAATAAAGGAATTACCAAGTACAATTCCACAAATACTGACAGAACAAGCCACTAAAATATAAGCAAACCCCACTCACTTCTAGCTCTGATGATGTTACCTAGTTTGGTAATGAAATGTCTGCAAGAAAACAACCTAGCTCACAGTGCACCAAGGATCCCAACAAGAATATCATGCATAGATCCCCTGCTCTAGCATCGCAGTGCACTGCAGAATTTTCAGAATTTTGTTGTGGGTGTTCCAACACTGGAGTTTTTAAAGAAGAGATTGGACAACCATTTGTCTGAAACAGTATAGGGCTTCCTGCTTGAACAGGGGGCTAGACTAGAAGACCTCCAAGGTCCCTTGCAACTCTTATTCTGTTATTTCGTTATTCTGTTCTGTGCTGTTATTTCTAAAACCACTCTTTTAAATCTCTGATTAAGGAGATTTCTCAGGAAATGAACAATGACTGCTTGTTATTTTCCCAATTAAGCCCCAACTTGTAGAGAATACTCACCCAGCCCTGACAGAATCTTGAGTCATAAAGTTTGACTCATAATTCTATATCATTGTTGATATTCCCTAAAGTGAGAACTAAAATGTCATGTGGGCATATCACTAGTAAGAGGTTGACAAACTGATATTAACATGCCTTTAAAAAAAAACAGTTTACGCTGCCATTTTTGCCGGAAATATCTTGAAATACTCTCCAAGGTGTGATTATTATTATTTTTTACAGTTCGGAAGAAGTGATGTCAGGAAACAACTTCAAATTAGAAATAATAATCCCAAGTTTTGATATATGTTATGAGGGTTTTTTTTCCTCCCCACCAAAGAATGCCCACGTAAATGGTATGAAATGCCCCAATTGATGGAGGCAGAAGCCAATAAAAACCACCAGATATGAGGAATGGCATCATTTTCAGCTTCTTTTATTGCAGTAGAATAGAATAACAGAGCTGGAAGGGACCTTGTAGATCATCTAGTCCAACCCCTCCCACCCAACCAGGAGACTCTACACCATTTCTGACAGAAATGTCCGGTCTCTTCTTGAAAGCTTCCAGTGATAAAGCTCCCATAACTTCTGAAGGCATCTGTTCCACTGATTAATTGTTCTCACTGTCAGAAAATTTCTCCTTATTTCGAGGTTGCGTCTCTCCTTGATCAGTTTCCATCCATTATTCCTTGTCTGGCCTTCAGGTGCTTTGGAAAATAGATTGACCCCCTCCTCTCTGTGACAGCCCCTCAAATATTGGAACACTGCTGTCATGTCTCCCCTGGTCCTTCTGTTCACTAGACTATCCATGCCCAGTTCCTGTAACTGTTCTTCAAATGTTTTAGCCTCCAGCAAAAGGGTCTCAGCAGCTAATGGCACCAAGACCCCAAACAATGCACAAACATCAATTTTATACAGTTATGATTAAGGAAGTTAATACCCTAAGAATCACTCATTGGTTCCTTGACACGTATTTTTTTTAGATTGGGTGCTTCTACTTAACCCTCCTTCTTCATACATTGCATGTTTATGCTAATAGTCTTTCTTATCAAAAGGGATGTGTGTTTTAGTATTATAATAAGCTTGTTGTTAGATGCGAAGTCGTGTCCAACCCATTGCGACCCCATGGACATCATTCCTCCAGGCCTTCCTGTCCTCTACCATCTTCTGGAGTCCATTTAAGCTCACGCCTACTGCTTCAGTGACTCCATCCAGCCACCTCATTCTCTATCGTCTCATTCTTCTATTGCCCTCAATCTTTCCCAGCATTAGGCTCTTCTCCAGTGAGTCCTTCCTTCTCATTAGGTGGCCAAAGTATTTTGAGTTTCAACTTCAGGATCTGGCCTTCTAAAGAGTAGTCAGGCTTGATCTCCTCTAGGACTGACTGGTTTGATCGCCTTGCAGTCCAAGGGACTCACAGGAGTCTTCTTCAGCACCATAGTTCAAAGGCCTCAATTCTTTGGCGCTCAGCCTTTCTTATGGTCCAACTTTCACAGCCATACATTGCAACTGGGAAAACCATGGCCTTGACTATACGTACTTTTATTGGCAGAGTGATGTCTCTGCTTTTTAGTATGCTGTCTAGATTTGCCATATAATAAGCTAGAGGTTACCAAAGTTTATGTCTACATGCCTTAGCTAGCATCCTTCTAACCTGTCCTTCTAACTTGTAACTTTCTTGTTGCTAGGCAGTAGTGTCCCACCATTCGTTACTGGTGTTCGCAGCTGCAACTTTCAGCCTCAGCAATTCCTTTAACAAATTCCTTTCCTAATCCCAACCTGAAACCTTCAGAATTAAAATGTGTGCACGGGAGAAGAAAAGCGAAAAGATGAAAGCATTTAAAATATTGTTTAGGGAATTTCTTTACCCCTGTTTGATTGCCACTCTCGTTCTGTTACTAGGCGAACAGGTTTGCTTAAATAATATAGGTCTATGTAAATTTTACAGCTCTCTATTTTTGTATTTGTTATGGCGTCCCGCTATGCATTCTGGGAAGCATAGTGTAATGATAGGGCTTTGGAGCTGCTGTTAACAAACCCTTCCTCTCCTTGCTGAACTACATTGATCGGATTTCTTTGTTCCTTTTGTATAGGAATCCATTCTGGCTATATAGAGCCGTGGTGGCGCAGTGTGGTTAGAATGCAGTATTGCAGGCTAATTCTGCCAAGTGCCAGCAGCTCAAGGTTGTTAGCTTTCCATCCTTCCAAGATCAGTAACATGAGGACCCAGATTGTTGAGGGCAACATGCTGACTCTATAAACCGCTTAGAGAGGGCTGTAAAGCACTGTGAAGCAGTATATAAGTGCTATTGCTATTTTTTATTGGCATATAGCCTCTAATTCAGATCTAATGTTTATGGCTAAGTTGCTTGCTATTTTAGCAAAGATATACAAGTAGTCCTTGACTTATCACCATTCATGTAATGATGGTTCAAAATTATCCCACTTAAATGCTATAGTTAAACCAGCAATATTCCTCCTCCCACCAGAGTCATAGCGTCCATTTGAAATCCAGCCAATCCACAGGTGGCATGATGTTTGGGTAACTGGCACAGTTGGCACGCATCTCAAGGTCTTCTCCAGCTTTCGTTTCTCTGTAACCATCTCCCTGATAAGGGAGACACATTCCTTTCTCAAGTGGATAGAGGCGGGAGAGGGAAAGTAGAAAGCGAAAGTTATCCCAAGCAAATATCCCCCCTCCCCCCAGTAGAATGACAGGCCCCGAAACAAGAGCACAAGAGTATATATGCAAGGAAGACAATAAGGATTTGGGGACCTGACAGATTGTCTGAAAGCCAAGCTATTCATCTGCCATTCGCTTTGCCAAGATCCATAGGTTGTAGAAACATTAACATCATGCTGGAAATGAGTATGTCTAGTTTAATGAAAAGAAGGATTAGGGGTGACATGATATAAGTCTTTCAATATCTCAGGGGTTACCCCAAAGAAGAGGGAGTCAAGCTATTCTCCAAAGCACCAGAAGGCAGGACAAGAAGCAATGGATGGCAACTAATCAAGGAGAGAAGCAACCTAGAACTAAGGAGAAATTTCCTAACAGCAAGGACAATTAACCAGTGGAACAGCTTGCCTCCAGAAGTTGTGAGTGCTCCATCACTGGAGGTTTTAAAGAAGAGATTGGACAGCCACTTGTCTGAAATGCTCTAGGGCCTCCTTCTTGACCAGGGGGCTGGACTAGAAGACCTCCAAGATCCCTTCCAACTCTGTTTATTCTATTCTATTCTATTCTATTCTATTCTATTCTATTCTATTCTATTCTATTCTATTCTATTCCATTCTATTCCATTCCATTCCATTCCATTCCATTCCATTCTATTCTATTCTATTCTATTCTATTCCTGGCCCTGAAAGATATCGGAGTTGCTTCAACAGAGAGTTTTGCCATCTTAATCAGAAATAAGCATTCAAACTTAGCTCGATGTTGCTAAGATGACAGCCCAAAATAGAAGACTGTTAATGCAGATTATTTTCACTGCTCTCTTTGCTTGTGCATTTGGCATCTTCTTTAGTGTTAGAAGCACAGCACTGAGTCCAATTTCCTGCTTAGAGCAGGAACTGAAATGAAAGCACCCACACCATATGTCTACGTATCTTCTTCCTGAGCATATCCTTCAAAGGGGAATGTCTCTTTTCCCAAGGAGCTAATTCTATTTTCAATCTGAAGTTTCCCCTATCATCAACCAAATTTAATCAGAAAGTAGACAAATATCCATATCTTCTTTTGTGGATAAGCGATACGCTTAGTGGCCTTCAAGAAACAAATAAGTAAGAGGTTTCTATGGAGAGTTAATACAGAATACAGAATAATAGAGTTGGAAGGGACCTTGTAGGTCTTCTAGTCCAGGGCTTTTCAACCTGTGGTACGTGTACCACTTGTGGTACGTTAATGAGTGGCAGGTGCCTAGCCAAGTGTAGTGGGGAAGGGAAAGAGCCAGCACAGGCAAAGACTTATAGTGAGAGAGTCCTCTGGAGCTGCAGATTTTACTTATGAATGGAGCCATTTGGGGAGGCTGCCTTAGCCAGCAGCCAGTACTTACATTTTTTTTTCTTCCTTAAGTGCCAGCTGGGCTCCTTACTTTCCTTTCTAGCCAGTAGCTAATTCTTAAAGGGGAAGTGCCTTTTTAAGCTAGTTCACTCAGCAGCTTGTCTTTTCTGTCTCTGGAGGCCTTTCCTTGTTTGATCAATATATGGAAGAGGGAAAATATGGGGGGGTTCAAATTCTTCCTTCAGAAGGAGATGGGAATGAGAAAAAGGGAGGCAGGGAAGGGAGGCAGGGAAGGAAGTCCCACCTTAGCACTTGGCCACCAGCAGCCCTGCCATTGACTTTGCTTGTCAAAAGGCTGCAGAAGGGGATCACATGACCCTGGGACACTGTGACCATCATAAATATGAATCAGTTGCCAAGCATCCAAATATAAATCACATGACCCTGGGGATGCTGCAATGGTCATAAGTGTGAAAAATGGTCATAAGTCATTTCAGTGCAATTGCAACTTTGAACAGGTTTTTTTTTGTCACCAAGTTTTTGACACCTTGCTAGGTGGTACTCGAATATTGCCATAACCTAAAAGTGGTACAATCGGTGAAAAGGTTGAAAAGCCCTGTTCTAGTCCAACCTTCTGTGCAGGCAGGAGCCCCTATATCATTCCAGACAAATGGCTGTCCAATTTCTTCTTAAAATCCTCCAGTGATGGAGCATCCACAACCTTCAGAAGCAAGTCGTTCCTCTGATTGTTTTCACAGTCAAGAAATTTCTCCTTAGTTCTAGGTTGCTTCTCTCTTTGGTAAGCTTCCATCTGTTATGTCTTGTCCTGTTATTTTAATTCCCAGTGTCAAGCGCCAGGGAAATCAGGAGATCCAGGCAGTTCAAATGAGTATAAAGATTTATTGCAAGCTTAAGCTCTCTACAAGAATCTGAACTACTAACCGTCCAAGCAAATTGGTGGTAGATAAGAGTCACAGGAATCCAGGGTGGGCTGGACTCTCTTGTGGGCATGAAAGGATGCATGACTAATGACGCATTTGACCCCTCCCTCAGCCTGATCATCTCCTACACCCAGTGTCCTCTCCAAGGACTTACCAGGTTCCGACCATGCTCAGCTAAGAAATGCAGACTATGGTGACCACAGACTGTCCCTTGTTAAGACCCGCTTCCCACCTCTAGTAAAACAAAATCTTTCTCTCTCTCCTTTCCCTCTGTGCTGTATTTTTCAGCGTGCCTGTAATTTATACCATGATTCTCCCCTCGATAAGCAGCCAGGAATTAAGCAGAGAACATCTGATTTCAGATCACACCACCATCTAAAAATAGACCCAGTCAAAATCGCTGCAAAGAAGGCTTGAGAGGCAGAAGTTGATTGGCTGTCTGTCGGAGGCTGAAACAGAGTCACCAATTGGCAGATGGCTGAGCTGCGTCCAGCCCTCTGTGCACACAGCGCACGGGCAGCTGTGTCTAAGACGATCTGGCTGCCACAGGTCAACACAAGATAAACTGGGGCCGAGCCAAAGCGATGCTAAGATTTTCATCAAAATCAGGTTTTTCAAAAAGATTGCAACATGACCGATCCAGGAAAAAACGTGGGGAAATCAATGGCTCCAAAATGGATGAAGAGGAAAAAAGGACAAATATTGTACAATAGCTTTCATTGCACAAGGGCAATTAAAATATTATCACCAAAGCCTCACAGAAGGCAAGCCTGATAAAATATAGAGGAACATTATCCAAAGGCATTTGGACACCAGCATCTTTATTCATGGCCATGCTAGCCCAGCACACACAACCAAGCTGTAAAAAGATAATGAAACCCAATACATCATTTTTTTTTTTTAAAAAAAAATGCATTCAGATAGAACAGTGGCTCCCAACCTTTTTTATACCCTGCACCCCTAGAACGCTTCCGATACATTCTCGCACCCCATACAAAAGTTCAAAATAACGGCAACGAATTATGCATATACATTATAATTTTGAAACTTCTAAACCAGGGGTCTTCAGACTTGGCCCTTTTATGACTTGTGGACTTCAGCTCCCAGAATTCCTGAGCCAGCGTGCCTGACTGAGGAATTCTGGGAGTTGAAGTCCACAAGTCATAAAAGGGCCAAGTGTGAAGACCCCTGTTCTAAACCCAAGTTTTCACACCCCCTCGAATATCATCTCGCAACCCCAGGGGGTGCAAGCACCCCCGGTTGGGAACCCCTGAGATAGAAGCGAGCAAAACTTACCACTAAGCTTCAAATCCAATATACAGATGCTTAGAAGAAGGGAGAGAATATAATACTTAGACCCCTGGTGTATGTCATTCTCCTAAACCAGGGGGAGGCAATCTGGGCTCTTTTATGACTTGTGGACTTCAACTCCCAGAATTCCTGAGTCAACATGGCTGGTTCAGGAATTCTGGCTGTTGAAGTCCACAAGTCATAAAAGAGCCAAGGTTGCCTACCCCTGTCCTAAACAAACTGTTTTTTGAAATTGTACAGATAGTCCTTGACTTACGACGACAATTGAGACCAGAATTTTTGTGGCTGAGCCAGGTGGTTGTTAAGCAAGTTATGTTTGATTTTATGAACTTTTCCCCCCATGGTTCTTAAGCGAAATACTGCAGTTGTTAAGTGAACTATGCCGTTGTTCAGCAAATTATTGATTTTGCTTGTCGGAGGCCTAAATAGTGATGATATGAGCTGGGACACTGCAACTATGATAAATACATGCCAAATTGCTGAGTACCCAAATTTTGACCACCTGTCCCTGGGGGATGCTGCAACAGTTGTAAATGCAAGAACTGGTTGTAAATCTCTTGTCTGAGTGCCGTTGTAACTTTGAACGGTCGCTAAACACATGTTGTAAGGCAAGGAGTACCTGTAAATTAATTCAAAACCGGACAACCATTTGACAATTGACCGTTAGAGGAAACGATTGCGAGACCCAGATGGACAATGGATAACTTGTCCTTGTTTTGGGATTTTTATCTACAGGTGGTCCTGTATGACCACAATGGAGCCCAACATTTCCATTGCTAAGCGATACAGTTGCTAAGTGAGTTTTGTCCCATTTTATGACCTCCACAGTTGTTAAGTGAATCACTGTTAAGTTAGTAACAGGGTTGTTAAGTGAATCTGGCTTCACAGGTTGCACAAGGGGATCATATGTCCCCGGGACACTGCAACCATTGTAAATGTGAACCAGGTGCCAAGCATCCGAATTTTGATCACGTGACCATGGGGATGCTGCAATGGTTGTGTGAAAAATAGTCATAAGTCACTTTTTTCAATGCCGTTGTAACGTTGAATGCTCACTAAATGAATCGTTGCAATTTGAGGACTATCTGTATTGACCTTTAGTCTGAGCTTCTCAAAGGACCACTCATGGTCCTGGCATCTGGGTATGACTTTACTCTTACTGTGCCTTCTGCCTGGTAGCATCTCACCTGCCTTCTTTGGAGAAGAAGAATCTCATCCCTTCTCCCAGAGTCTTTAATTCTCATTATTTTTGCTTCCATCATGCGATGGTTCTATTTTTAATCCTGTGCTGCAGATAGCAGTTGTTTTGATGTACTATTGTTTTATGACGTCTTTGTGTTTATTTTTAGATGTGTTCAGTGTGGAGCAGAAATACTGTTTGGCGTATCATGTCAGAAGCAGAGATGAAGTCTTAGCAAAGTATCTGGAGACAACCACAGCTTTAAGAAGGCTGCAGAATCCTGGCCTAAGCTTCATATCTTCTGGGTGCTGACTGTGATTCCTAAAGCTGTTTTTCTAATCTTCGGTTCCTGGGCAAATACAGATGTAACCAAATCTGAGAGGAATTTTTGTACCTCAGAAGGCCAGAAACAGGAGTGATCTCTGATTCGTGGGGCTATTCTTCTTAGTACAGGTAGTCCTCGGCTTACAAACAGTACGTTTAGTGACTGTTCAAAGTTGCAACGCCACTGAAAAGTGAGCGATGACCGTTTTTCACACTTACACAACCGTTGCAGCATCCCCATGTTCACGCGATCAAAATTCAGCGGCTTAGCAAATGACTCGTAGTTATGACGGTTGCAGTGTCCCGGAGGTCATGCAATCACTTTTTGCGAACATCTGACAAGCAAAATCAATGGGGAAGCCAGATTCACTAATTTAATAACTGCAATGGTTCACATAGCAACTATGTCAGGAAAGGTCATAAAATGGAGCAAAGTTCACTTAACAAATGTCTCAGCAACAAAAATGTTGAGCTCAATCATAGTCACAAGTCGACGCTGTGCTTCCTAATTTAAGGTGATATCAGGTTTTTTTAATTTGTTGACATCGCTCAGGGCAGATGGAACCTGTTCAGAATTATGGAAGTGCTTCCTTTATGGGTGACAAGATGATCTTGAACTAATAGGATTAGGACAACCAATAATTCTAGATGCCTTTTATTATCATCTTTGATAAATCACACATGTAAAACAGAGCCGTGGTGGTGCAGTGGTTAAAATGCAGTACTGCTGGCTACTTCTGCTGACTCCCGGCTGCCTACAGTTCGGCAGTTCGATTCTGTCCTGCTCAAGGTTGATTCAGGCCTTCCATCCTTCCAAGGTCAGTAAAATTAGGACCCAGATTGTTGAGGGCAAGATGCTGACTCCATAAACTGCTTTAGAGAGGGCTGTAAAGCACTCTGAAGTGGTATATAATTCTAAGTGGCATTGCTATTGTTAAGGACTGATGGTATTTCACCTCAGCCACAGTTTACAACCTGGCAATTCAGTGGGACTATTTTTACAAGCATCAAGGACAGAATAACAGAGTTTGGAAGGGACCTTGGAGGTCTTCTAGCCCAATCCCCTACTCTGGGCACAAAGGGGTAGAAATTTCAGTAGAAAAGCTGAAATTCGGCGTGTCTTGATCATTGTCAAAGCTAAGCCACTTGATTGATGAGTGCTTAGCCTATTTTGTGCTTATGGAATCTGCCAGTCTCTGAAACATAATAGAACATGGATATCTGTGGTGAATAGGGGCAAAATGCTGCACCTTGAACTTAGCTTGAGGAGAAGCGCAGCTTTGTCGTGGTTTGTAACACAATGCGGAGATCGACAATTCTGCCCGAGGTTTTATGTCTGTGCTGAGAAGATGAACAAACTCTTCTGACTTGAAGGGCTGATGGATTGGGAAGGAAGCAGCTCCAGCCAATAGACTGTCAAGTATGAAAAACTTCAGTGCTAAATTTACAGCTGTTGTATAATCATTCCAAAGAGGGCCCTGCGGGTTTGCAATTTAAATGGATTTCTCCTTTTCTGTTATGCATGGTTTTTTTTGACATTCGTGGAACCTGTTAGCGCTACTGAACAATTCTCACTCTAAACTTGCAATATTGTGAGAGTTGGACAAGATGCTACGCTGGGCCTGACCATAGCAATGGTGTGAGTGGTTCGCTGTTTCTCTTCCCCTCGGCTGTCTCCTCATGCTTGTAGCTGGAAGAGATTTTGTGTTATATTTTAGAAGTGGGGATGTTAAGAAGAAGTCGCCTATGGAGATTCTCAGTCATCCAGCTCATCATTATCCCAAAGGTGCTTTTTCAGGAGGAAACTGCACTTCCTTGTTTTTCTTTGAAGATATTTCACTTCTCATCTAAGAAGCTTCTTCAGCTCTGACTGGATGGTGGGGAATGGAAGGATTTATATTCCTTGTAGACAGCTGGTCATTTGCCTTCTTTTAGAGGGTCGTTGAAGCCACCTGGAGGTTTTATCTGTGTCCTCAGGGTCATCTGAGTAAGGCAAATGGGTGTGGAGCCTTCTTGGAACTGCTGAAAGGACTGTGTTGTAGACTGTTGCCCCCAACGAGCTGGGTCTCCTAGTGATTGACCCAAAGTCCCCCAACTGGTTTTCATGCCTAAGGTGAGACCAGAATTCAGTGTCCTAGTGATTGGCCCAAATTCACCCAGCTGGCTTTCATGGCTAATGCAGGACTAGAACTCACACTCTCCTGGTGATTGGCCCAAAGCTACCCAGCTGGCTTTCATGGCTAAGGTCAGACTAGAACTCACAGCTTCCTGCTTTCTAGCCTGATGCTTTAACCACTCTACCAAACCCGTTGGTTAATAACAGAAGAAGCCATTCCTTGCAAATAAAGCCACGTGCAGAAAAGAAAAAAAACAATCCCCACAGTCTCTTGTCAGCAGAAGGTTGAGGAAACAGCTATGACGCATTCAGAGAACTATGGACTCTGCTTTCTCACAAGGCATTCCATGTGAGCTGTACCATTTATTCTCTTATTAAATCAGGATACCACCCATTAAGTATGGCTGGCCATAAATGCTGTGTTCATCTCCCTGGCATTTGGATCTGAGCTTGGTGCAAGGTCTCTGCCAATCTTCCTCTCTGCTTGCCAGGTCATCATCCACTGATTTTGTGGGCTTCCTGGACGCATCTGCCAGGCGAGCCACTGACCCTCGGCTTCTCATTTGACACAAATCCAAGCTTTCAATAGCCCACTACGAACCCATCCCGGGCGAGTGTCTCTACAAGACACAGCAAATAAATCACCCAGGCTTTTATCAGACAAAGCACATCACCAGAAAAAATCCGAATCTGCTAATGGAACCCTTGATGGTCGGCTAAATATTTTATCAGGCTTATAGCACTCTCTCTTCTGACAGATACGGTTTAATGGTTCACTTGGGCTCAGGGAGTTAAGACTTTTCCACATGCTGTTCATTATGGGAGCACTATAAACAGGCGGGCTTGGGCAATTGCAGTTTTTTAACTAATAGTAGTAATAATAATAAAGTTGGAAGGGCCTTGGAGGTCTTCTAGTCCAACCCCCTGCTCAGGCAGGAAATCCTATGTCATTTCAGACAAATGGTTGTCCAGTCTCTTCTTAAAAACTTCCAGTGCATTCACAGCTTCTGGAGGCATGTTGTTCCACTGATTAATTGTTCTCACTGTCAGGAAGTTTCTCCTTAGTTCTAGGTTGCTTCTCTCCTTGATTAGTTTCCTATCCGTTGCTTCTTGTCCTGCCTTCAGGCGCTTTGGAGAATAGCTTGACTCCCTCTTCTTTGTGGCAACCCCTGAGATATTGGAACACTGCTATCATGTCCCCCGTCGTCCTTCTCTTCATTAAACTAGACATACCCAATTCCAGCAACCGTTCCTTATATGCTTTAGCCTCCAGTCCCCTGATCGTCTTTGTTGCTCTTCTCTGTGCTCTTTCTAGAGTCTCAACGTCTTCTTTACATCATGGTGACCAGTGTGACTCTTGGTTTCCTTTCTAAGACAACCTCCATTTCCTTTGTAGACGTCATTCCCTCTTTTGGTGGGGAAGCGCTGTTGGCCTTTGATCAGATTTGATATTCTTAGGATAATAAGAGGATTTGGGTGGCGGTGAGGGCAGCTCCTCCTAGTGGTGGCTGCTGGATACTGCCCACCTATCAGGGAGGTCCTGAGCTGAGCACAGACCAAACCTACATCAGGCTGAGGCAACAAGCTGGTCAGGTTTTTTTTGTCTACCCTTCTTTTTTCCAAGAATATTCTGGGTGCTCTGTTATTACGGAAGGAAAATGGCTGCCACTACAGGTCGTCCTTGACTTACAAACATGCGTTTAAGTGACCCTTCAAAGCCACAGTCCGCCCTTGAAAAAAAGTTATTTATAACCTTGTAATAATAATAATAATAATAATAATAATAATAACAACAACAATAATAATAATAATAATAATAATAATAATAATAATAATAATAATAATAATAATAATAATAATAATATATAATAATAATAATAATAATAATAACAATAAAATAATAATACATAATAATAATAAATAAAGGACCTTGGAGGTCATCAAGTCCAACCCCTGCTCAGGCAGGAAACCCTACACCATTTCGGAAATGGCTGTCCAGTCTCTTCTTAAAAACTTCAGTGTTGGAGCATTCACCGCTTCTGAGGCAGGTTGTTCCACTGGTTAATTGTTCTAACTGTCAGGAAGTTTCTCCTCAGTTCCAGGTTGCTTCTCTCCTTGACTAGTTTCCATCCATTACTTCTTGTTCTGCCCTCAGGCGCCTTGGAGAATAGCTTGACTCCCTCTTCTTTGTGGCAACCCCTGAGATATTGGAAGACTGCTATCATGTCCCCCCTCGTCCTTCTCTTCATTAAACTAGACATACCCAATTCCAGCAAATGTTCCTGATATGCTTTAGCCTCCAGTCCCCTAGGGGAACAAAAATGTTAACAAAAATGGTGATAGTTCACAAAGATTATTAGGTGCAAATACTTCCACAGCCAGGAAGATAAAACAGGAATGGTTAAATCGATCGTTTTATTCAAAGAGGAGAATATATTTAAGCACTTTTTTTATACTTGGATGTCACTTCGGGATTTTGTGCGTTTAATGAAAAAAAATATGAAATTTTGACTTGGTTTTGTCGATTAGATAGATTTGTCGTTATAGAAATGGCTAGTTATATACTATATATATGTGTAAAAGCAAAAAGTTGAGGCTGGAGTGTTTTCATCTTGCACTGTGTTAAAAAGAGTCAGAAGTCAACGCCTTTTTTTTTCTTTTTTCCCTTGTACCTCACCTTTTCTTTTTTTCCCCCTCTCTTTCTCCTTCCTCTCTTTTTCATTTCTATTTTTCTTTGTATTTTATATATTAAATTAATATTTTTTAAAAAAGCTATGTAGGAGCGTTTTTGACATTTACCGCTATTGCAGCATCCCCACGGTGTGCGATCACGGCAACTGGCTCATGTTTTTGATGGTTGCGGTGTCCTGGGGTCATGTAATCATCTTTTGCAACCTTCTCACAAGAAAAGCCAGTGGGCAAGCCAGATTTATTTTACAACCGTGTTACTAACTTACCAACTGCAGTGATTCACTTGAGAACTGTGGCAAGAAAGGTCGCAAAATAGGGCAAAACTCACTGAATGACTGCCTTTGTTGGGCTCAATTGTGGTCATAAATGGAGGACTAACTGTAGCGAGGAACGACGTCCCCATGATCCTAGTATTTCCTGGCATGGCAGAGCCCAGGGCCTTCAGGGGGAAACAGAACAAAGGGCTCCCTTCTCCAAGTAAACTTTTGCAAACATCAGATATGCTTTTACGACGACTTTGGACCAACTTTTCACATATAAGCATCTCCCATCTTCTCCTCCAGAGATGGAAAGCCCATGGTCCAGATGCTTACAAGGCTTTGCTTCTTATCCTGGATCTAAACTGGGTATGTTTAGGCTAATGAAATTGGGTATGTCTAGTCAGGAATTGGGTATGTCTAGTCTAATGAAAAGAAGGACTAGGGGAGACATGATAGCAGTCTTCCAATATTTGAGGGGTTCCTGCAAAGAAGAGGAGGTCGAACTATATTCCAAAGCACCAAAAGGCAAGACAAGAAACAATGGATGGAAACTAACCAAGAAGAGAAGCAACCTGGAACTAAGGAGAAATTTCCTAGCAATCAACCAATGGAACAACTTGCCTTCAGAAGTTGTGGGTGCACCATCACTGGAGGCTTTCAAAAAGAGATTGACAACCATTTGTCTGAAATGACATAGGGTCTCCTGTTTGAGCTGGGGGTTGGACTAGAAGACCTCCAAGGTCCCTTTCCACTCTATTATTCTATGTCCTATGTTCTAAATTCTCTCGACCCCACACGGCCTCCAATTTTCAGAGCTCAATTGCTATGATTTAGTCTTCCCAGTTGTCTCTTCTCCAACTGATGTGTTTCCTCCCCCCCTTCACTCCTGTGAGGCTTTTTCTAAATTGCAGCTGGATCAAATATTTGCTGAGAGGCTTACAACTTGGGAATAATAATAACAATAAAAAAGAAAGAAAGAAATGAGCTGAAGCCCAAATAGAGACATCAAATTGTGGCTGCAGGAGCCACGAGAGGAAATTTCTGACCTTCTCCTTCAGCAAAGGTTTCCCAGCATGAGAGTTCCTGTTTCAAAAACCCCAGATTTCCATTTAGAAAGCCCCAGTGAGAATCTCAGCTGTGGGGGGAAGAGACAGACAGAGAGGGGAGGATCGATTTAACAGTTAACAGCTTGGAAACAAGTGCAAACGTTTTAGATTGAACTTTGGACTGCTCCTCAAAGAGTTTGGCAGTATCGGACAGTGTCATGTTTCTTATCCGGGAGAGGCTAAAATACAGGTCGTTCTCAACTTACAACCACAATTGAGAAAAAAAAAAATCCGTTGCTAGGCGAGACGATCGTTAAATTAATTCGGCCCCATTTTACAACCTTTCTTGCCACTGCTGTTAAGCAAATCACGGCAATTGTTAACTTTCTAACACAGTGGTCCAGCAAATCTGGCTTCCCCATTGACTTTGCTGGTCGCAAAAGGGGATGGCGTGATTCCGGGGACACTGCAACCGTCACGAGGACAGGCCAGTTGCCAAGCATCCCAATTTTGATCATGTGACCGTGGAGACGCTGCAATGGGCTTAAGTGTAAAAAAAGGTCATAAGTCACTTTTTTTTCCAATGCTGTTGTAACTTCGAATAGTCACTGAGTCATGGGTTTCCAACCCCCGGTCCGTGAACCTGTACTGGGCCACAGCATGCCAGCAACCGGTCCACACAAACAAGCAAAGCTCCATCCATGGGATGCAGGCAGTACACAAAACCATGCACTCTCCGGTCTGTGGAAAAACTTTTCTCCACGGAACCGGTCCCTGGTGCCCCAAAAAGTTGGGGACCTCTACACTAAGTGAATGGCTGTAATTCGAGGACAGCATCAACCAGAATACTCCTCCAGAGCTGGAGATGTAAACGCAACAGATTTGATCAAATCTTCGTGGTTTGACGAGGTTAACTAGTAAATTTGTCTCATTAGAAGAAAAGTAATTCCTTAAAAATGGGTCGGGGGGGGGGCTGACTTTTTACTGCCTTCTGGAGAATATTGCAAAGAATGGAGGATCTTGAGATCTCGCCAATTTTTTAATTTTTCATTACCTTAAGGTATCCTGAGTGTCAGCCTATGTGTGACTCTCTTGAGTTGATGGATGCAGGCAGCAATATATTATGTGGCAAGGTAATCCCTGGATTACAGATTTGAGCTGTCAGATATATACTGGAACGAGGAAGCGTGGAAGCAGAGATTAGAGGACTCAGCTCTTGATCATTTTATTATAGGCACGAAAAAGGCCTTGATATATATATTTTAAAGAAACACATAATGGGGGAGAATGAATGTGTGTATCTCTCCGTGTGTGTGTGTACAAGTTGTTATTGACTTATGACCACAATTGAGAACAGAATTTCCATTGCTAAACAAGGTGGTTGTTGAGTTGCACCCTGTTCTAAAAACTATTTAAATTTCCTGACAATTTGAACAATTAACCAGTGGAACAACCTGCCTCCAGAAGCGGTGAATGCTCCAACACTGGAAGTTTTTAAGAAGAGACTGGACAACCATTTGTCTGAAATGGTAGTGGGTTTCTTGTCTGAGCAGGGGGTTGGACTAGAAGACCTGCAAGGTCCCTTCCAACTCTGTTATTCTATATTCTATATTCTATTTTGCCATGGTATTAAGTAAACACTGCAATTGTTAAGTGAATCACACAGTCGTTAGGCAAATCCATCTTCCCCTGTTGTTTTTGCATGTCAGAAGCTAGCTGGGAAGGTTGCAAATGGTGATCACATGACCACAGGACCTTGCGATTGTAGTAAATACATGCCAATTGTCAGCAACATGATTTTTGATCATGTGACCGGGGAGATGCTGTGACGGTTTAAAGTTCAAAGTTGTAATTCACCTTTTTTCCCCATTGCCATTATAATTTGAAATTGTCAAGGTAATAATTTAACAGCTAACCAGCTTATGTAATGTGAGATGTATGATGTAATGTTGGGAATGACTCAGCAGGGTCTATGTGCCTTTAAGAGCCAGCTGGGTCTGTGTCTCTTTAAGAGCTTTGTATAAAAGGGAAGGTTCCGCAGATGTGTGCTCTCTCTTTCATTTTCTTGCTGTAACTGCTATATGTTGGAGACTGATGTATTAGCACGTGTATGTATATTGTTCCTGGTGTATGATATTGTAGATAGTGTAAAATAAATCACCATTTAATATAGACCACTGTTTACTATGTTTACTCCTGGGTTAAGACTGTGCATGCTCTAACAAAAATGGTGCTGAATGAATTGCTATAAGCTGTGGACTAGCTGTACAATTGATTTCCTCCAAGTCAAATGTTGTTTCTGAATCAGACTGGTCCCACAGCCTCTGTTTCTGGACTTGCCAGATCTAGTCTTTGTTAGGAAGCACGCTTGGGATAAAACTACACTTCGGTTGTGCTTGTGCCATGCTAGCTCAAATCTGCACAATCTGATTGGAATTACCTTTACCTTTGTAGCAGAGGTGCGACTAAGTCTGGTAATCTATGCGTCGCCATCTGTACATTTCTAAAAAGCAGTATATGAATGCCTTGTTTATGAGTAGAGGTAAAATACCTGCAGGGCCCATCTGTTGAAGATCATGTTATAGGGAAAACTGTGGAATGTCAGAAGAGTAAATTGTAAAGAGCAGGAATTCATGAATGAAGTAGAAAAAAAGAAAAACAGGTTTCTGGCAAACTGTGATGGAGTGTGCACCTGGAGAAGCAGTGGAGGGAGTCTCAGCAGCCCAGAACTTTCCCAGGGTGCAGGCAACACATTCCAGAGAGGGGCCCAAAACAAGAGACTGTGTTGTCCCAAGCTGAATGGGAGAAGTGGGAAGAGGTTCAGGATAGCCTCACACTAGACATTCTCCAGATGTATCTAGTAGGGTAGAAGATTATTGCCTTAGTTGGGCAGGATTCATTCTGTTGGATATAAGTCAGACCTGGGAACTTTATAGCCCATGGGTCATGTCTGGCCCTTGGGCTGCCCCACTCTGGTCCACGTCAGTGGGCAGCATCAGTGGGAGAGTCGGGTATCATGGGGGGGGTTGGGGGGGTGGCGATGGCCCTCCACAACAGTCTCAGTTTCTCATGTGGCTTCTTGGGAAAAGAACAGAATAACAGAATAATAAATTTGGAAGGTCTAGTCCAGGGGTAGGCAACCTTGGCTCTTTTATGATTGTGGACTTCAACTCCCAGAATTCCTGAGTCAGCATGGCTGATTCAGGAATTCTGGGTATTGAAGTCCACAAGTCGTAAAAGAGCCAAGGTTGCCTACCCCTGGTCTAGTCCAAGCAAGCAAAAAAACCTTATACATTTCAGACAATGGTTGTCCAATCTCTTCTTAAAAACCTCCAGTGATGAAGCACCCACAACTTCTGAAGGCAAGCCATTCCACTGGTTTATTGTTCTCACTGTCAGGAAATTTCTCCTTAGTTCTAGCTTGGTTCTCTGCTTGATTACCTTCCATCTATTGCTTCTTGCTCTTATTAATTAATTGCCCGCTCTTGCTTTAAACAAATGAAGGATTGAACTTGATTGGATTTCACTAAGTGAAATCCAAGGGGGAAGAGGACCATAATAGATCAGATGTTGCCCTATGACATTTAAAGCAGCAAAAGGTCATGTTGTCTTTTAAAGGTTTCGGCCTGACATAAACCAAGAGAAAGAATGCAACAAGGTAGCCTGATGATGTGGAATGGATTGATGAATCCATGTAGGGAAATGGTGTATGTTCAGTTATGAACAAAAGGGCTACAATACACAACCAGAAGTATGAACTAGTGTCATCTAGGTTCTTGCAAAGGTGTTTTTTTTCAAGAGGCAACTCTTTGTCTTTCCTTGAAAACATTTTGCTTCTTGGATGAGAAGCGAAACGTCTTCAAGGAAAAACAAAGAATGTCCAGTTTCCTCTTGAAAAAGCCCCTTTGGGACAACCATGATGTGGATGGACTGAGAATCTCCATAGGAATCTGTCATCTAGGTTGTGTGGATGAGTGTGAAAGTGAGAAGTAAGAGGCTGATGATAGTTGCATGTTACACTGAATATGACAGTGGAAGAACCAGAGAAACGTGTAGGGGGAAATTATACAATAGCCTAAATAAATGCAATTCAGAGGGGAAGTATTTTGCTAGATGACAGGAATGGATGGGTGGGGACAAGATAAGAGAACAACAAAAAACAAAACAAAACAAAAAAATAATTTCACCTTAAGAGACTCAAGAATATGTGAGAATGGTGATCAGCGAGCATCTACTTAGAATAAAATCTGTATTTTGAACTTATTGTTTAAATCCATTCATATATACACAAAGCAAAAGAATGATTGGTTGCCATGATATAAAAAAGATGTTGAGACTCTAGAAAGACTGCAGAGAAGGCAGGACAAGAAGCAACGGATGGAAACTAATCAAGGAGAGAAGCAACCTAGAACTAAGGAGAAACTTCCTGACAGTGAGAACATTCAACCAGTGGAACGACTTGCCTTCAGAAGCGGTGAATGCTCCAACACTGGAGGCTTTCAAGAGGAGACTCAACAGCCACTTGTCTGAAATGATATAGACTCTTCTGCTTGTGCAGGGAGTTGGATTAGATGACCTCCAAGATCCATTCCAACTCAGTTATTCTATGTTCACTCCCATTTCTTTGATTTCATACTGTTGCCTCAGTTCCTTGACAAAAGCAGAGGGGAAAAATATCACTATATTTTTTGTGGGGGAAAAAATCAGACTTAAGTTGTCTTCAAAGTTAGTGACTGTAACTTTTAACATTTGCTTTCTGTGCTTCATATTTCCAAAAATGTTGTTCTTTCTACAATGGAATAAACCCTGGTGCTTTAATCTGAGTGCAATTAGTTGACTCAACGAATCTGACACTCATTTTTGTCTTGATTAGGTTGAAAACATGTATATATATATATATATATATATATTTCTGAAAGCAGTGAAATGATTTCAGTCTGTTATTCCTAAATGCAATTTTGTACTCAAGCGAGAAGGGGTTAGCGTCACAATCTGTTTTGCTATTCAACATAGTAGCATGTGTTCTCCACAGTTATTATCAAGTACTAAGAACTCTGAAGAATGAACTAGCATTTAAAGACCTAGAGTTTGATGGATCCAATTTCTGATTCCTTATCTCTCTTCCACTCCCATCAGTTAAAATTGTAACTATAATGGAAAGGACAAAAAAAATGTATTTATTCAAGAATGTGGGGATGTAGGTGTATTTCTACTGAAAATAATTTGAAGTGGTTAGTGGACTAAAACATTTGAGACGGTGCATGAACTAAGAAGATCCCACCTTCAACCCTACTTACAAATTGGTTCTTAACTTTGGTTAATTTTTAATGTCTAATGTTTTTGTATTTTTGCTTTGGTGATGTTGCTAAGTTGGCCAGAGACACTGGACACTGAGATGGTTGGTTTCCAATGATTTTCCCCCCTCTGCCTTACTGTTAGCTGTTCAAGGCAGAGAAAGGCAAGAAAAAGACATGGCAGGATTTTTCAAAATCACGTAGGCCTGTCTAAATTTCTCTTTCCCCCATCTTATATTAAACAAAGAGAGCCGATTTAATGTAGAAGCTAAGGCATCAGGCTAGTAAAGCGGGAGACCATGAGTTGCCACCGAGCTAAACAGAGAAAGCAATATATAGCAAAGGAGCTGTCTGTGGTGCTGAAATTTCACCTTGGGAGCTTTGACATTTAGAGCTGATAAATATTTCTCTCATGGGATTTGTTATCTATATGTCTGTGCTATTAGAATGTGCTTGAGCCTATATTTCCCCATGCTCTCCATCTTGATATTCCCCCATGTCCTTGTCTCCCTTCCTATTTATTATAGAAAAATGATTTTAGCTTTTCCTGTAGAGACAGTACTAAAGGACAGGACAAGATTACATCTGAATTGTGTATGGCCAGTATGCACATACATGGGAGATACATAGTGGTTAGCTTAAGTTCTCGGATGACTGAAGAGGTTGAATCCAGAAGGTTATTGCTGTGTTGAAGTGGAAAGAGAAGAATATTGAATCTTTATATTTTCACCGGTTGTTGGGTGCAAAAGACCAGGTCCACAGGTGAAGGTCCAATTAAAGTGATTTATTGCTACTCATGTCTATGCACAGAGTTAGCACCTGCTAGGAGTTAGATAAGGGTTAATGGAATTCAAGGGGACTGGACTTAGTTTGACTGTGTCTGTGAAGGGATTCTAGGGTGATCCCTCGTTTAACTCCACCCCAGGTTCTGCCACCCCTTCCCATACACCTGTTATTCCGAAGGTTAATTATTTCAAGATGAGGTTTGTCTTCTAGCACTAGAAAAGGAAATGGTGTGTTGAGTCCATAATTGCTCTCATAGCAGATTTATCCATCCATGCTTTTTGACAATTAGCAACTAGTTTTCTTTGGATGAGAGTCTGAACTTTGAAAAAGTTCAGAGTAAAACACATCCCTGTAACTGTATGAGATATCTGTTGATCATCCATCCAATATATGACTAGGGGTGATATGATAGAGGTGTTTCAATATCTGAGGGACTGCCACAAAGAAGAGGGAGTCAACCTATTCTCCAAAGCACCTGAAGGCAGAACAAGAAACAATGGATGGAAACTAATCAAGGAGAGAAGCAACCTAGAACTAAGGAGAAACTTCCTGACACTGAGAACAATTAATCAATGGAATGGCTTGCCTTCAGAAGTTGTGGGTGCTCCAACACTGGAGGCTTTTAAGAAGAGATTGGACAACTGTTTGTCCAGAATGGCAGAGAGTCTCCTGCTTGAGCAGGTGGTTGGACTACAAGACCTCCAAGGTCCCTTCCAACTCTGTTATTCTGTTTTATTGTCTTGGACAATAACAGTTTGCTTTTGTGTTTGCATGTATGTACAGCTCTGTAGCCTTATTTTCCAAGAATGTACATTCCTTCATTCTAATGAGCAAATTCCTGTTTGCAGCCTACCTTTCTTTCTAACTTTCAACATCAGTCCCCCCTCCCATGCCCAAAGTATTGTGAATCAAATGAACCCACACAAACTAGGTGTGTGTATGGGGCGTTATTAGCACCTGCAGAAGGAAGTAAAAACTGACAAATATACTGTACCAAAACCCATAGCTGAAGAAACAAGTAGAAAAATTAGAAGAGAAAAGACATTTCTCCTCTCAGTAATGTCCACTGAGAACTGAGCACGTTATTTCTCAAAAAAATAAAAAGAAATGTTGCACTTCAGTTGGAAAAGAAACCTGGAAGAGAGATGTGGAATATCTTCAGGGAAATCATGAATCCCTGGCTGGAATTCAGAAAAGAACCACACAGGGACAACAACATTTTGTTTCAAGTTCCGTTTGTCACTCTAAATCACTTTCCTCCCCATGTGTACACTTTGATCTCACCAAACCTGTGTTCTTTTCCTATCGCAGATAGATTTTAATCTCTTCAGGAAATTCTCCAAATGATTGGTGTGAGTGGGTGGGTGGCTCTGTGCATTTATCTACCAAGATCAAGAGGGACAAACCTATAACACTGTGTTATTGATTTATCCCATTCAGGGCTGTAATATTCAGATATTCTGATTAATAGAGGGATAGAATCAAGACCACGTGACATTCTAGTACTGCTTTACAAAGACTTAGTAAGACCACACTTGGAATGCTGCATCCAGTTCTGGTCACCACAGTGTGAAAAAGATGTTGAGACCCTGGAAAGAGTGCAGAAAAGAGCAACAAAAATGACCAGGGGGGTGGAGGGTAAAACATACAAATAATGGTTGTTGGAATTGGATATATCTAGTCTAGCGAAAAGAAGGACTAGGGGAAACATGATAGCAATCTTCCAATATTTGAGGGGCTCCTACAAAGACGAGGGGGTCAAACTGTTTTCCAAAGCACCAAAAGACAAGACAAGGAACAATGGATGGAAACTAACCAAGGAGAGAAGCAACCTAGAACTAAGGAGAAATGTC
>JALGBA010003882.1:0-192500 GCA_023970755.1 Azemiops feae | reverse complement strand
TTTCTTGGCAACGTATATTCAGTCTGTCATGCCTTCTTCACGTTTCTTTCAATTTCCCAGCATACCGTGAAGCCCTAAGGTTTTTCTGGTACTGGTTAGTCCTTGACTTACAACCATTCATTTAGCAACTGCTCAAAGTTACAATGGCAGTGAAGAAAGTGACTTATGACTGGCCCTTGCACATATGACTGTCGCAGCATCCCCGTGGTCACGTGATCAAAGTTCACGTGCTTGGCGACTGGCGTGTAGTTACAAGGGTTGCAGTGTTCCATAGTCATGTGATCATCACTTATGAGCTTCCCAGCTGGCTTTCAAAAAGCAAAGTCAATGGGAGAAGCCAGATTCCCTTAACGACCATGTAATTCTCCTAACAACCGCAGTGATTTGATGAACAACCATGACTTAAAATGTCGTAAAATTGGACACAACTCAGATAACAACCATCTTGCTTGGTAATGAAAATTCTGTTCCAATTGTAGTCATAGGTTGAGGACCACCAGTGGTCTCTCCTCCAAGGACTTCAAATACCACTTTTGGTCTCCCCTCCAAGACAATAGTTCCTGCTGAACTACTTTTGAAATCATCCAAAGCAATTCCTCCAAAATCCGCATAGAGATTGAATAGGATTAATAACGTAAGTCAAGGTAAAACTGTGTTAAATAGTACAACAAAACAATAATTTTACTGATCCGTTAATTTAAATTGAATTAAGAGGTAATCCTTTACAGGCTACCTGACTCCCAGCACCTCTGTGTGCTTTGCAAATTGCGACCAACGTTTTAAAACAAGGAACAAATATAGAAACACCCAAAGAAGACAAGAGCGAGGGATAAAGATAGCAGAGAAAAGAAACTCGGATGGTAATGAGAGAAAGGGTGAAAAGGATGACACCCATCATCCTTGCCAAAGATCTGGGCAAAAAAACCACATTTGGGGGGCCCTTTGAAATATCATTTTTTTTTCTTTTTACGACCCTGTAGTCCCTTAATTCGGGGTGGGGTCAAGGCAACTGGGTGGAGCTGAGCATTTACTGGCCGGATGCCCTTCCTGATGCTTACACAGAGTTTTCACTAGATATTTTTCTCTTTGCGCCCTGCAGCTATCTAAGATCAAACTCTCGACGTTCTGATGGGAGGTGAGCGTCTTCACCATTAGGCCACCACGCTACTCACCCTTCAAAACATCACTATCAACCGATAATTTGTAAGCCACCCAAAATCATCTTGTTGGGGATACGGGCGGCATAGGAATTAAATAAATAGGGGAAGAACCGTAAACAAAAGCAATACAGCTATCTTTTAATCGAGTGAAGTTTAAACGCTCAGCTAAACAGACAGATTTTGACCTGGCAAAGAACAACAACAACTTTAAGCAGCCAACCCTAGCATTAACATTTCAAATCTGTGACTATTCTCTTCTAAACTTTAAAACTGCAGTCTTGATGGACCTGGTGAAAGCCTGACCCATTTTTTTAATATTATTACTATTATTATTATTTTTGTGAATGTGGTGGCACTTATTCATTTTTCTCTTTTTAATGTTTCTCAGCACGGCTCATTCCTTTAATGGCTCCCATCTATTACTATACCTGCTGGCCTATTCTATTCTATTCTGTCCTTTCTCATCTTAGAAGCATGGGGGGGGGGAAACAAAATCTCCATCGCAGGTATTCCCAGGTGGGAGGCATATTTACGGAGACAAATACTCTGCTGTCTTCTATTGTCTCCTGCTTTATAACTCACACCACCTTTTCCTTAAGCAAAACATTCCTGATGTCTATTTATAGGACAGTTTTTACACAAGTCTCTGGAAATATCCATGATCATTCCACAGCAAAATGCAGAATTGAAAGAGGGAGCACAGATGTCATTGAAAGACTAGCAGAAGGATATAGTTGGAATGGGACCCAAGAATAATTTACAGGTAGTCCTTGACTTGCAAGAAATTCATTTAGTGACTGTTCAAAGTTACAATGGCACTGCATAAGGGTGACTAATGACTGTTTTTCACACTTACAACCTCTGCAGCATCCGCATGGTCACGTGATCAAATTTGGATGCTTGCCATCTGTGGTATGGGAAGAATAAAATACATAGACACTTTCAAAACCATTTTATAAGGAATGCACTTCTTTCAGAATGGGAAAAAAAGAAAAGAAAAAAAATTATATTAAGATACCCGAATGGCTTTCAACAATGGAAGCTTTTGCTTACCCCAATTTAATTAACTACGATAAAGTTGTGACTTATAAAGATATTTTGGACAAGGAAGGAAAATTGAAAGACAGACAAGATTTACAAGAACAAGGTATTGATCTAGCAGGGTGGCCATATCTGCAAATTCAAATGAGATATGAAAAAGATGTTAAAACAATGGGATTTTATAAAGAACAGACAGAATTTGATCAGATACTGCTAAAACAATGAAAAGTTGATTAAGAAACTCTGTAGATTTCTGTTAAAGATGGAGGAAGAACAAGTAAAAGAAACAATGATAACATGGGCAAAGAACTTTGGATATAATATAGAATTAGAAGACTGGCAAAAGTTATGGGAAAGAAATATTAAATTAACTAAAGTAGTGGCATATAAAGAAAACTTATATAAAATGTTTTACAGGTGGCATATGACACCAGTGAGATTAGCAAAAATGTTTTAAAATACTTCAAATAACTGTTGGAAATGCAAACAAAGACCAGGTGCTCATTATCATATCTGGTGGACATGCCCTAAAGCAAAAATATTTTGGGTTAAAATACATTTATGGTTGGAGAAAATGACTAAAAAACAAATAGACTTTAAACCAGAATTATTTTTGTTAGGAATAACAGGAGCAAATTATGAGAAAGATTGCAGATATTTAATGCTACATGTACTAACGGCAGCAAGAATTGTATTTGCCCAACATTGGAAAAATGAAAACTTACCAGCTGAAGAAGTCCTAATTAAGAAAATTTCAGAGTGTGCAGAAATGGATAGATTGACTTTAAAGATAAAAGAGAAAGAAGACTCAGTGTATTTTAAAACATGGGATAATTTCTATCAATGGCTAGAAAAACGAGTTAGAGAGAAAGGAATGTGATATGTAATTTTGAATATATATTAGCAAGAAGAAGGCTATTGAGAGATTAATTAACATATTGTTGATGATAATTAACTATTAACTATTATTGTTTGTTAAATACATGAACCCAGACATTATGCTGTCTGCTAAATATTGAGAATGTTATTTGGGAAAACCCCAACCCTAATCCTAACCCTAACCCAAATCCCAACCCCAATCTCAACCCCACCTTATTCCTAACCCTATAAAAACTAATAAAATCTATACAAAAAAAAAGGGATGCTTGGCAACTGGCATGTACTTATGACGGTTGCAGTGTCCTGGGGTCACGTGATCCCCTTTTGTGATTTTCTGACCAGCAAAGTCAATGGGAGAAACCAGATTCACTTAGTAACCATGTTACTAACTTAACGACTGCGATGATTTGCTTAACAACGGTGGCAAGAAAAATCGTAAAGTGGGGCAAAACTTACTTAACAATGGTCTTGCTTACCAACAGAAGTGTTGAGCTCAGTTGTGGTCATAAGTCAAGGGCAACCTGTAACGGAACTCTCTGTAATGTTCAGAAAACGAATTAAACCATTCCTTCTTCTTCTTAAAAATCTCCAGAGATGGAGAACCCACAACTTCCTAGATAGGCAATTCCACCGTTGTAAAGATCTTATTGTCAGGAAGTTTTCCACAGAGTTAAAATGAAATCTAAGTAAACTGCCCATGGTTTCAGAGGTGAACAAAGCTGTCTCTCATTTTGTAATCTTTTTCGGTGAAAAAAGTTCATTTTCTCTCTTGCTTTGCAAGTGGTCAGTGCTTGTATGACAGCTGGTTTGGTGTTGTGGTGAAAGCATCAGGCTAGAAAGTAGGAGACGGTGAGTTCTAGTTCTGTCTTAGGCACAAAGCCACATGGGTGACTTTGGGCCAATCTCTCTTTAGCCCTAGGAAGGTGGCAGGGGAAAACCGCATTTGAGAAAACCTTGCCGGGAAGATTGCAGGGACATATATCCAGGCAGTTCCTGAGAATCAGACAGGCTTGAATATAAAATATATACTGTAAATATTCCTCACTTAATGACCGGTCGGTAATTCATGATGTTTTTTGTCGGTTTCTGGCCTTTTCAGTCAGGTTCTGGCAAAACATCCCCATAAGAGCGAATGGACTTGATGGTATGGATACACGTGGTCATAGAAAGAATAATAGAATAACAGAACAGAATAACAGAGTTGGAAGGGACCCTGGAGGTCCTCCAGTCCAACCCTCCACCCAAGCAGGAGACTCTGTACCATATTAGAGTGATATTAATTGTCTGAGGATGTCAACTCGGCATCTGGGTATTTCTTTTACTTAGTATAATATGTTGCCTTGCAAGGCAGCCTCTGGATTAGAGAAACTAGTTTTTATGGAACAGCATGAGGATCTGTGTGATATAACTCAGCTTTGGTTTCCCTTGTAGCATGCTAGCCAAACTATTGTTACTGTTCTTACCTTTAACAGAGAATGCTACAGGTGGCCAACAAAAGTACGTATAGTCAAGGCCATGGTTTTCCCAGTTGCAATGTATGGCTGTGAAAGTTGGACCATAAGAAAGGCTGAACGCAAAAGAATTGAGGCCTTTGAACTATGGTGCTGGAGAAGACTCCTGCGGGTCCCCTGGACTGCAAAGCAATCCAACCGGTCAGTCCTAGAGGAGATCAACCCTGACTGCTCTTTAGAAGGCCAGATCCTGAAGTTGAAACTCAAATACTTTGGCCACCTAATGAGAAGGAAGGACTCACTGGAGAAGAGCCTAATGATGGGAAAGATTGAGGGCAATAGAAAAAGGGGACGACAGAGAATGAGGTGGCTGGATGGAGTCACTGAAGCAGTAGGCATGAGCTTCAATGGACTCCAGAAGATGGTAGAGGACAGGAAGGCCTGGAGGAACGTCGTCCATGGGGTCGCGATGGGTCGGACACGACTTCGCAACTAACAACAACAACAACAATAGGTGGCCCAGGTAGGATGAAGGCTGATAATATAATTTAAATGTTCTCATCTTGTATAGGAATTTAGGGAGAAAATTCCTGGGGCAGGTATGCAAAAGCGGTTAAGAAGGGACATGGGGAAGTAATTACACTACAGTCCAGAGACTGAAGCAACCATGAGGAAGAAACTCAAAATAATCCTACCTTGATTTTGCTTAGCATAAGATGGGACAGATAGAAACTTAGAAAGGCTTTCAAGGTTTTGTTATTATACACGATAATAATAAAGTAGCATTCTTAGAATCCCTGCACTGTCTGTTTCTTGATCTGACAACAGTCTTGCAATTATATATTCCAACAGACACCCTTGTTTGAGTTAGAATTGCAATTATACATATTAAGCCAAGCATTGTGACTTGTGTTTTGACCCTCAGACCTAGCACTTTTTTTGTGGCCTGCCTCTGGACTCACTCAATCTTACCAATATCTTTTTTTGGGGGGGGAGTGAGGTCTCCAGAACTGGATACAGTATTTCAAATGGGGTCTGACTAAAGCCCTATATAGCAGTGTTAGGGACTCCTTTTTCCTGCTGGTGATTCTTCTAGTGATACATCCCAGAATTTTGTTTGTCTTCACAGCTGCCTGGCCACACTGTTTGCACATTTTGCAGTCATTTGCTATAAGGACATCTAAATCTTTTTCTTCTGCTGTTCTGTCTAACACTGTACTCCTCAACCGTGCTAGAGGATTCTTTTTCCTTAAGTGCATAAATATGAGCCAGCAGTGTGCAGCAGCAGCGGCCAAAAAAGCTAATACAATCATTGGTTGTATAAACATAGAATCAAAATCAAGTGAAGTCTTACTACCACTTTATAAATCCTTAGTAAGACCACACCTGGAATACTGCATCCAACAGAGACTTTGGAAAAAGTGCAAAGAGCAACTAAGATGATCCAAGGCCTGGAGACTAAAACATATGAAGAACAGTTGCAGGATTTGGGTTTGGCTAGTCTAGAGAAAAGAAGGACTAGGGCGTACATGATATTCCAGTATTTGAGAGGCTGCCACAAAGAGGAGGGGGTCAGGTTATTTTCCAAAGCACCAGAGGGGAGGACAAGAAACAATGGATGGAAACTAATCAAAGAGAGAAGCAACTTGGAATTAAGGAGAAACTTCCTAACAGTGAGAACAATTAACCAGTGGAAGAGCTTGCCTTCAGAAGTTGTGGGTGCTTCATCACTGGAGATTTTTAAGAAGAGACTGGACAGCCATTTGTCTGAAATGGTACAGGTTCTCCTGCTTGAGCAGGGGGCTGGACTAGAAGACCTCCAAGGTCCCTTCCAGCTCTATTCTGATTCATTCATTTACTCTTCTGCAGTGCAATTCACTCAGTTTTTCACAAATATAGACCAAAAGAAAACCTAGCCAAGTGGCTTATGAAATCCAGGTGGACTGAACAAAATTGTGAACAAAACAAAACGTTTTAGTGAAAACTTAAAAACCAAAATCCCAGCTGCGACACAACAGCCTGAACAGATCTGCGAAACTCAGGATCTGAGGGGGGAGAGGAAGCTGCATGTGCTTTTAATGAGAGCTGGGGATTCTATTCAGTATCCAGTATTATATGTGCTAATTGATACTTGTAGCTGCCAAAAATAATCAGTAGAACTTATTAAAACTGAAGTACAATAAAGCCCAGCATGATGGAGAAGACTTATTAGCCTGCCTGTGTTATTTATGACATTTTCTGTCCAAGATGAAGGGCAATTTGAAAACCACTGTTTTTTTTCTCTTTGCAGTCCTTCATCTTCAGACTATCCCAGCAGAAAATGCTTTCAGTCACGACGTTCCTTTGACTAGGCTTTGAGGCCAATCTTTCCTTTCCTTTCTCTAAAAAGAAACGTCCTAATCCCCAGGTGGTCCTCGACTTACCACCACAACTGAGCCCAAAATTTCTGTTGCTACGCAAGACAGTTGTTAAGTGAATTTTGCCCCATTTTACAAACAAACTACTAGACCAGTGGTGGCGAACCTTTTAGAGACCGAGTGCCCAAACTGCAACCCAAAACCCACTTATGTATCGCCGGGTGCCAGGTGGGCGTGGTCCACTGGGTGGGCGTGGCTGTGGTGGTCATGGCAGACTGCGTGGGTGTGGCCAAGGTAGGCATGGTCAGCTTGATGTTGCTCATGGGGAGGGACGCCTGTGGGGGCCGGGCAGGGTTGGGAGAGATCCAGGGGCCTCAGGCAGGTGGGGTGGTGGGCAGGAGGCTCATCCTGCGGGGTGAGGCGAGGCAAGGTGAGGCAGGGCAGGGGTGCCATTGTCGCAGGGCAAGGCAAGGCAGGGGCCAGTATGGCTGCTGCCTGACACCATCGGCCCCCGCACACAGAGGTCAGTGAGCGCATGGGGGCTGACAGTGTCCGTCAGCAGCCACAGCCTGTGAGCCCCTCGACTGGCGCACTCTGGGGCTCCGCAGCCCGCCACCAGCAGTTCAGAGAAGCCGCCTCTGAGCTGGACGGCCGGCCGACAGCTGAGGAGGCAATGCAGTGGGTCGTGCCCGGGAAAAGGAGAGCATGCAAGGCCAGGAGGGATGGGATGGGGGGGAGGGAAACCAGCCGTGCTGGGATGCATCTGGCCACATGGGACCTCGACGAGTTAACAGGCGGCTGGTTGAAGAGGGACGGTTGCCATCTCTGGGGCATGGCACGCGTGCCCACAGAGAGGGCTCTGAGTGCCGCCTCTGGCACGCGTGCCATAGGTTCGCCACCACTGTACTAGACCAATCAAAAAAGAAGACAATACATTGACATGAACATCTCTACTTTTTGAGGATCTTATGAATGCATTCCAACCATGACTTTCTCAGTTTCATTCACTTTTCCTTCTATACTTTGTTTTGCAATTCAGTCTATATTCATTCATTCTCTCTTTCTGGTTAAACAATCAGAATGTTCTTCATTTATATTTTTTGCATGGCTACACTTTTCCAGGCTAGCAAGAATCTCCTGCTAGAAATGTCTTGCCAACCATCCTATTGCTGCCTACAGCCCATCAACAGCTGATGAACTCAGCAGAACCTCAAGGAAAACAAACTAGACCAATAAAAAAAGAGGACAAAGCATTAAACATTGAAATGGAGTAAAAACAGTTTCAAAGTGTGTTGATACTATCTCATATCCTTAGAAACACAAAAGTTCTAAACTTCTGTAGATAAAGTTGGATCCAGAAAGGTATTTCTACTGATGAAGACAATCAGCTAGGAAGTTTTTAATGCCACAAATATTAATTGACAGCAAAGCTGAGTAAAACATTCCTTCATTTAAGGATTTGTTAAGGCTCCTTGCTTTGTTAATTCCTAAGCTGGTGCTATTTCCCACACTTTTAATTAAATAGCTTTGATTAAAAAAAGATAAAGGTGAACTTTAGTTTGGCAGTATTTTGCAACAGACAACGTGGCACCTAATATAAAAGTTAATTTCACGTCTTCTGTCGCAACGTTTTTGGAAATATGGACAATAAACCTAAGGTCAGCTAAACAAGTACGGTTATTTGGCTTTTGCATTTGATTTATTTTTTAACATAAGGCAGATGGAATCGAAGCCAGATGGAACTGAGGCACTGTTGTTTGAGTTGAACATCTAGAAACGTTTGGAGCTGAACACTCAAGAAGGTGAGACACATTGGGGAAAATTGCTGTAGGAGAAGAAGTTGCAAAACCTGGGGCTGGAGTTAAAAGAGGGATCAGTGCAGAATCCTTATATAGTCACAAGTGGACTTAGTCTAACCTCCCTTGAATGCTGTGGACCCTTATCTAAGTTCAAGCAGTTAGTTGAGAAAATTCCTGTGCATAAGCATGATTGAGCAGCAATAAATTAGTGTAATTGGATCTTCATGTGTGGATCTGTTCTTCCATGCCTGACATTTGCAGGTCATAGAGGGGAGCATCCCTGCACACTTTTAGTAAGCTGTGCTGATGGAAACATTTCTTAATGAAGGAGGATTTGATTACAATTGTGCATAGTTTGATCATATTTACATTAGCTGAGTGTACTTTGTCTTAGGGTTTTATTTATTTATTTGTTTGCTTATTTATTTAGAAAATTTATGTGGCTGCCCAAATTACAGTGAATCTGGATGGCTTATAGCAATAAACCTCCAATACAGCAACCAATAAACCCTCACGGCCCTTGTAACACCAATCAATCAATCAATCAATCAATCAATCAATCAATCAATCAATCAATCAATCAATCAATCAATCAATCAATCAATCAATCAATCAATCAATCAATCAATCAAATCACTTGATGGGCTCCATATCTCCCTGGGGTCTCCACGCTCATTGATAAAACCATTTCTTCAGGGCCTTGTGAAAGAGTTTCAAGTGGGGGCCAATCTTATTCTCACAGGGATGATGTTCCACAGGATGGGAGGAGCCACAACAGAGAAGGCTCTTCTTCTGTGTCCCATTAGATGGGCTTCCTTAAGAGATGAGAACCATAACATTCCTTGACTTCCTGCTCTGGTAGATATGATGGGAAAGGACAGTTCTTTAAATAACCTGCCCCCATGCCATGTAGGACTTCAAGAATGACAACCAGCACCTTGAATTGGACTCAGAAGCAGCTCCCAGAAGAAAGATAACATGTGTGAAAATTGAGACTTGACAAAACCATGAGGGCTACCTCATTGGTGAACCAGTTGAAGCTTCCAGATACTTTTCAAGAGCAGCCCTATTTGAAAAACACTCAGCCATTCCAGTTGGTATCAGGAAGTCTTCTTCCAACCTTGACTTTTCTGGGCTTGAGCTTTCATTGATCTAGTTGATTAATTTGTTCCCCATAGCCCATGCTGCTATACGACTGCTAATTTCTTCTCACCATGAATTCATAAGTTCTAATGAGACATCTTCCATGGTTTTGTTTTCTTTTGTGACAGATTCCTTGTAAAAAGGTTTCTCTTAGCTATGAAAAACTTCATCCAAAAATGTCTCTAAATTAAATTTAGCCATGCACAAGCTGTTTGGAAGAGAGGAGGACAATACGAAAGGAACCAGTCAAGGATTGAGAAAGATTTCATCTGGATCATTTAGTTCCACTTGAAAGCAAAAAGAGATTTCATTAAATGACGTTTCCACTGGAATTTTGCCTTTGATGTCTTTTTTTTTTTACCTTCATCCAGCAAAACATAGGGGAGACTCTATTACTTCAATGAAGTGTGGTGGACGTCTAAGTCCCAGAACTTAACAAGATTTTGAAGGGGCTCATCTGTGATTCTATAACTGATGTTAAATCTAAAAATATAGCAACCATGACAGATGACTTTGTGTAATCTCTCTGAAGACTTTTCGTGAGGGAAAACTGACTAGTTCTTTGATTTCATTGTAAAACACTCTTTCAAGTAAGATTTCATCAGATCTTCAGGTTAAATCTACTATATTTTACTTTGTATCTTCTTAAGCTGATTAAATCTAGTAGAGATTTAGAACTTCAGAGACCCAATACTTGCCTTCATCTATGGGACAACCCCTTGGATGTTATGTTCAACTGTTTGCACTGCCTCTTAAAAAACAAAATATAGCATGAAACCTGAGCCACTTCTACACAGGGTTTCAATAATGATGTCAATGCTGCTAACATCGGATGTTTTGCATTGACAACAGATGAAAATGTAGCCATCTTTTTCCCTTTCGCTTTTAGAGTAAGATGATGCTGGGGGGGGATGTGAATGAGAGTCTAGCTAGACATAACAACACTAAACTTAGCACGAGAATCAAGGTTATTGAGCCCAGAGCTGATAAAGAATTGGTGGGCTGGAGAACTGGAGAGGAAGCACGCGCTTCAAGCTAATTGGAGAATGTTATTTATGACTGTTAATTGGAGGAGGGAATTATGCTTTGATACTATGTGCCAGGGGAGGGGAATTCAGTTTTTGGCTTCGATTACGTAAGTGCCGATATTATGCTACTCGAATAAAAAATTCTTTATGTAAACAATGCCTCGAAGTTCTTTTGAAGAGTTTCATCTGTCGGAACCATGACAAATGCACAATTAGAATAACTTCTCCAGATTTAAAGATGTCTTGTCAGAACATTTTTGAAAAATAGGGTTGTTCTGTTAAAGCATGGAACACCTCAGCCACTGCAGAAAGAACAGTCAGAACTGGAACAAGCATAACATTGTGAGAGGTAAAATTGGATTATTTTCTTTTGAAATGCAGAATAATTCACAGACCCATGCCAAGCTAGTAATGGGCAAAGAGTTGGACTGGGACACCTCCAAGGTCCCTTCCAGCCCTATGACTCTATGAAGAAGGAAGTCAAAAGAGAACCAACCAAACTACTCCAAAAACTGATTGTGTCAATTAGGCAAAGAGTTCAGGATACCACAATTTTAGGTTCTTTTTGCTCTATTTGAATTTCAGCCACCATCTAAGAGCAAGTAGGAACAGTCATTTTTTAACATAATGGTCAGGAATAAATTAAGGCATTCTGACTGGTGGAAACACTGAAGCAGAATCCCACATATCTTATTTTGGATACTAATTTCTTCCATTGAGGAGGCTATCAGGATTAGAAACAATTGTCGGGTCTCAGCAGAAATTTATTTCTAGAGACAGGGATTATCTAGTGCAGGGGTCTCCAAACTTGGCAACTTTAAAACTTGTAGACTTCAACTCCCAGAATTCCTTGGTCAGCTGACCAGTTTTTTGTTAAAAGCCTCCTGTGATGGAGCACCTACAACTTTTGAAGGCAAGCCATCTCACTGGTGAATTGTTCTCACGGTTAGGAAATTTCTCCTTAGTTCTAGGTTGCTTCTTTCCTTGATTAATTTCCATCCATAGTTTCTCATCTTGCCTTCTGGTACTTTGGAAAATAGGTTGACCCCCTCTTCTTTGTGGCAGCCCCTCAAATATTGGAACACTGCTATCATGTCATCCCCTAGTCTTCTTTTCACTAGACTAGACATACTGTATCATATTTGTTATCCATGGTATCTCTAAGCTGCTTCCTAAACTACATATTAAAATTAGCTCGGTTTCAGACATGTTACCTCATGAAGCAGTGTAGATCAAGAAACACCACGAGCCACAATTAAAGATGGAAATATTCCTCCAAGTCTTCTTGTTGTGGCAATAGAAGAAGTAGAATGTGCCTATTAGCTTATTCTTGTCTATAGAGATTTTCACTGATCCCGGTCATATAGCAAAGGTGCTTTTTTCAGGAGGCAACTGGACTTTCTTGTTTTTCTTTAAAGACATTTCCCTTCTCATCCAAGAGCTGAAGAAGCTTCTTGGATGAGAAGCGAAACGCCTTCAAAGAAAAACAAGAAAGTCCAGTTGCCTCCTGAATAAAGCACTTTTGAGATAGCTTGTTCTTGTAGAACTGATGTGACTACAGTTCAGTGATGGGCAGGAAACAGATTAAGGAAGAGAAAAAGTCAAATCACTTGGATTCAGAAAGTTTCAGAAGACCAAAAAGGAAATAATGCCCTAAGAGTTTGGTTTAAATGGACTTCACAAAGTTTGGTGAAGTTTCCAGCTCAACAAGCATTCACATTCTATCCTATCAGCTAATTTCAGAGGCACAGCTCTCATACACCTTTTGTTTGGACTGAACCAAGCTGAAAACATTTCTTTTGCTTATTCCACTGTGGCTGTAGCTGGCTGATTACACACCACAGCAGGCAGACTGGGAAGCATTTTAAGCAAATCCTTCTAATTTTCTTCTCGGTCAAAAATGGTCATGGTACGTCACTTAGAGAGAAGCGACTAGAGGTATCAGGCAAAGCTTCCTTGGAAGAGATATTTCTGCTTGGCGTAGACAGAGCAGGGGAAGGGGGTTTATTGGCTGGGTAGAAACTGAGAGTGACTGAGTTGGATCCTCCTTTACATATTTTCAGTTCGAGGACTGCATTCATATTGCATTCTTAATCAGGCCAGTGGAAGACTCAGTGCTTGCATTCCTATATGCTCAGCTTGGTTGCTTTTCATCTAGGTGTGTGTGTGTGTGTGTGTGTGTGTGTGTGTGTATGGAGATTCTTAGCCGTCCAGTCATGGTTGTCCCAAAGGTGCTTTTTCAGGAGGCAAAGGGACTTTCTTGTTTTTCTTTGAAGACATTTCGCTTCTCATCCAAGAAGCTTCTTCAGCTCTGAATGAGAAGCAAAATGTCTTCAAAGAAAAACAAGAAAGTCCAGTTGCCTCCTGAGAAGCACCTTTGGGATGTTTGTGTGTGTGTGTGAGAGAGAGAGAGAGAGAGACAGAGACAGAGACAGGGATAGAGAGACAGAGACACATACACAGAGAGAGAGAGAGAGAGAGAGAGGGAGAGAGGGAGAGAGAGAGAGAGAGAGAGAGAGACAGAGAGACAGAACAGACACAGCACACACACCACACACACAGAGAGAGAGGGAGAGAGAAGGGAGAGGGGAGAGAGAAAGACGAGAGAGACAGAGAGAGACAGAGAGAGAGAAACAGAGAGAGAGACAGGGAGAGAGACAAGAGAAGACAGACAGAGACAGAGAGGAGACAAGAGAGAGAGAGAGAGAGAGGGAGAGAGAGAGACAGAGACGAGAGAGGGAGAGAGAGAGAGAGAGAGACAGAGACCACAGAGAGAGACAGACACGAGAGAGAGAGGAGAGAGGGGAGAGGGAGAGGGAGAGACAGAGACAGGGAGAGACAGAGAAGAGATACAGAGACAGAGACAGGATACACAGGAGAGAGAGGAGAGAGAGAGAGAGAAGAGGGAGAAAGGAGAAAGGGAGAGAGAGAGAGAGAGAGACAGAGAGACAGAGAGAGACAGAGCAAGAGACAGACACAGAGACACACACCACACACACATAGAGAGAGAAGAGAGAGAGACAGACAGAGAGAGACAAGAGAGAGAGACAGAGAGAGAGGGAGAGGGGGAGAGGGAGAGACAGAGACAGGGAGAGACAGAGACAGAAACAGAGACAGAGACAGAGATACACAGAGAGAGAGAGATAGAGAGAGAGAGGGAGAGAGGGAGAGAGGAGAGAGAGAGAGAGAGAGAGAGAGAGAGAGAGAGAGAGAGAGAGATTTGGGACATAGTACATATTGCCCCAATTTGTTGAACATTCAATATACAACCCTAAAAAGGGTTAATACAGGAACTGAGCTTTGTGTGTAGTATGAACAGAAATTGTGTTTGCCAAGGGAAGCCTGTTCCCCTCTTGGGTGCATGTGAGTGCCAGCACATACTTTATTTATTAAATTTATATAAGGTAGCTTGACTCCATAATGACTCTTGGGAACATACGATATTAAACCAGCACAGAACAATATAACACCAACAACAATCACATCCAAAAGAGATGGACAGAGATGAACATAGACACAATCATACCTGGACTTAAAAGGGGTCCTCCCATTCCATTGGATTTCATAGTTGATCCAGGTGGGACAAAGCAATTGTATAGAGCAATACTATCACTTCTCACGATTTTGATGCTACCCTGCTATGGATGCAGCCAAAGACTGAATTGGCTTTCTTTAGCAGCTGCAGGACACTCTTGGTTCATCCTTAAATAATGGTCCTTTCTGACATCAAGGTCCATCTGAGGTTACTACTGTTTGTCCGGGTACCACCCACTCTGTAGCTATGCATGTGTTTTTTTCCTGCCTAATTGCAGGACCTTGCTTTTGTCTCCACTGAACTGTATCTTGTTGGCTATGGCCCAAAGCTCAACTCTATCATGATCTTTCTAAATCAGGGGGCATGTGTGCCTGGCTGAGGAATTCTGGGAGTTGAAGTCCACAAGTCATAAAAGGGCCAAGTTTGAAGACCTCTGTTCTAAATCATGAGTCTGTCTTCCAAGGTGTTGACAATTTCCCCCAGTTTGGTGTTGTCTGCAAATTTTATGAGTTCCCCTTCTTGTCCCCTCATCTAGATAATTTATGAAGATGTTGAAGAGCAAAAACTACTGAAATCAAGTTTGAATAGCCCAGTTTCATGACCTTTGGGAACTGAAAAAGGAACAGGTTTCTGTTGATTTGCTAGGATGTTAGGGTTTAAGAGCATTCAGGACAGCATCCTTTCATACAACGATTTGGACGAGGGGATAGATGGGGAACTCATCAAATTTGTGGATGACACCAAGCTGGTAGGAATACCCAACACTCCAGAAAACAGGAGGATCTGGACAGACTTGAACACTGGGCACTATCAAACAAAATGAAATTCAATGGTGAAAAAAGGAAGGTTCTACATTTAGGCAAGAAAAACCAAATGTACAGTTATAGTATAGGGGGTACCTTGCTCAATAGTAGTAACTGTGAAAGGGATCTCGGAGTCCTAGTGGACAATCACTTAAATATGAGCCAGCCGTGTGCTGCAGCTGCCAAAAAAGCCAACACAGTGCTGGGCTGCATTAACAGAGGGATAGAATCAAGATCACGGGAAGTATTAATACCACTTTACAATGCCTTGGTAAAGCCACACTTGGAATACTGCATCCAGTTTTGGTCATCACGATGTAAAAAAGATGTTGAGACCCTAGAAAGAGTACAGAGAAGAGCAACAAAGATGATTAGGGGACTGGAGGCTAAAACATATAAGGAACGGTTGCTAGAATTGGGTATGTCTAGTTTAATGAAGAGAAGGATGAGGGGGGACATGATAGCAGTGTTCCAATATCTCAGGGGCTGCCACAAAGAAGAGGGAGTCAAGCTATTTTCCAAAGCGCCTGAGGGCAGGACAAGAAGCAACAGATGGAAACTGATCAAAGAGAGAAGCAACCTAGAACTAAGGAGAAACTTCCTGACAGTTAGAACAATTAACCAGTGGAACAACCTGCCTCCAGAAGCGGTGAGTGCTCCAACACTGGAAGTTTTTAAGACAAGACTGGACAGCCATTTGTCCGAAATGGTATAGGGTTTCCTGCCTGAGCAGGGGGTTGGACTTGATGACCTCCAAGGTCCCTTCCAACTTTATTTTTTATTATTTTTATTATTTTATTATTATTATATTACCTATACTGATAGAAAGGAATATTTGTAGCTCAGGGTTGAACTGTGGGGTCCTTGGTGCTCTCTGAACTTGGTGGTTTTCATGCAGACATTTCATTACCAAACTAGGTAACACCATCAGCACTTTTACCTAGTTTGGTAATGGAAGGTCTACAAGAGAACAACCAAGCTCAGAGAACACTAAGGACCCCACATATTATCTATAGCATAACACCAGTCCAAAACCCATAGTTCCAGAATGATGAATTTATCTCTCCATGGGAACAGTGAAGGTCCATTAAATTAGTTTCCTCCCAAATTGTTGCCAGCTGTAAATTCATTTTCTTATTTTGGAGATTAAATTAAAAAAAAAATAGTCTCACCAGAAGTTGTTGCTGAGACTGAAGAAGTGGCAGTTCCCAAATTACAGTCTCTAAAAATAGAAGTGAGGCTCAAAAGGAATTAAATGCACTCAGACAAGTTTAATTAATCATCGCACATACACAAAGAATGTAATTCATCATATTCTTCTGTGGCATAAGAGATGCTACCAACCTCAGATCAACTATGGGATGGGCCACTGAGGATTTATGCCAACATTTCTATCTAATAATCAGAGATTTAAAGAAAATAACTTACTTCATGCAGTTTCTGAAGACTATCTATATGCCTGCAGGCACACAGCCACGTAGACATATAGCCAGAATTATGGTTTCAATTGATGCACCTTTGCAAATGTATCAAACAGGTGATCATAGCTCTCCTGAGTACCTTCAGAAATAAGTTTGGGCTTGTTAGTAGTCAGTATTGTAATAATAGTTCAACTGTTGCTAATTATATTATCTATTGTCTATTAAACAACTGCCAGCTACTCTCTACTACAGGGGTCTTCAAACTTGGCCCTTTTATGACTTGTGGACTTCTGGGGAATTCTGAAAGTTGAAGTCCACAAGTCATAAAAGGGCCAGGTTTGAAGACCCCTGCTCTACTAAATCTACTATCTCAATAGAGGATAGCATTGGGCTACCTTCATTTGAGTTTGGAAGCTAAGCAAAGTGAGTTTTAGTCCTCCATTAGACATGGACATTGGCTAAGTCAATCTCTCTCAACCCAACCCAGCTCAAAAAAGTAATGGGAATATATTGCCATGTGTGAAGAATCAGGACCACATGTTCAGTTACACCTAAGCTGATTTATTGCTTATCCCTAGAATCTAGTCATTTAGTTATTCAACTGTCAATACTAAATTGGCATTAGATAAGAGTTCAAGATCATGGCATCCGGCCCTCTCAATTCCTGGCAAATAGATGGGGAAGAAATGGAGGTAGTGACAGATTTTATCTTCCTGGGCTCCAAGATCACCACAGATGGGGACTGCAGCCAAGAAATTAAAAGACGCTTGCTCCTGGGGAGGAAAGCTATGGCAAATCTAGACAGCATACTAAAAAGCAGAGACATCACCCTGCCAACAATAGTGCGTATAGTCAAGGCCATGGTTTTCCCAGTTGCAATGTACGGCTGTGAAAGTTGGACTATAAGAAAGGCTGAGCGCCAAAAAATTGAGGCCTTTGAACTATGGTGCTGGAGAAGACTCCTGCGAGTCCCCTGGACTGCAAGGCGATCAAACCGGTCAGTCCTAGAGATCAACCCTGACTGCTCCTTAGAAGGCCAGATCCTGAAGTTGAAACTCAAGTACTTTGGCCACCTAATGAGAAGGAAGGACTCACTGGAGAAGAGCCTAATGCTGGGAAAGATTGAGGGCAATAGAAAAAGGGGACGACAGAGAATGAGGTGGCTGGATGGAGTCACTGAAGCAGTAGGCATAGATGGTAGAGGACAGGAAGGCCTGGAGGAACGTTGTCCATGGGGTCGCGATGGATCAGACACGACATCGCAACTAACAACAACAAGAGTTCACAGAATTCAAGAGGGGTTGGAATTGTGGAAATGTAATGACTCTAGGCTGATTCCTCTCTTAACTCCATCCCCAGGCTTTGGTTAGAATGCAATATTGCAGGCTAACTGTGCTCACTGCCAGGAGTTCGATTCCTTCAATCCTGACCGTCTCAAGGTTGAGTCAGACTTCCATCCTTCTGTGGTTGGTAAAATGAAGACCCAGATTGTTGGGGGCAATATGCTGACTCTGTAAACCACTTAGAGAGGGCTGTAAAAGCACTATGAAGCGATATATAAGTCTAAGTGCTATTGCTATTGCTATTGCAAACTAGGCAGAATAAAGGGAGTAAATTCAAATTTTATATTGCAAGTAAAATCAGATAGAAGACCTGTCTCTTTTCTTGTTTTGGCTGATAAACCTACAGCACGACTGTCCTGAAGAGAACCGATGTTGTGGTCTGAAGGAGGAAACAATCCTTGAAAATGGAGACATTATTCTCTGTTTTAGTTTCTTTATTTTGCATTCCTTGCCAGGAGTTTTGCTACAACCCTTCGGTACATTACAAAGCGGATGCCAGAATCTGGATTTCTCTGGCTAGCGTCTGTCTTATCTTGCTAACTCCTCCCTTACTTTACTGTCATGATTTACGTCTTCCAATTAGGCTGGAGGCCAAAGATTCACTTCCCTTCCCAATCTCCCGCTTTCTTCACGATTCTCCTCCCTCTGTATGTCATCTGATTTAACTCCAAAAATACCAAACAGTTCTGCATATCTTGTCAATGCAATAATATCCCATATTAACAGCGTTGACAACCACATTGTCATCCCATGTGGGGAAGAAAAAAAGATTCCTGCTGAAACTAGAAACAGTTCATCAATCCCAATAGCAGATCTCCAGTAAGGGGGAATATTTCAAATGTTCACAGAAGGTGGAATAAAGGCAGATTTATAACAAAGGGCTAATTTAATAGAGAGGATAGAAGAGCTAATACAACTGGAGAAACAAAAGTATGACTGATTGATGAGCCCATTTATAAGCCCAATATCAAATTACGTCTCTCAGGAACTGATCAACCATCTCCTGTATCATCCATTTTACGATATTGGAAAGAGATTTACAAGTTCTGCTTTATTTTTCTTCCTCAGCCTGCTAAGATGAGCATGACGGCTTGTCTTAAAAATCAACCATCTTCATCTTTTCTTCCACGTGCTGTTATAAAACAAGCTTGAAACATAAGAGGATTTTTTACACTGAAAATGTAGATTATAACAGAACGAATGTTGGTTTTCTGATCTAGGCTTTTATGTGTTCTGCATATGAATAGACAATTCCAATTCAGCTAGTTTATTGATGGAGGCACCATATTCTTTAATTGACACAGAATTGAAAAATGGTGTTCCCATCCACGAACACCAATTATCAGTCAGGAGGCATGATGAAAACTCCTTGATTTCACAACACATGGACAGACTTAACCATAGTTTCAAATGAGCATCCTAAGCCAAGCCCAAAAAATGGTAGAGAATTCCTGGAAGCCTGGCACTCAGACAAATCAGCCATCAATAGGCACACAGAGATAAAAAACATCTACATATCATTCAAAAGGGACACCCAAGAAGCAACAATGGAAACAAAAAGACCTCTAATGCAGGGGTCTTCAAACTTGGCCCTTTTATGACTTGTGGACTTCAACTCCCAGAATTCCTCAGCCAGGCACGCGTGCCTGGCTGAGGAATTCTGGGAGTTGAAGTCCACAAGTCATAAAAGGGCCATGTTTGAAGACCCCTGCTCTACTGTATAAAATGAGGGGAAACTCTGCTACCTTACTAGCACTGATACAGTAATGTTATCTAGCTTGCTAATGAAACATCTGCAAGAAAACAACCAAGCTCAGAGAGTGACAAGGACCCCACAGTTCAATCCTGAGCGATATATATTCTTTTCTATAAGAAGCATAATAGTACTTCATGGAAACTTTTATTCTATGTCTTCCAGAATGGCTGCAATTTGTAAGAAGAGAGCTTTGCTTTTCAACTGGGAATTCAGAAGTCCAATCAAACAGACAGTTTTTAAGTTTTTTTCTAAATGTAGTCTTAAGTCCCACTGACCATGATCAGGGAACCAACACAGGGAAATGTTCTTGAGATGACTTTCCATCAATCCTTAATCTGATGAGGAGGGGGTGCTTACTTTATTATTAACATGAAGTTCTAAATCCTTATTTTACTTTATAGCTTCATCCATAACTGAGTAGAAGATTATTTGCATTTCAGATGGCTTTATCCCTCTGACTCACTGGGATCAATCCACCCAAACTCAATTATTTGCAATCAAAGAGTTTTGGCTGTAGAACTGGCTTTAATTCTTATACATTTATTTTACTTAGCTTCTATAAAGTATAATTGTATCAATATAAAGCGAACTGTTTTTTGGCTTTAAACTATAGCTGTAAACTGATCATAAAAATGCAAAATCTAACCTGGTTAATCTTAGACACTGGTCACTTCTAGCTTCATTGGCATAATAATTCACTTTTAAAAAATATCTTAGGATCTTTGTTGGTTAGCATCTCGGTCTGACGCTGAGAGTCAGATCACACAAAAATCTAATGATTAACATATATAGATTAACGTATACAGGTTAGGTTTCTTCAGGTCTTTCAACAGTGCACCCATCACACCTGTAAATACCGATTGGTGAATTAATTCAGACAAGAAGCCCAACTAGGAGTACTAGCTCTATTTTTATGTTTTACATTAGCAGAACCTTGCAAGTCTGAAGGTACATCTCCCCCTCCCACCCCTTTACAGTCCAAGAGCTAGGGAGGGTCACTTTTAAGAAGTTTACCATGGCCCCATTATTTTTATGGGCTCAGCTATTTCTTGTTTGATGTTGCCTAGTCTGTGGCTCTTCCTCCTGCCTCTCAAGGTCATTCTCACATACCATTAAAGTAATTGAGTCTGTCCACCTTGCTGTGAAAGTCCAACTTTTACTTCCATAGACTATTCCAGGGGAACTCTACTCTATGGAAACTTCAATCAGAATAGAGTTAGTCTCCAGGCCTTTGATCATCTTAGTTGCTCTTCTCTGAATTTTTTCCCAAACTCTCAACATCTTTTTTGTGATATGGTGACCGAAATTTTGCATGAAAACCATTTAGTGTTCAGGGATTTCTATTTTCCTAAGCACGAATTTTCCAGTGTCTATTGAAGTCATAGGACTACCTATATGAAATAATGCCTTTACAGCTAGTCCTTGACATAGATTGGCCGATTAGTGACTGTTCAAAGTTACCACAGATCTTCACAAAAGGTAGAATAGAATAGAATAGAATAGAATAGAATAAACAGAGAATAGAATAGAATAGAATAGAATAGAATAGAATAGAATAGAATAGAATAGAATAGAATAGAATAGAATAGAATAGAATAGAATAGAATAGAATAGAATAGAATAGAATAGAATAGAATCTGGAAGGGACCTTGGAGGTCTTCTACTCCAGCCCCCTGCTCAAGCAGAAGAACCTATACCATCTCAGACAAGTGACTGTCTAGCTTCTTCTTAAAAACCTCCAGTGATGAAGCACCCACAACCTCTGAAGGCAAGCTGTTCCACTGGTTAATTGTCCTCACTGTCAGAAAGTTTCTCCTTAATTCCAGGTTGCTTCTCTCTTTGGTCAGTTTCCAACCATTGTTTCTTGTCCTGCCCTCTGGTGCTTTGGAGTATAACTTGACCCCCTCTTCTTTGTGGCAACCTCTCAAATACTGGAATACTGCTATCGTGTCACCCCTATTTCTTCTTTTCTTGAGGAGTCCTTGGTGCTCTCTGAGCTTGGTTGTTTTCTTTCAGACCTTTCATTACCCAACTAGGTAACATCATCAGTATAAATTCTTGGCATGCATTCCTGGCAATTTTTTGCTCATCCTTCCCAAGAGCCCTTCCTGCAACAATGAAGCAGCATTAAATTGCACACTACAAACACTGAACCTGCAATGCAAAGAGCTCCATGTTCTAAATATAACTGGAGAAATGAACAATAGATTTATCCTTGCTGTGTTCCACAGCCATGTTTTTCTGCTCATCCTGTAATTTGTTTGCACATTTACGTCTTTTTATCCAGCGTATTTCTGTTTCTCTGATACCTGTGGCTAATTGGTATTGAATTATTTCAAGCGTGCTTCACTTTCATTTTAATGGGTTAATTGATTTTATTGTGCTGGTATCAGATACTTTCTGAGGCCTTTGCAAACCATGACAAAAGCCATTTCAGACGATACTCTGGGTGAAAAAGAAAGGATTCCTTGACTGTAATACACGCTTGGTTTTTCAAACTGGTGCTTTTCCTGTCGGTATTCCCAGCTGCAGCATCTAAGCCAGGGAGCTGTATTCACGCAGAGCAGTTGCTTAGAGCAAGCCACACCGGAAACATTAGCTCTGTACATATTTCATTTTTGTAGAGCTATCAAGTATGTGTCAAGTAGTTAGAGAGTCCTTGAGACAAACAGCTAACGGTTATTATTTGTCCTTACCTGATCTGTGCAAAGGAAAATAGAAAAATAAAAGTAAAAATAAACAGGCTGAAATCCAACATCCTGCTGTGCTTTGTTTTACAAAAGCTAAACATTATCAAACCTAACTGCTATTATTTATATATATTTACCAAACCTTTACAGGTAGTCCTCAGCTGTATGGCTACAACTGAGCCCAAACTTCTATGGCTAAGCAAGTTATTCCTTAGCTGCATCCGTGACTGCATCCAGTTTTGGTCACCATATTACAAAAAAAGATGTTGAGACTTTGGAAACAATGCAGACAAGAGCAGCAAAGATGATTAGATGATACGAAGAACGGTTGCAGGAAACGGGCATGTCTAGTTTAATGAAAAGAAGGATTAGGGCTGACACGATAGCAGTATGATTCCAATATTTGAGGGGCTGCCACAAAGAAGGGGAGGGTCGACCTATTTTCCAAAGCAACAGAAGGCAAGAGAGGAAGCAATGGATCAAGGAGCAAGACAATCTAGAACTAAGGAGACATTTCCTAACAGTGAGAACAATTAACCATTGGAACAGCTTGCCTTCAGATGTTGTGGGTGCTCCATCACTGGAGACTTTTAAGAAGAGACTGGACAGCAATTTGTCTGGAATGTCTTCTGCTTGAGCAGGGAGTTGGACTAGATCAGGGCTTTTCAACCTTTTTACCGATTGTACCACTTTTAGGATATGGCAATATTCGAGTACCACCTAGCAAGGTGTCAAAAACTTGGTGACAGAAAAAAACACCTGTTTCTCATTCCCATCTCCTTCTGAAGGAAGAATTTGAACCCCCCCCCATATTTTCCCTTTTCCATATATTGATCAAACAAGGAAAGGCCTCCAGAGACAGAAAAGACAAGCTGCTGAGTGAACTAGCTTAAAAAGGCACTTCCCCTTTAAGAATTAGCTACTGGCTAGAAAGGAAAGTAAGGAGCCCAGCCGGCACTTAAGGAAGAAAAAAAATGTAAGTACTGGCTGCCGGCTAAGGCAGCCTCCCCAAATGGCTCCATTCATAAGTAAAATCTGCCGCTCCAGAGGAGTCTCTCACTGTAAGTCTTTGCCTGTGCTGGCTCTTTCCCTTCCCCACTACACTTGGCTAGGCAGGGCTGCGTACCACCTGCTACTCATTAATGTACCACAAGTGGTTCGCGTACCACAGGTTGAAAAGCCCTGGACTAGATGACCTCCAAGGTCTCCTCCAACTCTCTTATTCTGTTATTTGTTAAGTGAATTTTACGCCATTTTATGACCTTTCTTGCCAGGGCTGTTAAATAACAATAACAATAACAATAAAGTTGGAAGGGACCTTGGAGGTCATCTAGTTCAACCCCCTGCTCAGGCAGGAATCCCTATGAAGTTGTTAAGTTTGATCTAAATCACCAAAACAATCCGACCCCAAAATCATCCTTTGTCTAAAGATCTTACTTTTAAATGCATGATCAGTTATGCCCCTTTGAATTCCATAGAATGCAGATAGCACAATTTGAGAGGACAATGACAACTAGAAATTTTCAGATTTTCAGCTTGAAGTCAGAAGCCCATAGCCGCACCGTAAATAAGAACAATGCAATGAAGATAGAAATCCATTCCCCATCTTCTTCCAGTTCAGTCATGCATATTTATAAATCCATTTTACCTTCCTTAAGGTGAAAAAGCCCATAATTATGATATAGCTTCTTCTACTAATATTTTATCTCCCAGCTTCTTTTAAATTGTTTTTGCAAAGCAAAGCAATTTCAGGCAGTAATACATTGAAGAAAAAAATCTATATCTCAGTTTGAAAAACTGCATTAAAATATAAAGGCTACTTAAATTGTCATTTTATCTTTGCAATAGGTACTGTGGGCAGATAGGTAAGTAGCAATGTGCATGTATGTTTATGTGTGTAGGAAAGAGAGAGAGAATGAGGGAGTTAGAAAACTTAGTTCAATATTTGGAGGTGCAGACTTTGAATGTTTGTGAATGAAGAATGTGGAGAGCCAGTCTGGTCTAGTGGTTAACGCACCAGGCTAGAAAAGACTGTGAGTTCGATTCCCGCCTTAAGCATGAAAGCCAGCTGAGTGACTTTGGACCAATTACTAGGAGACTATGAGTTCTAGTTCTGCCATAGGCATGAAAATTAGCTGGGTGATTTGGAGCCAATCACCAGAAGACTGTGAGTTCTAGTTCTGCCTTAGGATGAAAGCTAGCTGGGTGTCTTTGGGCCAATCGCCAGGAGACTGTGAGTTCTAGTTCTGCCTTAGGCATGAAAGCTAGCTGGGTGTCTTTGGGCCAATCGCCAGGAGACTGTGAGTTCTAGTTCTGCCTTAGGCATGAAAATTAGCTGGGTGATTTGGAGCCAATCACCAGAAGACTGTGAGTTCTAGTCCCACCTTTGAGCCAATCACTATCTCTTAGTCCAGGGCTTTTCAACCTTTTTACCGATTGTACCACTTTTAGGATATGGCAATATTCGAGTACCATCTAGCAAGGTGTCAAAAACTTGGTGACAAAAAAAAAACCTGTTTCTCATTCCTATCTCCTTCTGAAGGAAGAATTTGAACCCCCCCCCCCATATTTTCCCTTTTCCATATATTGATCAAACAAGGAAAGGCCTCCAGAGACAGAAAAGACAAGCTGCTGAGTGAACTAGCTTAAAAAGGCACTTCCCCTTTAAGAATTAGCTACTGGCTAGAAAGGAAAGTAAGGAGCCCAGCCGGCACTTAAGGAAGAAAAAAAATGTAAGTACTGGCTGCTGGCTAAGGCAGCCTCCCCAAATGGCTCCATTCATAAGTAAAATCTGCAGCTCCAGAGGACTCTCTCACTGTAAGTCTTTGCCTGTGCTGGCTCTTTCCCTTCCCCACTACACTTGGCTAGGCAGAGCTGCGTACCACCTGCTACTCATTAATGTACCACAAGTGGTACGCGTACCACAGGTTGAAAAGCCCTGTCTTAGTCCAACCTATCTCACAAGGTTGTTATTGTGTGGAAAATAGGAGAAGGAAGGAGCATTAGCTATATTCGCCACCCTGGGTAAAAATAATAAAGAGATATACACAGTGAGATATACATATACACAGACAGACAAACAAATAATGTAGGATCTAAAGAAAGCAAGTAGGTCAATTATAATCTTCATGATCAAAGAAATACAGTTCAGTGTTGAAATCTGCTAGCAGTATATTTATTTTATAACTTATATCCTATGGACAGCTCGCATACACATCCAAAATCAACAGCAGATGAATGCTGTTTGGGTTAATGAAACCAACCTCCTCCCTCCAAATTAAAATTATGTACAATTAAAATTACAGTAGGATGAGTTTCAAATCAAAGCCGTAATCGGCTAGCAAGCAACCGTTAAGCTCCAAAAGTGTGATGGAAAAGCAGAGGCTTCACTAAAGACTTCGCTAAACCAGGGGCCACTTGGAGCTGGAGAAGGGCGTGAGCCATGCCAAAAAGCTGGGGCAGAGGCCTCCTGACTAATTCTCACCCCTCTAACATCTTGAGAGGGAAGGTCCAAAGCACCCCTTCCCAGGTTCACTGCACAGGGTGGTAGAACCTATCTAGAGAAGATAGTCCTGACTATAAGCTATAGAAAGTTTTGTAGACCCAAACTTTGAGCTATACCTGGAAACATCTATGCAGCTAAGGTAGCATCCACCTTACTGAGGTTAATTCTGCTGGAACAGCCCTTATCCATCAGCAGTTGATGGAGGCATTCAAAGTTCTGGTAGTTTCCAGGTTGGTAGTCTTCAAAGGCAGCCCTAGGTCAAGCACATTGTAGTACTCAAAATTGAATGAGTACCGAGTTACTGTTCCCAGAGTCTCCTGCTTCACAAATGGACACCATTGAAGCTAACAAAGGTCTCAGGCTGGAATTTGGAAAGTTTGTTAAAGGAATTGCTGAGGCAGAAAGTTGCGGCTGTGACGAGTGTAACAAGACCAGTAACCGTGGTGGGACACTACTGCCTAGCAACAAGAAAGTTACAAGTTAGAATGACACATTAGAAGGATGTTAGCTAAGGCACGTAGACATAAACTTTGGTAACCTTTAGCTTATTATAGTAGTAAAGCACACACCCCTTTTGATAAGAAAGCTTATTAGCATAAACATGCATGAATGTATGAAGAAGGAGGGTTATGTAGAAGAATCCAATCAAAATAAACATGTGTCCAGAAACCAATGAGTGACTCTTAGGGTGTTAACTTCCTTAATCATAACTGTATAAAATTTGTGTATCAAAGAGAGAAGCAACCTGGAATTAAGGAGAAACTTCCTAACAGTGAGGACAATTAACCAGTGAAACTGCTTGCCTTCAGAAGTTGTGGGAGCTCCATCACTGGAGGTTTTTAAGAAGAGACTGGACAGCCACTTGTCTGAAAGGGTATAGGTTCTCCTGCTTATGCAGGGGGCTGGAGTAGAAGACCTCCAAGGTCCCTTCCAGTTCTATTCCTATTCTCTTCTCTTCTCTTCTCTTCTCTTCTCTTCTACTCTACTCTACTCTACTCTACTCTACTCTACTCTACGCTACTCTACGCTACGCTACGCTACGCTACTCTACGCTACGCTACGCTACTCTACGCTACTCTACTCTACTCTACTCTACTCTACTCTACTCTACTCTACTCTTATTCTATTCTACTCTACTCTTATTCTATTCTATTCTACTCTATTCTACTCTTGTTCTACTCTATTCTATTCTATTCTATTCTATTCTATTCTATTCTATTCTATTCTATTCTATTCTATTCTATTCTATTCTATTCTATTCTATTCTATTCTATTCTATTCTATTCTATTCTATTCTATTCTATTGTTTGGGGTCTTATTTCCTTTAGCTGCTGAGACCCTTTTGCTGGAGTATTCCAATAAAAGAAGCTGAAAACACCATTCCTTGTGTCTGGTGGTCTTTATTGGCTTTGGCGTCAGGCTAGGGCCCATTTTGGGAACAGCACTAGGAAAGGGCTTCCTTGGGTGTGCTGATCCAGAAGAAGCTGTGATCCAAGAGACCTCCAAAGTCCTGATGTGTTCTTGCATCGATGTTCATTTTGAGTCCTTCCAGGAAAAAAAACCAAAGCAAAGCATGAGACATTGTCATTTCTGCCCATTTCTGCGGCATCATTTTCTATCAGTTAAACATCCAGCAGACTAAATGTCCCTTCAGCCCTGTTTTTAAATTAAGGATAATTGCTTAATGTTAATTGTAGCCTTTCTGTTTGAAAGCTCTTGAGTTTGTGTGATGGCTGGTGATCTAATTTGCCGACATTGTATCTCAGGCTGCAAAGACAACGTGATATCGCAATGTAGGATGAAGTGCCAAACTGTCCTCTTTTCTCTCCCATTTCTGAGTTATTTATAAATAGTGGCAATTTGGCTATTTATCATTGTCTGACATTTTAAAAACACCAAAGTGTAATGCCTGTGCATCAGTCTAGAATGTAGTCACTCTGACTGAAAAGATCTTGCAAAGCTGTGCAAAATGGAGAAAGGGATCTTCAATCAAAGGGCTAGAACCATTCTCCCACAAAGAAAAAGTGCAATAATTTAAATCTAGAATAAAGATAAGTGAGAGGGCATTTTTAACCTGGAGCTTATCTTCCCATTTTTAAATGCTAGAATAGCTGGTTATACCCCATCCAAATATGCATTTAGCATATGGCGTAGAGCACATACAACAGTAATAAAATCATATAGAAGGAGCACATAATTGTATGATACAGGTATGATGGAAATATGTAGTCAGTTTTGTAATGTTTTGAAGAATTCAGGAAATTAAATATGAGCTATAGTTTATATTTTAAAATATGATGATTCGTAAGAATGGAATAAGTGTTCTATATAATAATATCTAGGCCACTTATCCAATTAAGCTCAGCATTTGTTACTTGGAGAAAGTCTGTTTTCCTCCTGTATAAGCTCTCAGTTAAGAGCACACTTGGAATACTGCATCCAGTGTTGGTTGCCATGATGTAAAAGACATGTTGAGACTCTAGAAAGAGTTCAGAGAAGAGCAAGAAAGATGATTAGGGGACTGGAGGCTAAAACATATAAAGAACGGTTGGTGGAATTGGGTATGTCTCGTTTAATGAAGAGAATAACTAAGGGTGACATGATAGCAGTGTTCCAATCTCAGGGGCTGCCACAAAGAAGAGGGAGTCAAACTATTCTCCAAAGCGCCAGAAGGCAGGACAAGAAGCAACGGATGGAAACTAACCAAGGAGAGAAGCAACCTAGAACTAAGGAGAAACTTCCTGGCAGCAAGAACAATTAACCAGTGGAACGACTTGCCTCCAGAAGTTGTGGGTGCTCCAACATTGGAGGTTTTTAAGAAGAGATTGGAGAATCATTTGGATTGAAATAATATAGGGTTCCTGGTTGAGCAGGAGGTTGGGCTAGAAGACCTCCAAGGTCCCTTCCAACTCTGTTATTCTGATACTTTCCCCCATTTAAACAGAAAGTCTTGGCAGATGCCACGAAGGTGTGGATCAGAGTTTTCCAGCACTGGCAGGTGGCATCAAAACCCACTAATTTTTGTGTAGGGTCAGATATATTTTTTCCAGAATCTGAACGTTCAATAGTCCAGTTTACATTTTGGGGTTTTACATCAAAGTCTTTATGCAGGTGCTGTACATTACCTAATGCAAATAATATGTTTTGAATTCAGGACAGATTAGACAAGAGGAGTGATTTCTCCACATAGGGCTTAGTTGGACAATTACTTTTGCCATCGCAAGGTATGGGAATGGTTGAGTTAGAATGACACATCATGCTGAAATCAATTAACTACTTGGCAGCATAGCAAACACTGTAAAAGACAGCAACAACTTTGAAAATGACCTTGATAGGCTCCAAAACTGGACTGACCATAACAGCAGGAAATAGAAATGTGAAGTTTGCATTCTAGTAAAAAGAAATCAGAGGCAGAGGTCCAAAATCAGGGAGGTTTGCCTTAATAACAGTATTAAGGATCTTTGAGTTGGCAATAATCACCAGTCAAACAATGGTATATGAATGAGTAATATAGCAAACTGAATTTTTAAAATGCAGGGTCGTTGGTGTTTTCTGAGCTTGGTTGGTTGTTTTTTTCTGTGTGTGGTTTTTTTGGCAGATGGTTCATTACCCAAATGAAACTGATGATTGTAGCACTGATGTTGTTACCTAGTTTGGGTAATGAAACGTCTGCAAGAAAACAATCAAGCTCAGGGTGCACCAAGCACCCCTCATTTCAACCCTAAGCTACAAATATTCTCCTTTATTTTAAGGTACATTCATTCAAGCCGAGTGTCTAAGTTATGATAAATAATAATCCCAATCTATTTGCCACTGGAAAAAAAGGACTACGTTCATTTGGAATCTGTAGTTTGTGGTTCAATATATCTGGAGGAGCTCCGAATAAGGAAAAATGGTCAAAGGTGAGGTATTTTTTTTTTTACCTGCAGGTCATTGAAGACCACCGTCATGAGGCATTCATTCTCCATAGATTTTATTTGCAGGATCCCCACATTTATCTGTGGGCCTTATGGATCTGAGGTGTAAATGCTCGTGTAAATCTGTGGGGGGAAAGGCAGAGAATGCAGAAAAGTTAGTCTTCAAGGGGGTGGATGACTGAGAAATGAAAAGCCTAGATGTGGGTCAAAATAATTAGAGGAATGACTTGCCTCCAGAAGTGGTGGGTGCTCCAGACACTAGAGGTCTTTAAGAAGAGATTGGACAACCATTTGTCTCAAATGGTATAAGCTTTCCTGGGTGAGCAGGGGGGGGGGTTGGACTAGAAGACCTCCAAGGTCCCTTTCAACTCTGTTATTCTGTTATTCTGATTGGCTAAAGTAAGACATAAGAAATGGGAGTGAAGGGCTTGCTTGTATGTTATGAGATCTTCAGTGGTATTCAGTGGCGTCTTACATCTCTAATTTGCTTTCAACAAATCTTCGTCTCAGCCAGGTTCCTGAACCAGAAGCGCTAACGCTATTTGATTTGGAGTAGATAGACCTTCGAGTCCTCTTCTAACACTGTAGAGTTAAATGAATTACAGTTTAGTTATAGTGTAAAGGTGTTTTAAGGCTATGTGCTTTATCTCATCCGAAAGTTGTGGGTGCAGCATTTATAGCCTTTCAAGATTCTCATCAGTTATATTTTTAATATGAGAGTGAGAATGATTAAATGCTGATGGCGTAATTATCTTCCTTATTTTTTTATCCTGACCCCACCCACTTTTTGAAGTGCAGTCCTTGAATTAAAAAAAAATGTAATTGAAAATATTGAAGTTGAGATGGATCACAGATACTGCAATAAAGATTGCTGGGTGTAATAAAATTGTAAATTGTTGAAAACACTGGAATGAGCTATGCTGGCAGCTGAAGACTTTGATAAACTCCAGTATTTATTTCATTGAGAGGAGATCTCCCAAACATTATTTCTGTGGATTTGGAAACAAAGTTCCTACGGGCCTGCTTCATCATCTCTAACTAGAACTGACTGAAACAAGAATTACAATAGCAAGTGACTTTTTAAAAATTCAGCTCCCTTTTTAAAACATGCAAATGATCTGGCGTTTGCCAACTTGCATTTATGTCACTTTCAACATTCATCTTTGTGCAAAGAAAACAAATTACACGAAGGCAAACTGAATTAAAGCAGACAATATAAGACCCAGGCAAGGAATGTCAAATCAAGCTGAGCCCATTTAAAGTTGTCTAAATGAGGAGGAATCTTGTCCAGAGATGATAAATCGATATGAAATGGGAGCTGGGTGGTATGTGTTACTAGTGCTGGTAGGGGTTTCTGCCCAAAAAGCCAACACAGTCCTAGGCTGCACTAACAGAGGGATAGAATCAAGGTCATGCGAAGTGTTGAAACCGCTTTATAAGGTCTTGATAAGACCACACTTGGAATATTGCACCCAATTTTAGTCACCATGATGTAAAAAAGATGTTGAGGCTCTAGAAAGAGTGCAGAGAAGAGCAACAAGAATGATTAGGGGACTGGAGGATAAAACATGCAAAGAACGGTTGCTGGAATTGGGTATGTCTAGTTTAATGAAAAGAAGAACTAGGGGTGACATGATAGCAGTGTTCCAATATCTCAGGGGTTGCCACAAAGAAGAGGGAGAAGCTATTCTCCAAAGCACCTAAAGACAGGACAAGAAGCAACAGATGGAAACTAATCAAGGAGAGAAGCAACCTAGAACTAAGGAGAAATTTCCTGACAGTGAGAACAATTAATCAGTGGAACAACCTGCTTCCAGAAGCTGTGAATGCTCCAACACTGGAAGTTTTTAAGAAGAGACTGGACAGCCATTTGTCTGAAATGGTATAGGGTTTCCTGCCTGAGCAGGGGGTTGGACTAGAAGACCTCCAAGGTCCCTTCCAACATTGTTATACTGTTATTCTGATAAAATGACTATTAAACTCTTGGGGCAAATCTATACCTTTCAAAAAATACTTGGGTCCAATTCATTAATCCATCCATTCCCAATATAATATAATTTGGTAAATCTTTGTTGTAACTCTTTGTAACGTACTAATAGAAGAGAATATCTGTAGCTCAGGGTTAAACTGTGAGGCTCTTGGCGCTCTCTGAGCTTAGTTGTTTTCCTGCAGACATTTCATTACCCAACTAGGTAACATCATCAGTGCTAGAAGGAAGTAGGGTTTGCTGTCTTTACATACAAGTCACTGTTGACGGTAGTTGTCTATGGAGATTCTCAGTCATCCAGGTCATGGTGGTCCCAAAGGTGCTTTTTCATGAGGCAACTGGACTTCCTTGTTTTTCTTTGAAGACATTTCCCTTCTCATCCAAGAAGCTTCTTCAGCTCTGACTGGATGGTGGGGAATGGAAGGATTTATATTCCTTGCAGACAGCTGGTCATTTGCATTCTTTTAACGAGTCGTTGATGCCACCTGGAGGTTTATGTGTGTCCTCAAAGTCACCTGAGTGATGCAAATGGGTGTGGAGCCTTCTTGGAACTGCTGAAAGGACCTTATTGTAGACTGGAGAGAGATGGTGTTGTATCCCTCCCCCTCTCTTGAGGGAGGGCTGTCCAGTTTTGACACAGATGGCCTCTTTGACCCCTCTTTTGTTGCTGGTAGTGTTCTTGGTGTATCCTTGTACTTGCAAACAAACATTATCCCAATCAAGAAACTACCAACTCAGACAAACAATCAGATAGTAAACAACAGCCTAAACAAGGAACCACCAAGAACACTCCTACCATCACTGACAGGCAAGCCACTATATATAAACAGAGGGCAAGCCCCACTCCCTTTTAACATTGATGATGTTACTTTGTTGGGTAATGAAATGTCTGCAAGAAAACAACCAAGCTCAGAGAGCACCAAGGACCTCAGAGCCTTTTCAGTTTTTTTTTAATATGTTTTCACTTCTGATTGGAGTTATATGGTATTCTCACACATGGTATTATTACTAGCAACATCATTCACAGATAAAGCAGTCCGAATCTCATCTGCTCAATGAATTTATAGAAGCAGGCCATAGTCAATCCATTATTGTCTGACACATCTGAGTTCTTTAACCACCTGACCCCATCTCTAAGAAGATCTGAAAAAGAGGAGAAATTGATTTATTTCGCATTGTAATGCCAACCAACTTAATTCACACTTCCTGAGCCAAACAACAACAATGTAATTATTAGGCTGAATTATTAGAAGTACTTGTGACAACCCCAATGTACAAATTATACAAAGTGGGAAGTGGCAGGCTTGTAGTTCCATCAACAAAACTGGGACTCTTCCTGTAAGCATTCAAAGCTGTCTTCTCCCTAAAGATACTCACAGCTTTCTATGTTATTCATTATTATTTTTTTAAAGTAATAAATTGTTTCATTAGTTCAAACTTCTTTTCTGGGGGTTAAGGAACAATCCTTTTTCTTCTATCATCTTTCATCTATTTTATGGCCCATGCTGCCAGCTTTCCACTTCATTAACTGGGTAAATTTCCGGAGCTTGGAAGCTTGATAGTTCTCATTAACAATTCATTTCCAGGGTTTAAAGGGAGAAACTGCTAGGTATTCTGAATGGAGGTGAGGGAGAGAGATAGCGGGTGGATATCTGCAGTCATTAATAGAGTCCCTGGCTTGTTCTCCAGTATCTACAGAGAGCCAACAATATTCAGTGGACACTTGAGGACCTCATGGCAGCGCGACAGAACACAATTAATGTTGCTAGTTTCTGGCCAAGAGCTGTTTAACTTGTACATATTTTAATCTTGTAATTTATATTTTACATTTTATGTCATACAGTATGCCTTATTTTAATTGTGATGCTTCTGACATGAATAAACAAACAAACCAACAATACTGGTTAGAGTTTATCCACATCTGTGTGGTTATTTCACCCAGCCCTTTGGCAAGGGAGAGTGGGACCCCTCCCTTCATTCATTCCATATGTCTACTGCGCTTGTCATCTTTATCTTTTATTGGTTTTATTGCAATTCTTTGTTTGACTGTTGTGAGCTAACCAGAGTCATTGAGAGTTTGATGGCATTCAAGTTTAAATAACAATAACAATAACAATAACAATAACAATAACAACAACAACAACAACAACAACAACAACAACAACAACAACAACAATAATAATAATAATAATAATAATAATAATAATAATAATAATAATAATAATAATAATAATAATAATAATAAAGTTAGAAGGGACCTTGGAGGTCTTCTAGTCCAATCCCCTGCTCAGGCAGGAAACCCTATACCATTTCGGACAAATGGCTGTCCAGTCTCTTCTTAAAAACTTCCAGTGTTGGAGCATTCACAGCTTCTGGAGGCAGGTTGTTCCACTGGTTAATTGTTCTAACTGTCAGGAAATTTCTCCTTAGTTCTAGGTTGCTTCTCTCTTTGATTAGTTTCCATCCGTTGCTTCTTCTCCTGCCCTTAGGTGCTTTGGAGAATAGGTTGACCCCCCTCTTCTTTGTGGCAGCCCCTGAGATATTGGAACACTGCTATCATGTATCCCCTCGTCCTTCTCTTCATTAAACTTCATTTCTCTGTCAACAATTCTGAGCAAGTCAGGCATGTCTATGAAACATCAATAATATCTACCAGGCTATCATCATCATCATCATCATCATCCCAGGTCATTGGGAAGGGCTTGATAGGTGAATAAAAATGCCAAATCCAGTCTAAACATCTGGCTGACCATGTGATGGACCATAATTAATTGAAGACTTGTTAACATCTGGTAAAAACTACCTGATAACAATCCAGCAAAAGGTGAAACACCAGGCAACTATAGTACCAGCTTACCAGAAACTTTCAAATTGATAATTGGTGTAGTAGCTATGAAGTCCAACAAAACCTAGTCCAAAACAAGCTCTTTCCATATGAGCAGAAAGGAAACTGCTCAATCAGCAAAGGAACAAAAGATCAACTCCTCATTGACAAGATGGTTTTGGAAAACTGCAAGATAAGGAAGACAAACCCTAATGTAGTTTGGATTGATTACAAGAACTTGGCTGCTACATGATTGGCTAGTCAAGTGCCTACAAATATCAGGAGTCAGTAAGAACATCACACTGGCTGGTCAGTGGTGATAGACTGGGAGAGATTAATATCAAGAGAAGAATCTTTCAAGGAAACTCACTAGTGTCATTACTGTTTGTCATTAAACTGATTTATATTATTATTATTGTTGTTGTTGTTGTTGTTGTTGTTGTTGTTATTATTATTATTATTATTATTATTATTATTATTATTATTATTATTATTATTATTATTATTATTATTATTATTATTATTATTATTATTATTATTATTATTATTATTATTATTAAAGTTGGAAGGGATCTTGGAGGTCATCTAGTCCAACCCCCTGCTCAGGCAGGAAACCCTATACCATTTCAGACAAATGGCTGTCCAGTCTCTTCTTAAAAGCTTCCAGTGTTGGAGCATTCACAGCTTCTGGAGGCAGGTTGTTCCACTGGTTAATTGTTCTAACTGTCAGGAAGTTTCTCCTTTGTTCTAGGTTGCTTCTCTCCTTGATTCTCTCTTGTCCTGCCCTTAGGCGCTTTGGAGAATAGCTTGACTCCCTCTTCTTTGTGGCAGCCCTTGAGATATTGGAACACTGCTATCATGTCCCCCCTCGTCCTTCTCTTCATTAAACTTCATTTCTCTGTCAACAATTCTGAGCAAGTCAGGCATGTCTATGAAACATCAATAATATCTACCAGGCTATCTTACGACCTTTATATGGACAGTCTGAAGCAGTATGGAAAAACACTAAGCTTTAGTTGGAACAGCATGCATCTTGCAACAATACCTTTAACACCACCAACAACAACAACCACAAAAAACATGGGAAGGACTTGATAGGTAGACAAAAATGCCAGATCCAGTGTAAACATCTGGCTGACTGTGCCATAATAACATCAACAACAATACTATCCTGCCAAACTAAAGATTGGGCAAATTACTGAATTTTGCACAGTTCCCTAAATAGCAAAGTTTAACTAACTAGGACCAAGATGCAAGATGCAAGATCATATAGACAGACTGCAAACAATGGTATGATAAAGGAGTAACAAGGGTGCATTGGAAGATCTTCAAGAAATAGCATTTGCTTCCGAGCAAGAACTGTTGGGACCACAAAACAGACAAATGAATAGAAAATGAAGAAACTAAATATGAACCAAAGTGACACTTTAGAATTGAGATAGACATAACACTGCAGACTAAATAACTGTAGATAAGAAACACAAAAAAGTCTGGATTGTGGTACCTGGAAAAAGCAGAATAGAAGCGAAAGATCTGGAGAAAATCACCAAAATGCGAAGACCTACAAATAGAAGTCTCCTTCATGGATTACTGCCTTGTCGTGGCGAAGGGGCTTGCGTAACTCAATGAAGCTATGAGCTATGCCGTGCAGGGCCACCCAAGACAGACAGGTCATAGCAGAGAGTTCTGACAAAATGTGATCCACTGGAGAAGGAAATGGCAACCCACTCCAGTATCTTTGCCATGAAAACCCCATGGACAGTACCAAAAGGCAAAAAGATATGACGCTGGAAGATGAGCCCCTCAGGTCGGAAGGTGTCCAATATACTACTGGGGAGGAGCAGAGGGCTAGTACTAGTAGCGCCAGAAAGAGTGAAGCAACTGGGCCAAAGCTGAAAGGACGCTCAGCTGTGGGTGCATCTGGTGGTGAAAGGAAAGTCCGATGCTGTAAAGATCTTTTCTCCAAAGGAACCTGGAATGTAAGATCCATGAATCAAGGCAAACTGGATGAGGTGGCTGGATGGAGTCACTGAAGCAGTAGGCGTGAGCTTAAATGGACTCCAGAAGATGGTAGAGCACAGGAAGGCCTGGAGGAACGTTGTCCATGGGGTCGCGATGGGTCGGACACGACTTTGCAACTAACAACAACAACAACAAATAGAAGTAGAAATATTGGGGCAAAAAAAAAGAGTAAAAATAGTGCCAATTGTAATTGTCAACTGGATGCAATCCCAAAACATCTGGAGCACCACTTAAACACCATTGACATTGACCAAACACAGCCAGTTAATTGCAAAAGGAAGCTTGACTTCAAATAGCTTACATTCTGTGAAGATGCCTTTAACATTGTAAAACATCTGCCTATCCCAGGTCTTTGGGAAAGACTTGATGGGTGGATAAAAATGCCAAATCCAGTCTAAACATCTGGCAGACTATGCAACCTACCATAACGATATCCTTAAGGTTGGCCAAATGAATGAGTTTTGCACAGCTCCCTAAATTGCAACATTCAGAAAACCTTCCTTTTGGTGTTTGCTTATTTGTTTGGCAGGTGGAGAACAGATCTTTCCCCAAAATTATCATTTTTGTCCAGGGAAATGTTCCCTCCATTCCCAGAAGAAACATTTGCCTTATACATACCATATTAAACACCCTATCTATCTCTGTATTGTCTTTATTAACTCTAAGCTAAAGGCTGAACCTGAGATTTTGGGCATGCTAAGCAGGTCCTCAGTTGTGCCTTGAGATCAGAGAATATCAAGGAGTTTCAATAAGTAGACTTTCCCAAGCAGGACTAGACTGAAGAATAATTCTTAAACCATTTCATCTTGAAACTGTCAGGAAGAATCCCACTAGAAAAAGAACTATATTCAAGTTCATGTGAGAATTTACGCCACAGAATGCAGAATATAATCCATGCTGGGTCAGATCAGAAGCCTACATAATACACCTTCAATCTCTACAGGGATAAAACTGAAGTCTGCATAGAGTTCTTGTTCTCCAGCAAGTGGCATTAAGAGGCATGCACTCTGTGATGTAGAATATAAAATTTATCTGCCGTGGTAAATCAGCGTTATTATTAGCCTTATTCTACAGAAATCCCTTTAATCCCTTTGAGGAAGCCTATCCTTTGACTGTGTGGACAAAGGGATGCGGGATATCTGTTCAGAGAGTCCGACTCCTGAAATGAAATAGGCTTTTTTTTTTTTTTTGAAATAGTTAATCCCATCTGAAGACGTAGTTACCTTCTTCAAAAAGAGAAGGAAAAGAAAGAACGTTGAACATGGCTTAGATGGCATATACAAGAGAGTCCTCGACTTACGACCGCAGCTGAGCTCAAACTTTCCATTGCTAAGCCAAGTATTTGTTGAGTGAGTTGCATTCCATTTTACCACCTTTTTTTTGCCACAGTTATTAAGCAAATCACTGCAGTTGTTCAGTGAATCACTGCAGTTGTTAAGCAAATCTGGCTTCCTCTATTGACTAGCACTGATGATTACCTAGATGTTACCTAGTTTGGTAATGAAATGTCTACAAGAAAACAACCAAGCTCAAAGAGCACCCAGGACCCCACAGTCCTCCTCCTCTTCCTCCTCTCCACAAACACCACTCCCTTCTAGCACTGATGATGTTACCTGGTTTGGTAATGAAATGTCTGCAAGAAAACAACCAAGAATCCTTCTGTTGACTTTGCTTGTCAAAAGCTGGCTGGGAAGGTTACAAATGGTGATCTCATGACCCCGGATAGTACAACTGTCATAAATTTACATGCCTGTTATCAAGCACCAGAACTCTGATCCCATGACGATGGGGAAGCTGCAATGGCTGGAAGTATGAAAACTGGTCATAAGTAACTTTTTTTTAAGTGCCATTGTATCTTTGAACGGTCACTAAACAAATGGTTGTAAGTTGGGGACTGCCTGTGCACCAATCTGTATCTACTTTGTGACTTCTGGGAATTTCCTCTACAATCCCAGCCCTTGCACTCATGTCATGGGTATCCTTTTAGTGGCGTGTCATGTCCGATCTATCAGATTTCATCTGTTGCATTAAATGTCAAAGTCCCTTAAGAGGTGCTTGTTTGACAGTAGAAATCCATTGGTAATTCCATAGACATGTTAACAAGTTGAGGAATGTCTCCTTTTATTTTATCTCGACTGAATAAGTGACTTACATTTTGTTTTTTTAGTAGGCAAGTATTTTAGAAGAGCAAAGTGTTCCTGAAGGTGTCATTTTGCTTCCCCGAAGTAATATAGGATGCAGATGATCTCCGAAGTCAACACACTTGTCCCCCACCTGGCTCAGATCATCAGTCCCAGTTATTGTCACTGAATAGAGTTGTTAATCAGGCATTTGTGCCCACAACTGGTGAGAATCTTTGCAGATGTTGAACTAATTAGAAGCCAGGCAATTAGACAACCATGGCTTCAAGTAATTAAAAAGTGTTTATCTTTGATGCAACAACAGAGCAGAGCATGGAGTCTGATCTATTTATTACTGTACATCTGGACCACAGAATTGCCCTGGACATGATTTAGACCCAAATTTTATCATCAAGTTGGCCTTAAGAATGAAGGGGGAGCCCTTGAAATTCTTTATTTGGGAGAATGAAGCTGCAGTGAGAGACAGACAGACAGAGAGACAGACAGAGACAGAGACAGAGAAAGAGAGAGAGAGAAACAGAGAGAGAGACAGAGAGTGGAAACCCTTGAAAGTGAATCATAGACAGCCTTCTTAAATCTCTAGAACAGGGGTCCCCAAACCCTGGTCCGTGGACCAGTACCGGGCTGCAGCATGGCAGCAACCGGTCCGCACAAACAAGCAAAGCCCCATCTGCGAGATGCAGGCAGCACACAAAACCACATACTCTTCAGTCCACGGAAAAACCTCTCTCCATGGAGCCGGTCCCTGGTGCCCAAAAGGTTGGGGACCTCTGCTCTAGAAGACACCTTGTTTTTTGCTGAGAAGAAGTTCCTTGAGGGTCTGATTCTGCTCTTGAAAATATGCTATAACTGTACAAGTAAATACCTTTGATCTGATTTCTCCTACCTTGATCGACCTGGCTGGTTTTGATTGGACTTGACCTATTTTTATCTAAACTAGTCTCTCTCTCTCTCTCTCTCTGTCTCTCACTGAACCTTTCCAGATATATGAAAAGTTGTGGCATCAGGTGGCTTATTAGCTGATGGGTTGGCCAGGCTTTTATTGATGGACCGAACATAATTTTCTGGAAGGAGAAAGGATAATTGGGTAGGCTGATAATGCAAAGTAAGTGGGGTCATACTGTAGTTATGGACAGAATCAAGGTTTTGTGGATTCTTCTCTACTTTGGGATGGGTAGGGAGATTCAGTTCTCTCTCTCTCTCTCTCTCTCTCTCTCTCTCTCTCTCTCTCTCACACACACACACACACACACACACACACACACTTTTCAGTGCCGTTGTAACTTTGAACAGTCACTAAATGAACTGTTGTAAGACCGCAAGGATTAGCTAGCCTAGTCCTCTGTAGTATGCAGGAGATTCAGTCTCTCTCTCTCTCTCTCTCTCTCTCTCTCTCTCACACACACACACACACACACACTCACACACACACACACACACACAAAGAGGCTGACATTTATTGCCTTGCAAGGACAGGACTCTGGTGATAGTGTTTGCCAATTGTAATTGCAAGGGTTTCTGAAAATCTCATTCAACCCCAGGAACTTAATTTGCCCACCCAAGTGAAGAGGGTCAAATCTCTGCTTACATCACTGGATAATATCAAAAATGTTTTAGGAACTTGCAGGTCTGTGAAAGAAATAGTTACCCGCTTTGAATTTTCTGAATGTCTGTGTATCTTTCCCACGGAAACAGCTGTACCTGGGTCCCCATGGAGTCTGAGTGAACAAACAGTGCCAAATTTTGGCTCATATTTAATTTAGTTTATTAACAGGGGTAATTCAGCAAGGAATTATTTATGCAATCGGCCCCTTAGACTCAGTAACTGATTTCACCACATTTAGCTACAATGTTTGCAACTCAAACACTTCCTGTAATTGATGATCACCCTCTTATTATACCTCTTATGATTATGGAGGAATTTTGACCAGTCCTTTATGATTAACTCCTCCCCCCTTCCCCCAGTAGCATTTGAGGATATTCTTGAATGAACTGTTAGAAAATCAATTTGGATGGATTTGATTTAGACCTGGCTATTCTAAAAGTTTTAATTTGTTCCTCTTCATTCATTGCATTATTAATTGATTTGTATGTTTGGAATCCTCCTCATCTTCTTGCTTGACCTATTTATTGATTGATTTGTATCCCACCTTTATTATTTTTACAAATAAGGTGGCGAACATGTCCAACACACCTCCCTCTTCCTGTTTTCCCCACCACAACAACCCTGTGAGGTAGGTTAGGCACAGAGAGAGAGAGAGGGAGGGATTGGCTCAGAGTCACCCAGCTGGCTTTCATATCTAATGCAGGACTAGAAGTCACAGTCTCCTGGTGGTTGGCCCAAAGTCACCTGGCCAGCTTTTGTAAGTAAGGCAGGACTTGATCTAATGATAATCCCACTTTCTAACCTGGTGCCTTAACAAAGAGATGGCTTGATGTTCTCCATAAAAATGGAGAAAAGGGATGCTGTTCTACGATGTTGTTCTAGGCCAGGGGTCTTCAAACCTGGCCCTTTTATGACTTGTGGACTTCAACTCCCAGAATTCCTCAACCAGGCAGGCTGGCTGAGGAATTCTGGGAGTTGAAGTCCACAAGTCATAAAAGGGCCAAGTTTGAAGACCCCTGTTCTAGGCCCTTTGTGACCTACTAAACCAAGGGTGTCAAACTGCCGGCCCGCGGTCTGGATGCGTCATGCCGAAACCACGCCCACCCCATTGCCAGCAATGGAAAAAAAAGTTGTGATACATCGTGACACGTCACGTGACGTTGCAAGTTTGACACCCCTGTTCTAGACAATTTTATTCTGTGCTCTTGAAGGGATTTTGATGGGAGATCCTGAATCTTCTCCATTTCAAGACTGTGTCCCTGATTGTGGCCTGATGGACAGCAAGAGCTTTATTAATCTTTTGGGGGCATTAATTCCTTTTTTATAGAGGCGTTCAGAAATTTCTCTTAAAGCAAGGCATAATATGCCTCTACAATCTGTGAGGTGCAGTCTTAATTCTATTGAGAGGAGCCAAAGTTTGTGAGATGCATATAGGAAAGGGCTGAGTCAAATCAGCTCTGATTGATTGATGATCTATTGTAGGAGAAGAAGAGGCAGAACCTGGGGCGGAGTTAAAAGAGGGATCAGCCTAGAATCTCTCCGTAGTCACAAGTGGACTAAATCCAACTCTCCTTTGAATTCTATTGACCCTTATTAACACCTCTAACAGTTTTGTGCATAGACTTTTAGCAATAAATCAGTTTAAGTGGACCTTCAAGTGTGAACCTAATCTTTCAAGCCTGACATATTTATACAACTGATCATAGTTATCTTTAACCAAATGAAACAAGCAAGATAAGGGATTATTCTTTTTCTATATCATTGGCCAGAGCCATGTGACCCTTCACTAACATTCAGTGGCAGACATATCAGAACATTCAAAAAATTCAGATAGGCCCAGTGCTCTTCAACATCTTCATCAACGATTTGGATGAGAGGATAGATGGGGAACTCATTAAATTTGCAGATGACACCAAGCTGGCAGGAATAGCCAACACTCCAGAAGACAGGCTTAAAATACAGGAGGACCTGACAGACTTGAACACTGGGTGCTATCTAACAAAATGAAATTCAATGGTGAAAAAAGTAAGGTTCTACATTTAGGCAAGAAAAACCAAATGTACAGGTATAGTATAGGGGGTACCTTGCTCAATAGTAGTAACTGTGAAAGGGATCTCGGAGTCCTAGTGGACAATCACTTAAATATGAGCCAGCAGTGTGCTGCAGCTGCCAAAAAAGCCAACACAGTGCTAGGCTGCATTAACAGAGGGATAGAATCAAGATCACACGAAGTATTAATACCACTTTACAATGCCTTGGTAAGGCCACACTTGGAATACTGCATCCAGTTTTGGTCACCACGATGTAAAAAAGATGCTGAGACTCTAGAAAGAGTACAGAGAAGAGCAACAAAGATAATTAGGGGACTGGAGGCTAAAACATATAAGGAACGGTTGCTGGAATTGGGTATGTCTAGTTTAACGAAGAGAAGGACGAGGGGGGACATGATAGCAGTGTTCCAATATCTCAGGGGCTGCCCCAAAGAAGAGGGAGTCAAGCTATTCTCCAAAGTGCCTGAAGGCAGGACAAGAAGCAACGGATGGAAACTAGTCAAGGAGAGAAGCAACCTAGAAGTAAGGAGAAACGTCTTGACAGTTAGAACAATTAACCAATGGAACAACCTGCCTCCAGAAGCGGTGAATGCTCCAACACTGGAGGTTTTTAAGAAGAGACTGGACAGCCATTTGTCTGAAATGGTGTAGGGTTTCCTGCCTGAGCAGGGGGTTGGACTCGATGACCTCCAAGGTCCCTTCCAACTTTATTATTATTATTATTATTATAAGGTGAATGCTTTTTGCAATATGCTCAACATGTAACTGCCCTTGAAAAGTATCTGAGAGCTTCAATTGCAGTAGCCCACATGATTTTGTGCATGTCTAGATTTGCACACACATCACCTCTCTTTCAGGAGTTGCATTGGCTGCCAGTTTGCCTCTGGGTACAATTCAAAGTACTGGTCCTCATCTTTAAAGGCCTACATGGCCTGGGGCCAGGTTATTTGAAGGACTGTCTTTCCTCAGTTACATCTATCTGACCCACCAGAGTGGGGTGGCCAGGCATGTTATGGGTTCCCTCTCTTATGGAGGTCTTTCTAGTGGGTCCCAGGTCTTCTCTGTGGTGGCTTCCTTCTTGTGGAGCATCATCCCTGCGGAGGTAAGATTGGCCCCACCTTGACACTCTTTCAAAAGACCCTGAAGATGTGGTTTTGCTAGCATGGGGACCCCGGAGTGATATGGATCCCGTCAAGTTGTTGGTTTGATTGTTGTTGCCAGGGGGCTGGAGTTTTATTGGGGTTTGTATTGGGGTTTCCTTTCAGTAAGTCAACCAGAGTCACTGTGGGCGAGTTGGGTGGCCATATAAATTTTCTAATAAGTAAATAAATATATATCTATAGATCTACAGATTCTTATGGAACCATTTGTCTTTAGCTCCTTTTGTTTGCATGTGAAGTTACATCAGTTTTATTTTGCAGACATGCTACACAACCTGGAAGAACAAATATGCGTCACGCATGAAGGCAAATATACGTGTCCCGGGATAATGTCGCAGGATCCAATCTGGGTCGGTCACCAGGACCAGAGGTTTAATCTTCTGAGCTTTGGGACTTGTACTGGAGCCCATCCTCAAGGAACTTCTCTCTAGCAGATGTACAGTTGTATAGGGGAGGTAGGGACGGTTTACATAGCAGGAGAGTAGGTAGAGAGTAAAAGAGATTGAGAAACAGAAAACAGTGCTTCTTACCTTTTTCCTCCTCATCACAGGTGCCTCCAGATGTTTCAAAAGACAATACCTTGATTCTTGGCTTCAGCAGATGTGGCTATTGAGAGTTGTGAGGCAGCCAGTTGGCCAAGATTGCTTTTCATTATACTTTTATCTCCATGGATAACAGCCCTGAAGATTTCTATTTTCAGCTTTAGAACAGAGAGATAAAAATACCAGCCTATGAACAAAACAAAGAAAGGAACCTCAAAGCCAATAGAAGCTGGGATTGCAAGTTGGCTAATTTACAGGACAGGCTTTAGAGCAATCCTCCCCACACTCAAAATTAATATATATATATATATATATATATATATTATCCTCAAGGTAAGTATCATTTGCAAAATAATGAAATGATCTCCTCCAAAGATTTAAAATACTAAAGGCTAATGAGGTTTGATGGCTAGAATAATCTTGGCTCATTAAATAAAGAAAATAATATCTTTTTCCCCCTCAACTCTTTTAATCAGTCCTGTTATTAAGAGAACAGGTGCAAAAGGTGGTACATTATCCAATCACAGTGCAGGAGACAAGTGAAAAGGAGAAGAGTCCGGAGCAATGAGAAACACTGCTCACCAAAAACTCTACGCTTGTAGGTTGAATAATAGAATAACAGAGTTGGAAGGGACCTTGGAGGTCTTCTAGTCCAACCACCCTATACCATTTCAGACAAATGGTTGTCTAATCTCTTCTTAAAAACCACCAGGGTTGGAGCACCCACAACTTCTGGAGGCAAGTCGTTCCACTGATTAATGGTTCTTGTTGTCAGGAAATTTATCCTTAGTTCTAGGTTGCTTCTCTCCTTGATTAGTTTCCATCCGTTGCTTCTTGTCCTGCCTTAAAATTGCTTTAATAGAAGGGGGGGGGAATCTAGTTTTCAATCTAGTTGATGAAGAACATTTTTTCTGTGTCCTTCCAAAGGAGAAGAGAAGTTCAGGGACATGGATGGGATCTGGGTGGCCTTGCACTTTCATCTTACATCGTTATAGGTGGGGTCCCTGAGATAGTTAATTTTCTTGTAGACATTTCATTACCAAACTAGGAAACATCATAAGCATTAGAAGGAAATGGGGCAAATCCCACCCTCTTCTAGGACTGATGATGTTTCCTAGTCAGATAATGAAACATCTGCCAGAAAACAACCAAGCTCATAGAACACCAAGGACCTCACGGTTCAATCCTGGGCTACAAATATTCTCTTCTACAGTTGTAGGTTGGTCCAGATATAGAAGTAGTGCCATAAAGTTATATATCAATGGAAAGATAATTTAAGAGAATGGAAAAAAGTTTGTTCAATTATCTGTATTCTATGAAACGTTATAGCCAAATAACCAGAAAAAGGAAGCACAACTTGCTTAGGTTGATATCAGGTAGCTTTCCTTCATCTGATTGTAGCCAATGAGCACGAGTGTTTAGAGAGCCAATCAGGTGTCATCTTGTTTTGGCCATGAGCCAATCGGATCACAGTAGGATTCAGTGATTGATGTCATGTATTGAAGCGGAGAGGAGGACATTTGTCAGTGTGTTATGTGATGGCTATCAAGTTGGTTGGGTTTTTTTGTGTTCTTTCATTTAGTGAGCTTGTAAAATGTAATAAAATTAAAGTAATGGTGCAAAGAGTTGACTGGTCGCCCAGAAAATGATGTAAAATAGTATTATTGAGTGAACAAGGCTACAGTTATAAAGAAATGAGAAGAAAAATTGGTGGAAACTTAACCAAAGGTGGTATTTCTACTGTACACTTTCCCCAAAAAGGTTTCCACAATTTTGGCCACTACAGTAGACTAACAGAAGAGTATTTTGATGGCTCAGGTTTGAACTGTGGGGTCCTTAGTGTTCCCTAATCTTGGTTGTTTCCTTGCAGACCTTTCATTACCCAATGAGGTAACATCATCAATGCTAATAGCTAGTAGTAGCTAGCAGCACTGATGATGTTACCTAGCTGAGTAATGAAAGGTCTGCAAGAAAACAACCAAGCTCAGAGAACACCGAGCACCAAGGACCCCACATAACTTAGGCTTACAAGTTAGCCCTACCTAGCAAGGACACAATTGTGCATCCCTGTTCTAAATGTTTCAGGGAATTTGGTGCCCTTTTCCAGGTGAATCCTGCACTTCAAAACTCGATGACGCTCCCCTTGCAAGTTGGCAAATCTGCTTTGTTTAACTGAGAAAAAGCTGACAGAATTTCTTTCTCCATTCAACAGCTATTCTTGTCGAGTGACTGATGACAATGATGGTTTTAACAAGATAAGACCATTTTCCAGCACATGTTTTATTCCACTGGGTTTCTTCAACCAGTTTTGATTGCCCTTTAATTGATGGCTGTCACAGTTCATTTTAAGTCATTTTAAATCATTTTGAAAGAACCAGTTTGGTCTAGTGCTTAAGATACCAGGCTAGAAGCCAGGAGACTGTAAGTTCTAGTCCCACTTGAGGCATTGAAAACAGGCTAGGTGACTTCAGGCAATCACCAGGAGACTCTTGAGTTCTAGTCAAGCCTTGGGCGTGAAAGCCTAAGGTGATTTTTGGCCAATCACTAGGAAACTGTGAGCTTTACTCCCACCTTAGGCATGAAAACCGATGGGTGACTTTGGGCCAGTCACTCTCTCAGTCCAATTCACCTCACAGGGTTGTTGTGAGGAAAACAGGAGGAAGAAGGAGTATTATGTATGTTTGCCTCCTTGAGTTACTTATAAAGTAATAAAGGCAGGATAAAAATCTAATCTAATAAAAAAATATATTGTAGAACAGGGGTCCTCAACCTTGGCAACTTTAAGACTTGTGGACTTCAACTCCCAGAACACTAAGATTTTATGCAAGATCTCCTGGGCCAGCCATGTCACAAAGTGTATCTCATTAAAACGAAACAAAGCGTATCTCATTAAAACGTCTCTATCTGGGCGTGCGGACAGATAAGGCATCGGCATAAAACAGCAGAACCTTTAACGTTATTTAATGAAAGAGGGTGCAAGTACAAATTTTACCGGGAATCAAAGAGTTTTTTTTCCTGGAGTGGGGAAGAAGGGAAGTGAAAGTATTCCTCCTCTACCCAATTAAGATTCGGGAAATGGTGCGATCATCATCTTTCACAAGTTTAAAATAGAACTTTTCTCTGTCTTGTGGCGGGCCCCCAGCACATTGCATATTTCAGGCACCCGAGCTTCTGCAGACTTTAAAATAGTACAATGTTGTGCGCAACCTCCCACAATATATATTTTATTTCTTCATTGGATTTTGAACTGCGTTCTTTGATTAGAACAGCCATAATTTGGAGGGGCGGAAGCGTCAACAAAATTTGTCATCCTGCCTTTCTCTCTGCTCCAGTGTCCGGGAGGTAAATACCAACACTAGAATACATCGTTTTTTATGTATTCTTCTTACGTAATTTTATTAAAGACTAGACAACCTTGTGGTTCTTTGGGTTATCCTTTGAAAGAAAGGTAATGCAGTCTGATGGGACCAAAATGAACAATAGAATTTAGGCCGACCATATTTCTTTTTTTAAACCTAATGCTGGATGGCCCTGTGATCATCTGAAAGTCTTCTTCATCCTAGCATTTTCCTGTGGGTTAAGGGTCCACTTTTTGAATCAACAAATGCTCTTTCACATGGTCAGATGCAGCAACTGGGTCCAATTGGCTGAGCTTAGTAGAATAGAATAGAGCTGGAAGGGACCTTGGAGGTCTTCTAGTCCAGCCCCCCGCTTAAGCAGGAGAACCTACACCATCTCAGACAGGTGAGTGTCCAGTCTCTTCTTAAAGATCTCCAGTGATGGGGCGCCCACGATCGCTGGAGGCAAGCTGTTCCATTGGTTGATTGTCCTCACTGTCAGGAAGTTTCTCCTTAAATCCAGGTTGCTTCTCTCCTTGATCAGTTTCCAACCATTGTTTCTTGTCCTTCCCTCTGGTGCTTTGGTGAACAACCTGGCCCCTTCTGCCTTGTGGCAGCCCCTCAGATACTGGAACATTGCTATCATGTCTCCCCTATTTCTTTTTTTTTCTTTAGACTAGCCAAACCCAAGTCCTGCAGCCGTTCTTCGTATGTTTTAGTCTCCAGGCCTCTGATCATCCTAGTTGCTCTTCTCTTCCTGTCCATGTCAGTTGGATTCTGCCACCTTTGCTTTGATCTTCCATGTGGCCATTTGGCATTGATGTTAAAGTGGTACTTTTTAATTATTTTTAATTATTAATGATTTGTACTTGTCAGGCACAGGGAACCATGAGCCAGGATAGAGTTCAAAAGCTCTGTTCCATGCAGCCTATACACAAGAATCTAATCTACTAATGATCAATGTGAATTGGCGCCAGATAAGAGACAATGGACTTCAAGGGGAGTTGGACTTAGGTCTCTTCTGGCGGTGTAGGGATTCCAGACTGATGATGCATTTGACTCCACCTTCAGGCTCAGCCTAGTCATCTCCTACAATACTCTTCTTATCATCTAGAAGAGTATATATCATAAATAGTAAAATAATTCTAGTGGCAGAAGTGAATATTTACTTACGTAAACAGATAAAAAGAATGACCACAGGCAGGCAAAAAAAACAATTGGAGTGGAATGACTTCCAACTTCCCGCCAGCTTCCCCAGTGACTTTGTTTGTATGAAGCTACAGGAAGCATCTGATATAACATGCAGGACTGCAATAGCCATAACTTTGTGAATAAAACTGGTGTGAGCATTGTGGAAGTTTCATTTCCACAGGAGTAATGGGTCTTGTATTTTTTATGCATTAAGTTAGTGGGTTTTTGGTACCTTGATTCAAAAATTGTTGTAACTGACTGCAGTTGCAGCAGTGCTCAAAACCCACCAGAGACTGTTTTGTTGTGATCATCTTATGAGAACAATTGTCTGGAGCACTTGTGGTTATCTCCCATCCTCTCTTTGTCCAGAGAGGTTCAAAGAGCTGGTCTACTGACTAGTTCCTTGTTTTTTTGCCTAGTTGTTGACTTTGCTTTTCACAGAACCATCTTCAGTCTTCGGCCATTTCTTCCTCTGGGAGTTGAGAATGATGATATTTTCTTTTGCAGTAGCTGATTGAAAACTGGAGAACAGAAGGAAGCCTAATTCTGTCTTTCAGGAAATTTTACTGAATCAAAGACATTTTTCTCACAGTTCCATTCATGGACTTATGTAATTAGAAATTTTAGGATGGTGGAGAAAAAGCATGATCTATAAAAATAGACTGAAACAAATAATTACCTATTGGCATTAAATATCAGCTAGTACAATTAACAGTTTTTATGCTTTTCCTTTAACAGGTACATTTAACTGATATGGTATGAAGATTCCTGCCCTGCACAGGAGTTTGGAATAGAAGATCACACTATAATTATTCTAGAACTGTCACATCTGACCTGCAAAGATTCAGTTGACCAGCAGAGGGCAGCAAAGAATCTGACTTGCCTGTATCATCTCTGCTGCATCTACTGGTCATCCAGGTCATAATGCACTGAGATGGCTACAAGTTTGCATCTGCCACCCTGTCCTGACCAAACATGCCATCTTCAGCAAATGCCTCAGTTTCTCCGAAAGACTTTACCAGCTTTGCTGGAGAACATTGTTTAAGAGGAATCTATGACAATTTGCCGCAGCCAACTTGCCACAGCCGACTTGCCACAGGACAAATCGCTGTGGGACAAGTTTTATATTAATATCAAAGAAATGGTGGAATAGAATCATTAAAGAAAGGATGCAAACAGAGGGACAGAATGAAATGCGAATGGCAAAAATTAAAATATTTTTTTAATTTATTTTAAATAATTAAATAGAATTGTTAAATTGTCCCACAGTGAGTTGTCCCATGGCGAGGTGGCCATGGTGAGGTGGCCGTGATGAGTTGGCCATAGCAAGTTGGCTGCGGCAAGTTGTCCCATTCCAGTTTAAAAGTGTAAAGGGCTTTGATTTGTTTATGCCATTGTCACCAGATTTGTTTTTGTGGAACCCAAGAGATCCAAGGTGGAGCATCTCCTTCTCTGTGCCAAAGAAAGAAATGAAAGGGAGGAGGAGGAGGAGGAGGAGGAGGAGGAGGAAGAAGAAGAAGAAGAAGAAGAAGAAGAAGAAGAAGAAGAAGAAGAAGAAGGAGGAGGAAGAAGAAGAAGAAGAAGAAGAAGAAGAAGAAGAAGAAGAAGAAGAAGAAGAAGAAGAAGAAGAAGAAGAAGAAGAAGAAGAAGAAGAAGAAGAAGAAGAAGAAAAGAAGAAGAAGAAGAAGAAAGAAAGAAGAAGAAGAAAAGAAGAAGAAGAAGAAGAAGAAGAAGGAAGAAGAAGAAGAAGAAAAGAAGAAGAAGAAGAAGAAGAAGAAGAAGAAGAAGAAGAAGAGAAGAAGAAGGAAGAAGGAAGCAAGGAAGAGAGAAGCAACCTAGAAAACTAAGGAGAAACTTCCTGACAGTTAGAACAATTAACCAGTGGAACAACCTGCCTCCAGAAGCGGTGAATGCTCCAACACTGGAAGTTTTTAAGAAGAGACTGGACAGCCATTTGTCTGAAATGGATATAGGGTTTCCTGCCTGAGCAGGGGGTTGGACTAGATGACCTCCAAGGTCCCTTCCAACTTTATATTATTATTATTATTAAAAGGAGAAGAAGAAGAGAAGAAGAAGAAGAGAAGAAGAAGAAGAAGAAGAGAAGAAGAAGAAGAAGAAGAAGAAGAAGAAGAAGAAGAAGAAGAAGAAGAAGAAAGAGAAAGAAAGAAGAAGAAGAAGAAGAAGAAAAGAAGAAGAAGAAGAAGAAGAAGAGAAGAAGAAGAAGAAGAAGAAAGAAGACAGCAGCAGCAGCAGCAGCAGCAGCAGCAACGGATGGAAAACAACCAAGAGAAGCAACTAGAACTAAGGAGAAACTTCCTGACAGTTAGAACAATTAACCAGTGGAACAACCTGCCTCCAGAAGCGGTGAATGCTCCAACACTGGAAGTTTTAAGAAGAGAATGGACAGCCATTTGTCTGAAATGGTATAGGGTTTCCTGCCTGAGCAGGGGGTTGGACTAGATGACTCCAAGGTCCATTCCAACTTTATTATTATTATTATTATTAAAAGGAGAAGAAGAAGAAGAAGAAGAGAAGAAGAAGAGAAGAAGAAGAAGAAGAAGAAGAAGAAGAAGAAGAAGAAGAAGAAGGAGCGAGGAGGAGGAGGAGGAGGAGGAGGAGAGGAGGAGGAGGAGGAGGAGGAGGAGGAGGAGGAGACGACAGTGAAGAGAAGGAAGAGGAGAAGGAGAAGGAGATAGACAATGAAAAGAAGGAAGAGGAAGAGAAAGAAAGGAGAAAATCGAAACGGGAGCCCCAAATGCTTTCTCCCTCTCTTCCCAACCATCTTTTCTGCAATGAACATGTGCTGAAATCCAAGAATTTTTTCACGGCGCTAAGAAGTGATGAGTTTAACTAGGCCAGAAGCCTGAATCTCAAATTGTCACAAGCGCCACTTGGGAACCAGTTCATTAGCCTAAGGGCAACAGTACTGAGGCTTTTCATACATTGATAGAGAAGTCTCTAGAGAGTCAAAAATGAAGAGAAGGGAGACTATCACATTACTCCATCCAGCATCAATTTACGACATAAAAGAACTAACCCTCCTCTAAGCTAACATGGCATCTTATAGATGAAATTCAGATCTGAACTCGATCCAGCCTCCCTCCCTCTCCCAAATCGTTTAACAACTTCTCACAATCAGAAAACCTAAGTTTAAATGTGCTAAACCGGCACCCTTTTTTCTTCAAGAATTTTATTAAATTTACCATAATGTAAAATACAGATGGAAATAGAGATGATAGGAAAATAAGGAAGGGAAAGAAAGGGGGAAGAAAGGTGTAGGTACAAGGGGGAAAGGAAAAGAAAGCATTGGCTTCCAACTTTTTTCACTGCAGTAAAGTACAGAATAGAATTACAGCCTCAACTTTGTAGAACCTAGAACATAACATAATAAGATTGGAGATCTTCTAGTCCAGAGGTCTTCAAACTTGGCCCTTTTATGACCGGTGGACTTCAACTCCCAGAATTCTTCAGCCAGGCATGCTTGCTGAGGAATTCTGGGAATTGAAGTCCACAAGTCATAAAAGTTTGAAGACCCTGTTCTAGTCCAACCTCCTGCTCAAGCAGGAGACCATATACCATTCCGGACAAATGGCTGTCAAGTCTCTTCTTGAAAACCTCCAGTGATGGAGCACCCATAACTTCTGGAGGCAAGTTGTTCCACTGATTAATCATTCTCACTGTCAGGAAATTTCTCCTAAATTCTTGGCTGGATTTCTCTTTAATAATCTTCCGTCCATTACTTCTTGTCCTGCCCTTAGGTGCTTTGGAGAATAGATTGACTCTATCTTCTCAATGACAGTCCCTCAAGTACTGGAAGACTGCTATCATATCATCCCTAGTCCTTTTTTTCATTTGACCTGTCATACCTAGTTCCCCCCAATTGTTCATCATATGCTTTAGCCTCTAAACCCTCATTATCTTTGTTGCTCTTCTCTGCTCTTAGCAAGTACTAACCATTTCTATTCCAACAAACTAGATTAATCTACAAAACCCCAAACACTGCAAACTTTATGACTGGCTGTATGAGTAAAGATGAGATTAGCTATCTATCTTTCATGCCAATAGCTTAAATATTGGCTGTTCTCCCAGGCTATGGCCCCAGGTGGATACAGCCCCTGGTTGTTTGTGTTTGCTGCATTTTTTTTTTTTAAAAAAATGAGTGCTCATCTTATTATCATGAATCGGGTATTCCATTTTTCATTTCATCTTGTCATATTGAGAGATGCCCAGAGTTGGTCTGGGGTTGGACGGCACCAAAATCGAAATAAATGAATTTTACAACACGTCTGCAATTCACTTTTGAGTTTTCATCAATTTTGCATCACTCTATTTTTCATCATCAGATTAAGGAAGGTTTTTTTGGGGGGGAGAGGCACCTTGATTAATGGCCTTTTGCATGGACTGGCATCCATAAAAATGTTTTTACCTGTTGTTCCTTTAAAAAACAAAACAAAAAGCCCTCCTAGGCAATGGGAAACTAGGAACCTTACAGTAATATTTAGAGAATAGTAGAATGACATTGGGAATCCCTTAACAATAACTCCGTCCATAACAGAATAACACAGTTGGAAGGGAGCTTGGAGGTCTTCTAGTCCAACCCCCTGCTCATGCAGGAGACCCTATACCATTCCAGACAAATGGCTGTCCAATATCTTCTTAAAAGCCTCCAGTGATGGAGCACCCACAGCTTCTGAAGGCAAGCCATTCCACTGGCTGATTGTTTCATTGTCTGAAAATTTCTCCTTAGTTCTAGGTTGGTTCTCTCCTTGATTAGTTTCCATCCATTGTTTCTTGTTCTGCTTTCAGGTGCTCTGGAGAATGTGTTACCCCCTCTTCTCTGTGGCAGCCCCTTAGATATTGGAAACTGCTATCTTGTCACCCCTGGTTCTTCTTTTCACTAGACTAGGCATACTCAATTCCTGCAAATATTCTTCATATGTTTTATGAAGTCCCCTAATCATCTTTGTTGCTCTTCTCTGTACTCTTTCTAGAGTCTCAACATCTTTTTTACATCGTGGTGACCAAAACTGGATGCAGTATTCCAAGTGTGGCCTTACCAAGGCATTGTAAAGTGGTATTAACACTTCCCGTGATCTTGATTCTATCCCTGTGTTACACACACAGCCTAGGACTGTGTTGGCTTTTTTGGCTGCTGCCTCACACTGATGGCTCATATTTTGAATTCCATGGTTCAAGAATTTAACTTGAAGCACCCCTAGGATCTTCCAGCCTGTGTGTGTGTTCAGGAAAAGAAGCCAACACTTTCTCTTGGCAATCGGTTCCTTTGTCAAATTATTTTTCCCTTCCGGACGTTTTTAGTGGAACTTGTTTTCCTGTTGTGCTATTGTCCTCTGAGAAAATAGGGATAGATTTTGATCTTCTATGTCAGGGCTTTTCAACCTTTTCACCGATTGTACCACTTTTAGGATATGACAATATTCGAGTACCACCTAGCAAGGTGTCAAAAACTTGGTGACAAAAAAAAAACCTGTTCAAAGTTGCAATTGCACTGAAATGACTTTTGACCATTTTTCACACTTATGACCATTGCAGCAACAGGGTCATGTGATTTATATTTGGATGCTTGGCAACTGATTCATATTTATGATGGTCACAGTGTCCCAGGGTCATGTGATCCCCTTCTGCAACCTTTTGACAAGCAAAGTCAATGGCAGGGCTGCTGGTGGCCAAGTGCTAAGGCGAGACTTCCCTCCCTCCCTTCCCTGCCTCCCTTTTTCTCATTCCCATCTCCTTCGGAAGGAAGAATTTGAACCCCCCCATATTTTCCCTCTTCCATATATTGATCAAACAAGGAAAGGCCTCCAGAGACAGAAAAGACAAGCTGCTGAGTGAACTAGCTTAAAAAGACACTTCCCCTTTAAGAATTAGCTACTGGCTAGAAAGGAAAGTAAGGAGCCCAGCTGGCACTTAAAGAAGAAAAAAAAATGTAAGTACTGGCTGCTGGCTAAGGCAGCCTCCCCAAATGGCTCCATTCATAAGTAAAATCTGCAGCTCCAGAGGACTCTCTCACTATAAGTCTTTGCCTGTGCTGGCTCTTTCCCTTCCCCACTACACTTGGCTAGGCAGGGCTACGTACCACCTGCCACTCATTAATGTACCACAAGTGGTACACCTACCACAGGTTGAAAAGCCCTGTTCTATGTGATATCCCTTCAGATCTTTGATGCTCATAGTCACCTTGTAGGGGAGATGGGCAGCACAAAAATGTAATGAATTAAAAATAAAATAAAATAAAGAGGCCTATCAGAACCTTCTAAAGCAGGGGTTTCAAACTGCTGGCCTGCGGGCCGGATGCATCATAGCGAAACTGCGCCCATCCCATTGCTGGCAATGTAAAAAAAAAAGTCGCAATACGTCACGACACGTTACGTGACATTGCGAGTTTGACACCCCTGTTCTAAAGGCTAAAGTTCCTTCCCTTTATAGAGTTTTCAAAACACTTTGTTGTTATTCTTAGGGTTATTTCCACCTTATTTGATTTTTCTTTTTAAACAGTGATGCTCAAAAGAAAAAACAATGCTGCACAATGCACAATAAAATGGAATTATTACTTCTCTTGATTTAGGGTCTATATTTCTATTGCCTCTGACTAAAATTGCATTTGTCAGTCCTGCCACCCTGCTGATTGATACTGACTGCAATCAAATCCCCAAATCCATTCAGCTTGTGACCAACATTTCCATAACCCAGCTAAACAGTCTGCTGACACCAGTGTTTATGCCAAATGTGTCAGCAGAGTTTTATATCACTTCTAAGTAACTTTGTAATGGGGGAAGAGTGTCTATAGCAGGGGTGTCAAACTGCCGTCCCACCCCATTGCCGGCAATGAGGAAAAAGCTCCGATACGTTGCGCGATGTTTGACATGTCTGGTCTATGGAGATTCACAACCATCTAGGTCAGGGGTCTTCAAACACGGCCCTTTTATGACTTGTGGACTTCAACTCCACAAGTCACAAAAGGGCCAAGTTTGAAGACCCCTGATCTAGGTCATGGTTGTCCCAAAGGTGCTTTTCAAAAGGCAACTGGACTTTCTTGTTTTTTTTTCCTTGAAGACATTTCACTTCTCATCCTGGAAGCTTCTTCAGTTCTGGCCAAATAGTGGGGAATGGAAGGATTTATATTCCTTAGCAGTCATCTGTTAACACTCTGAAGGTCAGTCACTTAACAAATGTGGCAAGGAAGAATGTAAAACGGAGCAAAACTTACTTAACAAATGTCTCACTTAGCGACATAAATTTGGGGCTGGATTGTGGTCGTAAGTCAAGGACTATCTGTATGTGCATTTAGTTTAATATCACTGATGTCATACATGGAGTGATGGGTAAGCCTAGTTATCCATGATAGCAATAGAGTAAATCTGATGTTATATGCTTGTTAGATAACACAGAAAAGGGATTTCTGAAGTGATGTCTCGCAGGAAACAAAAAAATTGATCCCCCCCCCTACAAGTTCTAATTCATTTTGATAAAAAATATTACTTGCTTTTAACATTTATTTGCGGAAAAATATTCCAGGTGTTTAAGCTATTCCTTCACTTATTTAATCACAAAACCATGCGTATATATATGCATATCCTTCCTTTTATAGCAGAGTCTTTGTCGTCATAAGTGCAAGTTTGGTCTAGCAGGGTCTAGAAACAGTCTTTGATGCTTTCATTCTCAACTGCCAGTTTGGTGTAATGGTTAAGGGGCTGGCCCAGAAACCAGGAAACTGGGAGTTCTAGTCCAGCGGTCTTCAAACTTGGCCCTTTTATGACTTGTGGACTTCAACTCCCAGAATTCCTCAGCCAGCGTGCCTGGCTGAGGAATTCTGGGACTTGAAGTCCACAAGTCATAAAAGGGCCAAGCTTGAAGACCCCTGTTCTAGTCCCACCTTAGGCATGAAAGCCAGCCGGGTGACTTTGGCCAATCATTCTCTCTCATCCCAGCCCACCTCACAGGTGTGTTCTTGTGGGGAAAATAGGTGGAGGAAGGAGTATTATCACCATCTTGAGCTGTTTATAAAAATAATAAAGGGAGGATATTAATACAATAAATAAATACTCTCAAGTAGGTCTATTTATGTAGTTTCTAACAGCTGACACCAACTCGGGGGCGTATAATCAATCACAATGTATTCTTGGAGATTTACACCTTGTCCTTTCTCCAGAAGCTCAGAATGATAATATATATATATATATAGTACCCCCTCTTCCAATTTTTACCTACAATAACTTTATGAGCTAAGTTGAGGTGAGACATGCTGATCACATCCTCCGTGCGTTTCCATGGATTACACACTGTAATGGTGAAGCACGATGTCCCTAGTTATTGCATCTTTCCAGTGTCCCACAGCAATATTGCTGGTGGCTCTCTTAAGTATGCAGAAGCATCAGTCTTCTGATAACAGTCTGGAAGTCATCAGCCATTGTCTTCTTCTGGATGAAGCTGTCAACTGTCTGGTAGTCCAAAAATGCCTTTTATAGTCTCTCATCCAAATCCTTTCCCAAGGCAGACCTTTAAACCTGCATTCACCTGTTGACCACAGTCCCTTTGGCTTGCTCAGTAGCAAAGAGAATTGGGTTGAAGGCAAAAGGAGAAGGGGACAGCAGAGGATGGGATGGTTAGATAGAGTCACTGGCACAGCAGACATGAGTTTGGGCAGACGTCGTCAGGAGACAGTGGAGGAGGGGGGGTTGGCCTGCTGTGATTCATGGGGTTGCGGAGAGGTGGCAGTACACAAAACTGGTGTGATGAAAGAGAGAGAGATGAGAGAGAGAGACAGATGAGTGAGTGAGTGAGTGAGTGAGTGAGTGAGTGAGTGAGTGAGTGAGTGAGTGAGAGAGAGGTATGAGAGAGAGATGAGAGAGGCATGTGTGAGAAAGATGTGTGTGAGAGAAAGATGATAGATATGTGTGTGTGTGTGTGTGTGAGAGAGAGAGAGAGGTATGAGAAAGAGAGAGATGAGAGAGAGAGAGAGGTATGAGAGAGAGATGAGAGATGTGTGTGAGAGAGAGGGATGAGAGAGAGAGATGAGAGAGAGAGAGAGGGATGAGAGAGAGATGAGAGAAAGATGTGTGTGTGAGAGAGGGATAAGAGAGAGAGACATGAGTGAGTGAGAGAGAGGGATGAGAGAGAGTTGAGAGAGATGTGTGTGAGAGAGAGGGATGAGAGAGAGTTGAGAGAGATGTGTGTGAGAGAGAGGGATGAGAGAGACATGAGTGAGTGAGTGAGTGAGAAGTATGAGAGAGATATGAGAGAGAGGTGTGTGTGAGAGAGAGATGAGAGAGAGACATGAGTGAGTGAGTGAGTGAGGTATGAGAGAGAGAGAGATGAGAGAGAGATGTGTGTGTGAGAGAGAGCTAAGAGAGACATGAGTGAGTGAGTGAGAGAGGTATGAGAGAGAGAGTTGAGAGAGAGATGTGTGTATGAGAGAGAGATGAGAGAGAGACATGAATGAGTGAGAGAGGTATGAGAGAGAGAGTTGAGAGAGAGATGTGTGTGAGAGAGAAGGATGAGAGAGACATGAGTGAGTGAGTGAGTGAAAGAGAGAGGTATGAGAGAGAGATGGGAGAGAGAGAGAGAGAGAGAGAGAGAGAGAGAGAGAGATGAGAGCAGTGGTGGGATTCAGCCAGTTTGCACCACTTCAGCAGAACCGGCAGCTAATTTTTTGTTGCTGAGGCCCAGAACGGACTTCCGGAAGTGGCATCCACACAGAGAACCAGTTGTTCACATATTTGAATCCCACCACTGGATGAGGGAGATGAGAGAGAGAGATGAGAGAGAGAGAGATGGGAGAGAGAGAGAGATGTGTGTGTGAGAGAGGTATGAGAGAGAGAGACATGAGTGAGTGAATGAGAGAGAGAGAGATATGAGAGAGAGAGATGAGAGAGAGAGATGGAAGAGAGAGATGAGAGAGAGAGAGATGAGAGAGAGAGAGATGAGAGAAAGAGATGTGTATTTGTGTGTGTGAGAGAGAGACAGACAGACTTGCAGAGACTATCATGATAAATAGTTCCCCAGAAAGTAACTTGCCTGGCAGGAAAGAAGAAATAAGCTCTAAAATAAAATAAAAAAATACCCCCACCGCCTTGCAAGCGACTCTCAATTTATTTTGCTCCAAACAGTGGAAATATATAATTGAAAACATTGTTCCTGGGAGGAGGTGATCATCTTTTCCATTTGGAATGGAAGCAGTAAAATAGAGGAATTTCTTTCATCCCAACTCTAAACAGCTTCCTGGATTACATGTGGATTGGATCTCTCTCACAGGTGCAGCAGAAAGTGGACGTGGGGGACAGTCTGTGTGATCCCAGAAGGGCCCTTATGGTTCATGGGAAGGTATTTTTCTTCAGCATTCAGATTACTTTGATAAAATAAGTCCTTGAGTCCTTGGTTTTCTTTTTCCACGGATCCTGGATCATCTCCAAGTTAATCTGAGGTGAACTTTGAACATCTCCTGGCATTTTGTTTTCAGACGTTCTTACATAAGTTTCCAGGAACTCCAAGGAGAATGCATGAAAATGGCATCCAATTACGGAGGCCTGAAGCTGCTGAAATGGAAAAGGAGACACTTGGGGAGAGAAATTAGGAAACCAAGTTATATGAGGGTGGTGACAACAGATGACAATTCTAATGGCACACTAGGGGGAAATCGAGCTCCTGAAGTAGTTCTAAACTAATTTAAAAAAGATGTCAAAAAAAGCATAATGAGGAAACAGCACCTTCCAGGGAAAACTTTCCCCGTGAGAGAGAAAAATGGAGAGATTATTTGTGAGGAAGGTGATGGGGAGGAGGAGGAGGAGGAGGAAGAGGAGGAGGAGGAAAAAGAGGAGGAGGGGAAGGGGAAGAAGAGGAGGAGGGGGGAGGTGAAAGGGGAAGGGGAAGGGGAAGGGGAAGGGGAAGGGGAAGGAAGAAGAAGAAGAAGAAGAAGAAGAAGAAGCAGAAGAAGAAGAAGAAGAAGAAGAGAGAAGAAGAAGAAGAAGAAGAAAGAAGAAGAAGAAGAAGAAGAAGAAGAAGAAGAAGAAGAAGAGAAGAAGAAGAGAAGAAGAGGAGGAGGAGGAGGAGGAGGAGGAGGAGGGAAGGAGGAGGAGGAGGAGGAGGAGAGGGTGGAAGGGAAAGAAGAAGAAAAGGAGGAGGAGAAGGGGAAGAGAAAGAGAAAGAGAAAGGATCCCAATGGTCTCTATGCATTTAAAACCTAGAAAAACCTAAAAAAAAAAAAACCTGACCAGTCAACTGTTGCCTGAAAAATAGCCACTTTAGAGATTTCATGAATGGAACTAAAAGCAGGAGGCAAATGGTAAGCGTGAATCCATGCATCACTTTATTTTATTTATTAGATTTTTATCCCGCTTTCCTTACTTTTAGATAACTCCAGGCAGTGAACATATATAATACTCCTTCTTCCTCCTATTTGAGCCAAAGTTACCTAGCCAGCTTTTTTGCCTAAGCCAGGACTAAAACTGACAGTCTCTTGGTGATTGGCCCAAAGTCACCTTTCATGACTAACCTGGGGCTCGGACTCTCCTAGTGATTGTCCCAAAGGCATCCAGCTGGCTTTTATATCCTCACCACCTCCTAGTGATTGACTCAAAGTCAATCTTTCATGGCTAAGGTGGGACTCGAACTCATCGTCTCCTGGATTCTAGACCAGCACCTTAACCACTACACCAAACTGGCACTTGAAGGTGAAGCCATCGAATGCTATACACGAAGAAAGAATTTGTGGATTCTTCCCTGTCTTGATTGAGACAGTGTAGGGAGCATTATTTTCACTCCTTTGTCTTAGGCAGCAAAATCTCTTGAGTTGGCTCTGTGAAAAGAAGATGCTGGCTTCAGGTGAAGGTCACTTTTTGTGTTTACATGCTCTTTATTGCAGCATCCAGTTTGGCTTCTGTGAACCAGATTGTATAATTTATCTCCAAAGTCACCCAGATCAAGCACCTTATTCCATTAGAATTCCCTTTTTCACTATACAGTCCTGAGTGCTGAGTACCTATACAGTTTAGAAGTCAAGGACCAGGGGAGTGCAGATGTTCAAGGAAGGGAATCAGGATATATGTAAATGCATCTTTTATTGGGTCCTTCTGGAAACCTTTTGCCTTGACTGGTTTTATGCAGCTATAAAGGATGGCTAACTGAAGAAATCAATTCCACTTTTGTTTTTGTTTTACGTTTCTAAGCCACTACTAATAGCAGGCCAAAATAATTCTTCCTGACATTTATGCTTCTTTATAAGGGATGAATCTGAGACACTGTTAACACTTTGTTGTCTCCCTGGAATCAATTCTTTGCCAAAAAAAAGCTATAAGCTATAAAGAGCAAACATCAGTTATGATCACCTATAGAAGCTTACCTGTAGGAGATGACCAGGCTGAGCCTGAGGGAGGGGTCAAATGTGTCATCGGTCTAGAGTCCCTTCACGATCACAAAAGATCTAAGTCCAGCCCTTCTTGAATTCCATTGACTCTTTGTCAACCCTCCGGTTGGCGAATTCAACACTGAAGAAACTCTACGGCCTTGAGGTGCTATAAGAGATAATTTTTTATTGAATACACATCCCGGCCCTGAAGAAGTAATATCGACTCTAAGTTTTCCACGTGAAATTCTGATTAGTTACCAATAGCTTTTCATAACACCCACCCACCATGTGTTCATGTCGGCAAATCACATTCTTTCTGTTTGTTATGGGAATGGTGCGCTTCTCTGCCAGGCACCTGCTTAGGATGACCTGGGTTCTCACAGTCCATGAACGGCTTCCTGAAACTCCCATTTCTTTCCCAGACTCCTCCTCCCCCATGTTTCTAGGGCAAGTTGAGCAGCTATAGAGGTTAGCAGGCATCTTAGCAATTCAACCTTGACACTCTTATCTACCACCAATTTGCCTTGACTGTTAGTCGTTCAGATTAATATTCAGGTGCAAGAAATCAACAAGTGAGGCCGTTCAAATGACTATAGGATTATTGCATGCTAATGCTCCCTACAAGGATTTGAACTACTAACAGTAAATTTATGCTTGGAAGACACGTTACTTCAGCCCCATGGCAAAGTTAACAGAATAACAGAGTTAGAAAGGACCTTGGAGGTCTTCTAGTCCAACCCCCTGCTCAAGCAGGAGACCCTATGCCATTCCAGACAAATGGCTGTCCAATCTCTTCTTAAAAACCTCCAGTGTTGGAGCACCCACAACTTCTGAACTCAAATCATTCTACTGGTTTATTGTTCTCACTGTTAGGAAATTTCTCCTTAGTTCTAGGTCGGTTCCTTCCTTGATTAATTCCCATTCATTGCTTCTTATTCTGACTTCTGGTGCTTTGGAGAATAGCTTGACCCCTTCTTGTTTGTGGCAGCCCTTTAGATGTTGGAACACTGCTATTTACTGGTAGTTATTCAAGAGAAGATTGGTTTCATCTTGGTGTTTTCCTTGCTTTCACAAATGACATTTTCTACCAGTTACAGATGAATTTTGGATAGCAGTGGCAAGGAGATTGCATTACAGCAGCCACACTGTTGACCTTTCTTCATGATCCTTGCTCCAGACTTTTTTTTATCAATATACTGGACTCACCCCTTTTAAAACCAGGTCTGATGTATTGTGCAGGTAGTCCTCGAGTTACGACATCAATTGGGGCCCAAAATATTTCTGTTGCAGTTGTTAAGTGAGTTTTGCCTCATTTTATAACTTTTTTTGCCACCGTTGTTAAATGAATCATGAGGTTGTTAAACAAAACTGTCTACCTCCATTGAGTTTGCTTGTCAGAAGCCGGCTACAAAGGGTGATCACATGATCACAGGATGTAAACACATGCCAGTTGACAAGTGCCCAAATTTTGATCACATGACCTTGAGAATGTTGCAATGGTCATAAGTGTGACAACCCATCATAAGTCATTTTTTTCAGTGCCGACTTTGAACGGTCACTGAACAAATTGTTGTAAGTCGAGGACTACCTGTAAAGCTCTTATTCAGAGTTTCTCCATAGACAGCTTCAATCTCCCTAAACTCAATCAGTAAAATCGACTCTTCCTGGTTATAAGTTTCGTCTCCAGCTGGTCATCTTGGAATTGTCAGAGTTTTTTTTAAATTTAAAACATTAACGACCAAGCAAGGCTTTGTTCATAGATCTTCAAAAGTTAGATTTGGCAAGAGATACAACTTACCAGCGAATGTGTGTTATTAACTTATGGACCTAAATCTTCTTCCTCTCTATCAGGTTCCCTTCTCTCATCTCAATGTTTGAACACAGAACATAGAATAGAGTTGGAAGGGACTGTGGAGGTCTTTTATTCCAACCCTCTACTCAAGCAAGAGATCCTATATCATTTCAGATAAATGATTATCCAGTCTCTTCTTGAAAGCCTCCAGTGATGGAGCACCCACAACTTCTGAAGGCAAACGATTCCATTGGTTGGTTGCTCTCACCATTAGGAAATTTCTCCTTAATTCCAGGTTGCTTCTCTCCTTCTTACTTCCACCCATTGCTTCTTGTCTTTGACCCCCTCCTTGTCTTTGTAGGAGCCCCTCAAGTATTGGAACAGTGCTTCTGAGACCCCACAAAAGAGCATCTAAGTCCAGCCCACCTTGAATTCCATTGACCCTTATCTACTGCCAATTTCAGGGGTCTTCAAACTTGGCCCTTTTATGACTTGTGGACTTCAACTCCCAGAATTTCTCAGCCAGGCACGCTGGCTGAGGAATTCTGGAAGTTGAAGTCCACAAGTCATAAAAGGGCCAAGCTTGAAGATCCCTGGCCTATTTGCTTTGACCGTTAGTAGTTCAGATTCTTGTAGAGAGCACAAGTTTGCAATAAACCTTTATATTGATTTGAACTGCCTGGACTTCTTGGTTTTTCCACAATTGACAGACACTTTATCATCCCAACATTTTTAGTAGCTGTTGGAACTGAGATGCATGCAAGTAAAGTGAGTGCGTCAATTACTGTTGCCTTATCTGAAGATAATTGCTCCGGAAACAGGAGAGTTGAGCATGCCACATTATGTGACTCTCTTACAGATCTATTACACTTTCCGTTCCATAAAGTTGTGGTTCTGGGTCATATTAAAACATAAGCATCACTACACTGAACCAGAGGAAAAGAATAGTCTGCTCCAATTTTTGGTTTCCATAGTGGTTAAGCTGATGCCTCTGGGAAGTTCAGAAGAAGGACTTGTGCTCCACAACATTGGAGCTTTCGCTTCCCTCAAAACTGGTACTGAAAGATCTAGGCCATTTCTGACCTTTTCTTCTACTGCTACATAGAATTAGAACTACATAGAATCATAGGACTGGAAGGGACCTTAGAGGCCTTCTAGTCCAACCCCCTGCCCAAAGCAGAAGACCTTATACCACCCGGTACAAATGGTTGTGCAACTTTTTCTTGAAAACCTCCAGTGACGGAGCATCCACCACTCCAGAAGGCAAGCTTTTCCATTGATTAAAGGTGGTCCTTGACTTACGACCATGATTGAGCCCAAAATTTCTGTTGCTAAGCGAGACAGTTGTTAAGTGAGTTTGGTCCCATTTACAACCTTTCTTGCCACAGTTGTTAACTGAATCTTTGCAGTTGTTAAGTTAGTAACATGGATGTTGTTGAGTGAACCTGGCTTCCCTGTTGACTTTGCTCATCAGAAGGTCACAAAAGGTGGGTGACACTGTAAACCGTCATAAATATGAGCCACTTGCCAAGCGCTTGAATTTTGATCACGTGACCATGGGGATGCTGCAACGGTCACGTGAGAAACAGTCTTAAGTTCCTTTTTTTAATGCCGCTGTAACTTTGTACAGTCACTGTTGTGCATCGAGAACTACCTGTAATCGTTCTCACTGTCAGGAAATTTCTCCTTATTTCCAGGCTGGATCTCTCTCTGATGAGCTTCCACCCATTGCTTCTTGTCCTTCCTTCAGGTGCTTTGCAGAATAAGTCAGTCCCATCATCTCTGTGACTATCCCTCAGATGCTCAAGACAGTTCTCACGTCACCCCGAACCTTCCCTTTTGCAGGCTAGACATATCTAGTTCCTTTAACTGTTAATCATACAGTTTAGCCTCCAGACCCTTTAACATCTTTGTTGTTCTTCTCTGCACTCTTTCTAGGGTCTCGGCCTCTTTTTTGTTTTGTGGCGACAAGAAATAACAACAACAACAACAACAACAACAACAACAACAACAATAATAATAATCCACATCTGCCTATCCCAGGTCCTTGGTAAGGACTCGATAGGTAGACAAAAATGCCAAATCCAGTCTGAACATCTGACTGACTGTGCAATGATCAATAATAAAAATAATAATAATAGAGATGGAAGGGACCTTGGAGGTCTTCTAGTCCAACCCTCTGCTCAGGCAGGAAACCCTATACCATTTCAGACAAATGGCTGTCCAGTCTCTTCTTAAAAACTTCCAGTGTTGGAGCATTCACCGCTTCTGGAGGCAGGTTGTTCCGCTGGTTAATTGTTCTAACTGTCAGGAAGTTTCTCCTTAGTTCTAGGTTGCTTCTCTCTTTGGTTAGTTTCCATCCGTTGCTTCTTGTCCTGCCCTCAGGTGCTGAATAATAATAATAATAATAATAATAATAATAATAATAATAATAATAATAATAATAATAATAATAATAATAATAATAATAATAATAATAATAATAATAATAATAATAATAATAATAATAATAATAATAATAATAATAATAATAATAATAATAATAATGCTTTGGAGAATACTTTGACTCATTCTTTGTGGCAGCCCCTGAGATACTGGAAGACTGCTATCATGTCCCCCCTCGTCCTTCTCTTCATTAAACTAGACATACCCAATTCCAGCAACCGTTCCTTATATGTTTTAGCCTCCAGTCCCCTGATCATCTCTGTTGCTCTTCTCTGAATTATACTCAATATTCGAAGCCTGGCTTCACTAGTGCAGTACAGAGTGCTACTATCACTTCTCATCATCTTGATACTATCCCTCTGTTTATGCAGCCTAGAACTATGTTGGCTTTGTGGCAGCTCCAGCACGCTGTTGGTTTGTACTTCAGTGCTGGTGCACTAGGACACCTAGATCCCTCCCACGTCTACCCAAGCACACACAACATACTTGCTGTGTCACAAGTATGATCAGACATTCAGGGTACTGAAATGCTGGATGGTGGAGGCAGCCAGTGTCCCCTGGACATTTAATGGGGGGGACCCCAAAACCAGGAGGCATCCTTGTGATTCATCTCAATGCATTCGCTTTCCCCAGCAAGGGGAAACAATACTGCTAACTTACAACTGTCAAAGGAGGGGCCAAATGTTGGGAGAAGGACAGAAGACAGCTCCAGAGAAAGCAGGAGGAATGTGATGGAAACCAATCAAGAAGCGAAGTGTTAATAATATGTTTATTTAAGGCTAATTGGAATATGGTAACTGTAAATTAGTAAAGCCTAAAAACAGGATTTGGATCTTTATAACTGAAACATGATTGATGTTTGATAGGATTGTTTGAAGTCTATTTAGAAATGTATTAATTTGAATATGTAATACTATATGAGGGAAATAGAGAGGGAATTTTTAATGAATTAATTTGAGCTATATATTTATGATTTTTCTTTTGGATGTTTGATGTACCCATCTCCACATTGTTTCCTACGCACCTTGATGTAACCTTCCCACCCCTATAAAAATCCAATAATATATATATATATATATAAAAAGAAGAAGCAAAGGACGTAAACCTATCACAGAGAGAAGCAACCTAGAATTAAGGAGAAATTTCCTGACAGTTAGAATGATTAATCAGTTGAACGGCTTGCCTTCAGAAGTTGTGGGTGCTCCATCACTGGAGGTTTTTAAGAAGAGATTGGACAACCATTTGTCTGAAATGATATAGCGTCTTCTGCTTGAGCAGGGGGTGGGACTAGAAGACCTCCAAGGTCCCTTCAGACTCTGTTATTCTGATGAGAGCTCTTCTCAATAGGAATAGCAAGGCAACAAACCTTGTAGCTCCAGACGTGTTGCAAAACTGTCATTGATGTAATAATATCTTCTGGAGTTAATTAGCTCAGTTTTCATTCTCTTTTCAAAACCCCCCCAAGATGCTCAGTATCAGCTTCCAACTATCCCTAAAGCCCCCAAATGCTTTTTTAATCATAGGAGTAACGTGAAGCTATCACGACAAGTAGTCATTGCTTAGACGGAGCTTCTATGATTTATCTGATCTCCTTTGACAGCTTGTCCAAGTCGTTTGCCCTGACTCCATTCTCAGATGATGTATGCCAAGCACACAATGTGCTTCCTTTTGCCTGCTGTGATTTCCCCACCATTCAACCATGCCTGAATAATGCCAGATCCTAGGATTACAAAAGAGGAAGAGAAAAAGTTTTTCTCTTCCTGATGTGCCTTCTACAAACGGTTTTACCTAAATTTATCCCATCGGTTTTGTTTTCAGTTTTCGCCTAAGCTTTCCAAGTCTTGTTTGAGATAGAAGGAAGAAACTTTCTGGACTGTGGAGCTGTAATATACCACATTTCAAGTGATCCAGATAGAAAAGATAGGAAATCTGAGGCCAAGCCAAAACTTCTAGACCAGGGGTGTCAAACTCAACACACCACGTGATGTGTTGTGACGTATTGCGACTTTTTCCCCCTTGCTGGAGCTGGGGTGAGCGCGGCTTCTGTATGATGTATCCGGCCCATGGGCTGGCAGTTTGACATCCCTGTTCTAGACTAATACTCAGCAATTAACAAATTACATAATTGAGTTGTGTTATATACAACAGGGGATAAAGGATAAACAAGCTTTGCTCTTCACAATTTACTGGTTTTTCAATGCCCTTGAATATTTTTTAAGGAAAATCATAACTTTACTCATTCCTAATAGACATGATGACAGAACTGGTCAAAATCAGAGTCAATCCACATTTGGTGGGACCCAAGTATAATCCAAATAGCCATAATTCAATATACATGATTATTTCAGATATCTATGACATGGTTTTCCAACCTTGGCAAATTGAAAGTGAATGGATTAAACTCCTGAAATTCCACAGCTGGCATCGCCATAATAATAAAGCTATAAAACTATAATAATTCATAAAAATATATTGGTTTTAGAGTTTCAGGACTTGGTAGAAACTGTTTTATTGGTTTATATTAAAGTATGCTTTTACCAGGAGCTTCATGTTAGTGTAATATCAGGGATGTGTGGGTAAAGCCTAACAATTTTGACTATACAATGGTACAATTGAAAGGAAATGAGGGCAACTGTGAGAGAGATGTAGGAGTCCTAAGTATGAGCCAGCAATGTGCTGCAGCTACCAAAAAAGCCAATGCAGTCCTAAGTTGCATAAAAGAGGGATAGAATCAAGATCACATGAAGTGATAGTACCACTTTATAATGCCTTGGTAAGACCACACTTGGAACACTGCATCCAGTTTGGGTCACCATGATACAAAACAGATGTTGAGACTCTAGAAAAAGTGCAGAGAAGAAGAACAACTAAGATGACTACAGGACTAGAGGCTAAAGTATATGATGAATGGTTGCAAGGACTAATTTAATAAAGAGAAGGACTAGGGCTGACATAGCAATCTTCCAATATTTGAGAGGCTGTCAAAGAGAGAAGGGGGTTGACTTATTCTTTGAAGCATCTGAGGGCAGGACAAGAAGTAATAGATGGAAGCTTATCAAAGAGAGATCCAACCCAGAATTAATGAGAACTTTCCTGACAATGAGGACAATTAATCAGTGGAACAGCTTGCCTCTGGAAGTTATGAGTGCTCCATCACTGGAGGTTTTCAAGAAGAGACTGGACAGCCATTTGTTCAGAATCGTACAGAGTTTCATGTTTGACCAGGGGTTGGACTAGAGGACCTTTGAGGTCTATTCCAAGTCCGTTATTCTGTATTCTGTAAAGTTGTACAACTGAGAAGGTAGAAAATAAATATTTTCATGTTATCTATTAGTCAGAGAGGATGCAGTGATCTGGATAATGACTGTCAACATTCCATTACAACGACAAAATGCAGGGCAATTAGCCAGATTAGGGAATTGAATGATGTCACTGAGAAGTTGTGAAGTCAGCTAAGTATAAAAGCAAACACGGTCACTGAAATTAGTTGTCTGTCACTAAATTAAAACACACCTTCAAAAAGAAAAAAAAGATTACAGTTCATCTTTACTGTGTAAGGAGAGCTGTTTCAGGCCTTTGAATGTTTTGGTTAACTTTATTTTATTGTTTTAAGATGGGCAATTGGAATTAATTAAAGACACCAGTTTGTCTACCCCAGTAAGATCCTTGTGATACTGGGAATTCTAATCTTAATAGCTGGTAGGATGGATTTAGCCATTTCTACTGCCTCAGTAGATGGTGCTGACGTTTTCATTGAGATACTCAACATGGCCTCGGCATTGTTTTTCTGATTAGCCATTGTCAGTTCAAATCTGATGGGATTTTTGAAGTTAGCTCAAGCATGCATGGTTTTTTTAACGTAAATGGGAATCTTCTCTTTGTGTGTTTATGCATGCGAGTTTCATGTTTTTGCAATTTCAGATCAAATCAGCTTAACTCTATCAATCGGAATGCAATTTCAAATTGACTCAAGTCTTCAAAGCAAATGGCAAATTGAAATAGGAACGAGGTGAATTCAAATGCGCTACGCATCCAGGCATGCATACAATATTTGCCCTTTCTTTTCCTCGTTGTCTCACCTCCTGAGTGACTACTGTGAGTGGGAAAGAGGTGGATAGGCCTTGTACACGTGTGATCAGATATGCATGTGTGAATGTTTGCCATAAAGCACAGTAAGGTTCTTCGCCCGGTGTGCCAAAATAAGATATGAGCTAGAAAGATAGATTAACATCAGTGGCAAAATGTATAAGTAAATGATAGGTCTCCCACAGATATAAGGTGAGAAGACCCTTAAAAAGAGTGAAAACCGCCTTATATTACAGGTCAAACATGTTAGAATGTGTTCATTTTGAGCACATTTTGAGGCATTTTATTTCTGGCCAACCAGATCTGGTTTCGTTTTTTATCAGATCCACATTCTACATGGGGTACTTGCTTGCTACTTCAAAGACATGATGATGATGATGATGATGATGATGATGATGATGATGATGATGATGATGATGATGATGATGATGATGATGATGATGGTGGTGGTGGTGGTGGTGGTGGTGGTGGTGGTGGTGGTGGTGGTGGTGGTGGTAAGTCAGCCCCCCCTCCCCAGAGAGGGAAATAAATTATTTTTGGAATTTTTGGGTTTTATTCTTGCAAATTGTTCAAAATGTTAAGTTTCCTTTGTTTTAGTGACAGGACACAAACACTTTCCACTTTTATTTTATGTTTGTCTTACTCTCTTTCTAAAGAACCCACAGCCAAATACACAATCCTTTTTTCTTGAATTTCCCACAATAGGCCAATGAGGTTGGCACATGACACAATGTGCAATCTTTGCGAAAAAGCTAAGATTTGCCTTTATCAATTGTCTTTGGTCACTATGGAAACTGGTTTTCAAGAAACATTATGAAGGCAAGATCTACCTCTGCTAGGCCTAGATCAGTGTTTCTCAATCTTCGCTACTTCAAGATATCTAGGCGGGGGAATTCTGGGAGTTGAAGTCCGCACATCTTAAAAATGGCCAAGGTTGAGAAATACTGTCTAGATCAGTATTTCTCAACCTTGGTAACCTTGATAACTTAAAGATTTCTGGAACAACTCCTAGAATCCCCCAGGCAAGAGCAACAAAGTTGAGGACTGGAGACTAAAACATATGAGGAATACTTGCAGAAACTGGGAATGTCACTCTAGTCCAGGGGTAGGCAACCTTGGCTCTTTTATGACTCGTGGACTTCAACTCCCAGAATTCCTGAGCCAGCCACGCTGAGGGGAAAGGGAGAGGTTTCCAAGCTGAGCCATGCTGGCTCAGGAATTCTGGGAGTTGAAGTCCACGAGTCATAAAAGAGCCAAGGTTGCCTATCCCTGCTCTAGTCCAATGAAGTGAAGGACTAGGGATGATAGGATAGTTGTCTTCCAGTACTTGAGGAGCTGACACAGAGAAGAGGGGGTCAATCTATTCTCCAGAGCATCTGGGGACAGGAGAAGAACTATTGGAATGAAGCTTATTAAAGAGAGAGCCAACTTAGAACTAAGGAGAAATTTCCTGACAGTGAGAACAATTAATCGGTGGAATGGCTTGCCTTCAAAGGTTGTGGGTGCTCCATCACTGGAGGTTTTTAAGAAGAGATTGGGCAACCACTTGGCTGGAATGGCATAGGGTCTTCTATTTGAGCAAGGGATTGGACTAGAAGATCTCCAAGGTCCCTTCCAACTCTGTTATTCTGTTGCTCCGAATCTAGAACTAGCCATGTAAATGAAGAAGTTTCTTTTTGTTCATGGATCTCGTGAGCTTTGGTTTTATTTTTGGGGAAATTGTGAATCTCCAAACACTGACATGGTCCCCAGCTTAGAAAGGCTGCTTAACTGAATATCCAAGTCTTACAATCTGCTTCCCAATATTGTCTTTGTTGTGGGCATTCATATTTTAATTTGAATAAAATTAACTCTCTCCTCAAGAACAATTGAGTTTCAGATGGATAAATCCCTCGCCTGATTTCCTGCTCAAAACACATCACTTCCACCATGCAGGGCAGTTTGTTTTGCTTCCTGGGAACATAGTAAAAAAAGGAATTAAGATGCCCCCTATGTCTCTTTAAATCTTTTACTGTTCTTATTTGTTTTATTTTTTTTCTTCTCAGACCTTTTGTCTCAAATACTGAAAATTACACTTGAGCTTTTTCATGCATCAGGAAAAGCCTCCCTCTTCTTCTCCAGCCAAGGAAATAAAGATTATTGAATCCCCCTGCCCAAAAGGAAAGCATTACTGCTCTTTCGAAAGCAGACTCAGTGGGAAGAACTGCAGAAACTGTTAGCAGAAATGAATGCAGAAAAATAGGAAGAGGGACGATACGTCTTTCACAAGCTCTCAGCAAATATCGTTTGCCCAATGAATGTCTCAAAGGTGCTTTTTCAAAAGGCCAACAAGACTTTATTTTTATTTTTCCTTGAAAACGTTTCACTTCTCATCCAGGAAGCTTTATCAGTTCTGACAGGATGAGAGGATGGAAGGATCATATTTCTGTGCATCATCTGGTCATTAGCACTCTCTCTGAGATCCGTTGAGGCCACTTGGGCGTTTATTTCTGCTCTCAGGATCACCCGAATCAGGGTGCAAATGGGTTCTTGGAACTGCTGAAAGGACTGTGAATATAGACAGGAGACAGCTGGTGTCTTATCCTCCCTCCTCTGTTGAGAGAGGGCTGCTCGGTTTTAACATAAACGGCCTCTTTACCCTTCTTTCAAACCAATGGTCATCTCTATCCAGAATGTGGAATTTGCTGTCTTCAAAAGAGTGACCTTTGTCTTTCAAATGCAGACGGACCGCTGAGTCTTGTCCCGATGTCCCCCCCCCCTCATGCCAGAACTGATGAAGCTTTTTGGATAAGAAGCAAACTGTCTTCAAGAGAAAACAAAAAAACAAAAAACAAAGAAAGTCCAGTTGCCTTTTGAAAAAAACACCTTTGAAACAACCGTGACCTGGATGACTGAGAGTCTCCATAGACATTTTACCCACTGGATGGCTTTGCCTAGTGCAGGGGTAGGCAACCTTGGCTCTTTGATGACTCGTGGACTTCAACTCCCAGAATTCCTGAGCCAGCATGGCTCAGCTTGGAAACCTCTCCCTTTCCCCTCAGCGTGGCTGGCTCAGGAATTCTGGGAGTTGAAGTCCACGAGACATAAAAGAGCCAAGGTTACCTACCCCTGCGCCTAGTGTATTGGGAATTATTAGCAGGTCCGTTCCTAATTTTGATTTATTTTGGCTGCAGTCTATTTGAAGCGTTGCTCTTGCTTTCTCACATGCATGCATTCACAGACACACAAACACAAACACACACTGCCAGATGTGGACAAGCAGGAAAAAGGATCAGTTTATTTCAAAGCCATGTTGCTTGCATATGTGGCCATTTATCTATTTATCTATATCATCTGGTACCATATATCCATCTACCGTTCTTTTGGGATAGACATTCTTTCTGATAGAACTTTCTTTCTTAGAAATATACTTAATTCTCATGGTTTTGAATGGGAGGGAGCGAGGGAGCGAGGGAGGAAGAGAGGGAAGGAAGGAAGGCCTCTTAACAAAATCCTTGTGAAGAGAAGAGAAGAGGAATAGAATAGAATAGAATAGAATAGAATAGAATAGAATAGAATAGAATAGAATAGAATAGAATAGAATAGAATAGAATAGAAAATAGAATGGAACAGAATAGAAAATAAACAGAAGAGGAGAGGAGAGGAGAAGAGGAATAGAATAGAATAGAATAGAACAGAACAGAACAGAACAGAACAGAATAGAATAGAATAGAATAGAATAGAAATTAGAACAGAATAGAATAGAATAGAATAGAATAGAATAGAATAGAATAGAATAGAATAGAATAGAATAGAATAGAATAGAATAAATAGAATAGAATAGAATAGAATAGAATAGAAAATAGAACAGAATAGAAAATAGAATGGAACAGAATAGAAAATAAACAGAAGAGGAGAGGAGAGGAGAAGAGAAGAGGAATAGAATAGAACAGAACAGAACAGAACAGAACAGAACAGAACAGAATAGAATAGAATAGAATAGAATAGAAATTAGAACAGAATAGAATAGAATAGAATAGAATAGAATAGAATAGAATAGAATAGAATAGAATAGAATAGAATAGAATAGAATAGAATAGAATAGAATAGAAAATAGAACAGAATAGAAAATAGAATGGAACAGAATAGAAAATAAACAGAAGAGGAGAGGAGAGGAGAGGAGAGGAGAGGAGAGGAGAGGAGAAGAGAAGAGAAGAGAAGAGAAGAGAAGAGAAGAGAAGAGAAGAGAAGAGAAGAGAAGAGAAGAGAAGAGAAGAGAAGAGAAGAGAAGAGAAGAGAAGAGAATCCTGAAATAGCAACCATGTTTGTACTCATTCCTGAGAAACAAAGCTGTTAAGATTAAATGTGGAGTTCATGGCCCTGCTAATGACCAGGATTGATGGAGAGAAAAAAAAGTGAAATTTCTCTCCAAACCAACAGTAACTCTTGGAGGCTGAGTAAAGTAAATACGTTGGAAAACTGGAAGACAACACCTTCCCTCAAGCCAATTATAAAGTCAAAACAAATACATTTTCCCAAACGTACTAAATGAAATGAACAACGCCGTGACCAATTATGCTAGTGTGAAATAATAAGATGGGGATTTGTAAGTTCTCCGACTGCTTCCGAAATTCCTGTACCTGAAGTTAGAAAAAGTACAGTAGGGCACCATCCAGAAGGGTCTGCAAGGGAGAGACTCAGAAAGATCACAATGGTTACTATCACCATGTGATCGAAGGCCCAACCCTGTTTTACTTGCATGACAATACAAAACAAAATACAGGTAGTCCTCAACTTACAACAGTTCCTTTAGTGACCATTCCAAGTTACAACGGCACTGAAAAAAATGACTTGTGATGGTTTTTCACACGATCATAGCAACATCCCCATGGTCACATGATCAAAATTCAGCCGCTTGGCAACTGACTCGTATTTATGACAGTTGCAGTGCCCCGGGGTCACGTGACCACCTTTTGCCACCTTCTGATAAGCAAAGTCAATGGGGAAGCCAGATTCACTTAGTAACCATGTTGCTAACTTAACAACTGCAGCCACTCACTTAACATCAGTGGCAAAAAGGGTTGTAAAATGGGGCAAAACTCACTTAACAAATGTCTCGCTTAACAACAAAAATTTTGGGCTCAGTTGTGGTCATAAGTGGAGGACTAACCTGTGCATATAAGAGCTGAGGCTTTGATCACAGAGTTGTGGCTACCATCTTGATTTTTTTTCTCCAACTCGCTTCCTATATATGGACACTTTTAGGCATATCTCTCCTTCCGTTGACATGATCTGATCATAGGTCAAAGAGTCGGCGATATCCGTGGATCCACAAATCAAGACCCATGTGAGTATCGAATTAATTCAAGCATTACACTGTGGTGGCGCAGTGGTTACAATGCAGTATTGCAGGCTAATTCTGCCGACTGCCAGCGGTTCGATTCTCACCAGCTCAAGGTTGACTCAGCCTTCCATCCTTCCAAGGTGGGTAAAATAAGGACTCAGATTGTTGGGGGCCATATGCTGACTTTATAAAACCACGTAGAGAGGGCTATAAAGCACTGTGAAGTGGTATATAAGTGCTATTGCTATATAAGTCTAAGTGCTATTGCTATTTGTCTATTCTGTCATATTTCTGATGAATCATTATGTACACACAAACACACAAACACACACATGTTGGCTTTTGCACCAGTCCAAGCTGCTCTGCTGGCTGGGAAATTATGAGAATTGAAGACTCACACAGCAGAAAACCATCTGCTCATTTCATGTAGTAAACACTTTTTCAAGCAAAGAAATCAGGGGAAAAAAAACTGGTCTATTTTGTTGGTTTCTTCGCGATTCTTTTTCTCTCTGCATCACTGTGGCTGGTCAAGTATATATTACAACTTTGCATCACCGAAGCCTTCTTTTTCCTCCCCAACCCAACCCAACCCATCCCAGCCCTTCCTTTCTTAATTTTGTGCTATCAAATCACCTTTCAGTGTCTGGTCGATAAAAATGGCCTTTTGCCAATGCATGGCTAATGAGCATTTCTTTTTAATTGAGGGTTTTAAGTACCCATCTATAGCTTTGTCTGAACATTTGGCTCACTTGGACAGGAAATTAGCAGCCTCTTTTAATTAAAAGGAGCCCTGATAAAACAGTAATTTATTTATACCACAAGTGACCCGCTCCTTCTGATCAATCAAAATTATTCCATTTATGCAGGCAACGTATTTTTCATCCGGTAAACTGCAAAAAATAGTATAAAACTTAGAGACATCAGAGGCAGATTGTTACAGAAAAGAGCACCACTGAAGAACAGAAACAAGCATTCAGTTTGCAAAAATGTGATGGAGTTTTAATAATAATAATAATAATAATAATAATAATAATAATAATAATAATAATAATAATAATAATAATAATAATAATAATAATAATAATAATAATAATAATAATAATAATAATAATAATAATAATTAATAATAATAATAATAATAATAATAAAGTTGGAAGGGACCTTGCAGGTCATCGAGTCCAACCCCCTGCTCAGGCAGGAAACCCTATACCATTTCAGACAAATGGCTGTCCAGTCTCTTCTTAAAAACTTCCAGTGTTGGAGCATTCACCGCTTCTGGAGGCAGGTTGTTCCACTGGTTAATTCTTCTAACTGTCAGGAAGTTTCTCCTCAGTTCCAGATTGCTTCTCTCCTTGACTAGTTTCCATCCATTACTTCTTGTCCTGCCCTCAGGCGCCTTGGAGAATAGCTTGACTCCTTCTTCTTTGTGGCAGCCCCTGAGATATTGGAATACTGCTATCATGTCACCCCTAGTCCTTCTTTTCATTAAACTAGACATACCCAATTCCAGCAAACGTTCCTGATATGCTTTAGCCTCCAGTCCCTAATCATCTTGTTGCCCTCTCTTGCACTCTTTCTAGAGTCTCAACATCTTTTTACATCGTGGTGACCAAAAACTGGATGCAGTATTCCAAGTGTGGCATTACCAAAGGCATTGAAAAGTGGTATTAATACTTCACGTGATCTTGATTCTATCCCTCTGTTAATGCAGCCCAGCACTGTGTTGGCTTTTTGGCAGCTGCAGCACACTGCTGCTCATATTTAAGTGATTGTCCACTAGGACTCCGAGATCCCGCTCACAGTTACTACTATTGAGCAAGGTACCCTATTAGACCTGTACATTTGGTTTTCTTGCCTAAATGTAGAACCTTACTTTTTTCACCATTAAATTTCATTTTGTTAGATAGCGCCAATGTTCAAGTCTGTCCAGTCCTCTATATCTTAAAGCCTGTCTTCTGGAGTGTTGGCTATTCCTGCCAGCTTGGTGTCGTCTGCAAATTTGATGATTTCCCCATCTATCCCCTCGTCCAAATCATTGATGAAGATGTTGAAGAACACTGGGCCCAGAACAGAGCCCTGGGGCACCCCACTACACACTTCCCTCCATGTAGATGCGGTTCCATTGAGGACCACACGCTGAGTACGGCCGGTCAGCCAGCTACGAATCCATCTGGTGGTGATGCTGTCTAACCCACATTTTTCTATCTTATCAAGTAGTAGGTTGTGATCTACTTTATCAAATGCCTTACTGAAGTCCAAGTAAATTATATCCACAGCATTCCTCTGATCCACTAATTTTGTCACTTGGTCAAAGAATGCAATAAGGTTTGTCTGGCATGATCTGTTTTTGACAAATCCATGTTGGCTTTTAGTAGTGATTTTGTTTGCCTCTAGGTGTTCGCTGATTCGTTGTTTGATTATCTTTTCCACAATCTTCCCAGGTATTGAGGTCAGGCTGATAGGTCTGTAATTTCCTGGATCCATTTTTTCCCCTTTTTTGAAGATGGGAACTACATCAGCTCTCTTCCAGTCCTCTGGTAGTTCCCCAGTGCTCCAGTGCTTCAGTTTTACAAATTTTGTTCTTAGGAAAGGAGTTAAAGTGAGTTATAGGGAAACACCAACAAAGAGCAAGCCCTGTTACAGGTAGTCCTTGACTTATGACTAAAACTAAACCTAAAATTTCCATTGCTAAGCAAGACAGTTGTTAGGGGAGTTTTGCCCCATTTTACGACCTTCCTGCCCACAGTTGTTAAGTGAATCACTGCAGTTGTCAAGTTAGTAACATGGTTCTTAAGTGAACCTGCCTTCCCCATTGATTTTGCTTGTCACATGACCCTGGGACATGGCAACCGTCATAAATAATAATAATAATAATAATAAAGTTGGAAGGGACCTTGGAGGTCATCGAGTCCAACCCCCTGCTCAGGCAGGAAACCCTATACCATTTCGGACAAATGGCTGTCCAGTCTCTTCTTAAAAACTTCCAGTGTTGGAGCATTCACCGCTTCTGGAGGCAGGTTGTTCCATTGGTTAATTGTTCTAACTGTCAGGAAGTTTCTCCTTAGTTCCAGGTTGCTTCTCTCCTTGGTTAGTTTCCATCCGTTGCTTCTTGTCCTGCCTTCAGGCGCTTTGGAGAATAGCTTGACCCCCTCTTCTTTGGGGCAGCCCCTGAGATATTGGAAGACTGCTATCATGTCCCCCCTCGTCCTTCTTTTCATTAAACTAGACATACCCAATTCCAGCAAACGTTCCTGATATGCTTTAGCCTCCAGTCTCTTAATCATCTTTGTTGCCAGAGGCCAAGCATTCAAATTCTGATCATCAACGTTCAGTTTTTTTCAGTGCCATTGTAACTTGGAAAGGCCGCTAAACAAATGGTTCATTTAGTGACTGTTTTTCACACTTACGACCGTTGCAGCATCCCCATGGTCATCTGATGAAAATCCAGATGCTTGGCAACTGGTTCATATTTATGACCGTTACAGGGTCCCAGGGACCTGTGATTCCCCTTTTGTGACTTTCTGCCAAGCAAAGTCAATGGGGAAGCCAGATTCACTTAACAACTTCGTTACTAGTTTAACAATTGCAGTGATTCACTTAACAATTGTGATGAGAAAGGTTGTAAAATTCAACAAATGTCTCACTTAACGACAGAAATTTTGGGCTCAGTGTTGGCTGTAAGTCGAGAACTATCTGCACCTATATAGCAGTGATGGCAAACCTTTTAGAGACCGAGTGCCCAAACCGCAACCCAAAACCCACTTATTTATCGCAAAGTGCCAGGGCTGCATCACCATTGTGGTGTCCTCGGGGGGGCAGCAGGGGGGCATGGCACACTGGGTGGGTGTGGCTGCAGTGGTCATGGCAGATTGGGTGGGCATGGCTGGGGTGGGTGTGGCCACCTTGATGTTGTTCATGGGGGGATGCCTGTGGGGGCTGGGCAGGATTGGGGGAGATCCAGGGGGTCTCTGGTGGGTGGGGCGGTGGGCAGGAGGCTTTTCCTGCAGGGTGAGGCAGGGGGTAGGGCGGGGGTGCTATTGCTGCAGGGCAAGTCAAGGCAAGGCAGGGGCGGCTGCTGCCTGACACCATCGGTCCCCGTACACAGAGGCCAGCGAGCGCATGGGGGAGTGCTCTACCACCTCTACTCGAGGTTGCTAGCCGTCCGCTTCGCCTCCTTTGTGCTGGGCGGGGCTGTTGCTCCGGGCGCCGTTGGCAGCCTAATGGACCTGCGCGAGATGCTGGTGATGGGGGCGGGCGTGCCCACAGAGAGGGCTCTGTGGGCACGCCATAGGCACGTGCCATAGGTTCGCCATCATTACTATGTAGCCTTCCACCAGCATCAGATACCAATGAGTAACACAATGGGGCATCACTGCAGAAACCAGAAGGATATCTAATAGGATAGAAACCTTTCCCTCCCATCCTGATACTGCTGGTTGTCCTTGAGTTATCACCATAGCGGAGCCTGCCCATCATAGTCGTAACTCGTGATGGTTATAACATCCTGTTTCGATATGGGACCAATTGGTCAATTTCACAGGCTAGCATAAAATGTACGTTTCTGTCTTTGCAAACTAAATTTCATGCGGGTGGGAGAAAAAAGTACAGATGCAGCAGAAATAAGGAGAGAGAGGAAAAAATGGAATATATCTAATAATTCAAAATACATTTGAAGTCAAAGATTTACATGGTTCCATAACGTTTTTTGAGGCATGATATGGAAGTGAATCACAATGGCTTTATTTGACATGTGCTTCAACTTCCTGGTGTAGCCTGCTGTTCTATACTTCAAAGGTAAGTCACTCTATTCTCTTCCTTCCTTCCTTCCTTCCTTCCTTCCTTGAAGGAAAAGTCTTCATCATGGTTCAGTCCAAGCTGGGAATAAACAACATGGTGACTGCTTTAGAAAGAAGGTTGCAGTTTATTCCCAGCTTGGACCGAACCATGATGAAGACTCTTCCTTCAACAATTTGGCACCCCAAATGGGAATCCAAGCAATCCTCTCCAATAGACTGCAACCTTCTTTCTAAAGCAGTCACCATGTTGTTTATTCCCGGCTTGGACTGAACCATGATGAAGACTTTTCCTTCAATACTTCCTTCCTTCCTTCCTTCCTTCCTTCCTTCCTTCCTTCCTTCCTTCCTTCCTTCCTTCCTTCCTTCCTTCCTTCCTTCCTTCCTTTTTTCTTTTTTCTTTCTTCTTCTTCTTCTTCTTCTTCTTCTTCTTCTTCTTCTTCTTCTTCTTCTTCTTCTTCTTCTTCTTCTTCTTCTTCTTCTTCTTCTTCTTCTTCTTCTTCTTCTTCTTCTTCCTCCTCCTCCTCCTCCTCCTCCTCCTCCTCCTCCTCCTCCATTTTTCCTTCTATTTTTTTCTGTTGCACTTTCTATTTTTATTTTTATCCTTTGCTTTTTAAAAAAAACTTAGTATTTGTTTTTATCTTTTTAATAATAATGCTTAACAAAATTACTATCAAATAAAAATTCAAAGGCCGCCACTTCCCAGAACACTCTGGATACATTACCTGGCTTCTGATCATTGTCACCAGAAATCATCTTTTCCTATATATTGAAGGAGGTTGCCATTTCTGCTCGTAGAAAGCTACAAGTCAAACAGAGAAACAGAGGGGTCCTCAGAAGGGTGAGGGTCACCAAAGTCAAGATGGCGGTTGCTGCCCTGGAATCAAAGCCGTTTCCTTTTTTTGATTGGCCTCACAACATGAGGCACACGTAAAAGGCAGGCTGTGTTGTACAGTTATGCTCGTCTCCTTGACTTTTTTTGACAAGTCTCATTTGTCCCTATTTGTTACTCTTTCCATTTGCTTAATCACACACGGGAACCTCATCAAAGGGGTCTCCGCCAATGAACTCTTTTATTCATGTGCAAATGAGAGCACATAACTGAAACAAGGCCTCTTAATTGCTTGAAGCAAGGAGCCAGCAACCCTAGAAGCTTTTAAAGCAGAGTTCCCCAATGTTTCCAGCTTTGCAGACTGGCGGGGGGGGGGGGGGGGATGGTTCCACATGAGCGACTGGCAAGTGGCCGTGCACACGCAGCTCCATCTGTGTGAGCAGCATGCATGCATGCATGCCGCTCACTTAAATGGAGCACACGCATGCTCGCTTGCTGCTTACGCAAGTGAAGATGCACTTACACATGCATGCGCTCGCCGGCCGTTTCTGCAGCCCGGTTGTAAACCCCTCACGGCCCACAGGTTGGGGTCCCCTGTTTTAGAGAATCAAAGGGTATCATCTCATCCACTCTATCTTGTTGGTGCATTGACAACAGGGCTTCTTTTCCTTCTTTCCTTCTGTTGAAAGAAAAATCTTCATCAGGGTCCAGTCCAAGCTGGGAATAATCAAAATGGAGACTGCTTTAGAAAGAAGGTTGCAGTTTATTGAAGAGGAGAGCCAGACAGAAAGATGGCTCTAGGAAAGCTGACCACATGTAGTAGGGAGTGGTGGGTTTTTATACCTTCTTGAGCTTTTGTTTGGAGTTGTTCCTATGGCATGAACTTTGACCTGAGTCTGAGTGTGCCTTTCTGGTATTCTGATGGTGATGGGTTAATCCTATTATGTCCCAAAGGTCATATCCTGCTTCCCTGAGGCTGGGGCTGATGACTGTTTGATTTTTGGTGTGAGGGATTGTTGATTCTAGGGATCTTTGTCTTTCTAATCCAATCTTTCTGACAAGATTATCACATCTGCATTTCTGCAGACCTGGTTTCTGTTCAGGGCAGAGACTTGTGTGTGTGTGTGTGTGGGTTGGTTTCTCCATTTTCCTCATCTGTAAAGGTGAGGGAGAGATATACTTTCAAACATGCAAGATTCTGTCAGTGTAAACTTACAATGTGACCTTACATACAACTTCCTGGTGTGACTTATACTTCAAAGAGGGTTCACCATATTCCTTCCTTCCTTCCTTCCTTCCTTCCTTCCTTCCTTCCTTCCTTCCTTCCTTCCTTCCTTCCTTCCTTCCTTCCTTCCTTCCTTCCTTCCTTCCTTCCTTCCTTCCTTCCATTGAAGGAAAAGTCTTCATCATGATTCAGTCCAAGCTGGGAATAAACAACATGGTGACTGCTTTAGAAAGAAGGTTGCAGTTTATTCCCAGCTTGGACCGAACCACGATGAAGACTCTTCCTTCAACAATTTGGCACCCCAAATGGGACTCCAAGCTCTCCTCTCCAATAAACTGCAACCTTCTTTCTAAAGCAGTCACCATGTTGTTTATTCCCGGCTTGGACTGAACCATGATGAAGACTTTTCCTTCCTTCCTTCCTTCCTTCCTTCCTTCCTTCCTTCCTTCCTTCCTTCCTTCCTTCCTTCTTCCTTCCTTCCTTCCTTCCTTCCTTCCTTCCTTCCTTCCTTCCTTCCTCCTCTATCTCCTCCTCCTCCTCCTCCTCCTCCTCCTCTCATATCCCCCAGCAGCTGAAACCATACATATACTCCCCCTGCCTGCAGGGCTTGTCTGTAATATTTTTACACAAAGCTAGATGAATGAGACGGCTATCTCAAAATCTCACCATACCTGACCTGGCTAGCACATCTGCCATCCAAGGCCAAAAGTGAGCTTCCTTTCCCCCTTTTCATTCACTCCATATGCCGGCTCATACCAGCAGAACAGAAGCCAGGCCAAGCCACCAAAACCCATGTGCCACAGCTGGCCAAAACACAAAAGAACCTTTCAATATCCGAAGAGGGCCTGGGAGAGAGGAAATGGAGGCACACATTGTGCCCATGTCATATTTGCCTATCTATCTGCTAGGACCTTTTCAGGATGCAAGGATCGTGCTATCTCCAGGAATTTGAAAATTAGAATTTCTGAACGTGGAACATAAAGTTGAGATCATGGTTGTAGCTAGAGCAAACTTTCCCCTGCATTGAGTTTCAGCTAATTTGATGCCTAGACAGGTTTTTATTTCATCTTTCTCCTTTATCGGTCCTCTGAATTACGAGCCTTTTTTTTTTTTTTAATGAGCTGAGCTGGCACGTTCAGCTCCTGGCTGGCTCTCTACCTAATGATCTGTGGCACCATGGAGTTGGTTCCATCTGAAAAACTATTGAATCAACAAGCTATAAATTGCACCTAGAAGGTAATTTTCAGCCTCGGATACAAGGGCTAGACAGTTACAGCAGCTGCAGAACGATTCCTCGGTTGTTGTTTTTCCCCCCCCCTCTTCCAAAGTATTTGTGCATGCGAAGAAATGTGCCAGTTCAGTCTGTGCAAGGAAATAATCATATGCTAAACCTTTCATGTGCAAATTTGCCCTTTTGCCCTTATCTTGTTCTGTGCTGGAGTGCCAGGAACACTTCCCTGTCTCTGGAAAGAATCCAGACTGGACAGTTGCTGCAATTACATCATCACTAGTTGCCAGAATCCAGAGGCTGAAGCTAGCAAGAGGTTTGATTGTTTAAAAAAATAAAATGATTTCTTTGCATAACTGTTCAGAATTAGGAGTTAGGAGACTAAGATAGCTGCACAGGCTTCCACTGAAGAAGAAAACCCTCAATTAACAGAATAATAGAGATGGAAGGGACCTTGGAGGTCTTCTAGTCCGACCCCCTGCTTGAGCAGGAGACCCTAGGGCAGTGGTGGCGAACCTATGGCACGCGTGCCAGAGGCGGCACTCGGAGCCCTCTCTGTGGGCACACGTACCGTCGCCCCAGCCCCGCCTCCTCCCACGGCCCCCTCCTCACCAGCAGCCACCCCGGAGGAGAGCCACCCTGGGTGTGGCCCATGTGAAGCAGCGCAGCCAAGGACATGGTAGCCAGGCAGCGGGGACAAGACTCCGCCCTTGCGGCCCGTCATGCACAGATGATGCTGCGGGGCACGGGCAGAGGGCGTGGCCACCATGGCGCTGCTGGGCTACCTGGGTGATCTGTGGCAGGCCGTGGAGGTGGTGGGTGGCCCAGCGGGCAGGGCGGAGCGGGGACAAGGTGGTGGTTTTTGGGCACTCAGTCTCTAAAAGGTTCACCATCACTGCCCTGGAGGGAGGCGGAGCCAGGCTGCTCCCCTCCGCCTCTCCACATGCGCCTGCGCTCTCGCTCTCTCTCAGCCATGGGGGGCGCCGCAAAATCGCTCTGATGGCATAGATCCGGGCAGCAAAGGCCACGCCTTCCCAGCGGGCCACGCACCCAGCGATACATAAGTGGGTTTTGGGTTGCAGTTTGGGCACTCGGTCTCTAAAAGGTTCACCACCACTGCCCTAGGGTTTCCTGCCTGAGCAGGGGGTTGGACTAGATGACCTCTAAGGTCCCTTCCAACTCTGTTGTTCTGTTATTCTGTTAACTTACAACCGTAATTGAACCCAGAATTATACTCATAAGCCATGCTAGTCATTAGGTGGGCCATCATGTGACCATGTCTGATTTTACAACCTTTTTTTGCAACAGTCATTAAGTGAAACTTCAGTCATTAAGTGAATCCATTGTGAACGCCAGCAAAAAGAATGTCATCGATTGTGGTTATGTCACCGTGGGACACTGCAAATGGCTATCGATGTGGGTCGGTTGTGATCACGGGGCGGGGAAAGGGGGCCACCAGAAGTTCAAAACTGGATTCTTGGGGTTCTTCCTAATTCTGAATGGTGCTGAGTGACTGGTCGTACGTTTGCTCTATTTTACAACTGAGTCCCCACAGTTAAAAAAAAAAAAAGTCAACATAAAAATTGCATTTTACTGTGGAAAGAGACTTTATAACAGTGATGGCGAACCTTTTGGAGACCGAGTGCCCAAACTGCAACCCAAAACCCACTTATTTATCGCCGGGTGCCGGGTGGGACGTGGCCCACTGGGTGGGCGTGGCTGTGGTAGTCATGGCAAACTGGGTGGGTGTGGCCAAAGTGGGTGTGGTCACCTCGAGGGATGCCTGTGGGGGCCGGGCAGGGTTGGGGGAGATCCAGGAGGTCTCTGGCAGGTGAGGCAGTGGGCAGGCTTGTCCTGAGAGGTGAGGTGAGGCAGGGTGGGGGTACCATTGCCGTGGGGCAAGGCAAGGCAGGGGCCGGGGCAGCTACTGCCTGACACCATCGGCCCCTGCACACAGAGGCCAGCGAGCACATGGGGGCCGACGGTGTCTGTCAGCAGCCACAGTCTGCCGGCTCCAGTGGGTCGTGCCCGGAAAAAGGAGAGCATGCGAGGCCAGGAGGGACAGGATGGGGGGGAGGGAAACCAGCTGTGCCAGGATGCATCTGGCCACGTGGGACCTCAGGCAGCTGGTTGAAGAGTGATGGTTTCCATCTCTGGGACATGGCACGCGTGCCCACAAAGAGGGCTCTGAGTGCCGCCTCTGGCACGCGTGCCATAGGTTCGCCACCACTGCTTTATAATGTCTATAATGGGGAGGAAGTGCAGATGAAAATGAAGGCAATATTTTGGTGCTGACTTTCAGAGATCCGTTTATGTAAACAGAGCTAAATTGTGCCGGATAAAGTTAGGTAGGAAAAAAAAAATCAATAAACTAATATGAGGGGGGAAAGCACGCGGTCACGTGGAAGCACTCATCCAGAGGTGAAATATTTGATTGAGGTAAAATTCAATTCTAATCCAGATTTTATAGCTCATGTCTGGAATTAGAGTGAGCTGGGGAGACAGAACCACAAAACAAAAATGAAAACAAAGCTCTCTTTTATGGAACTCACAGGTTGGCATCTACTTTGATTGTTTCTCTGAATTTTAATGCTTTGTTCGTAATGAAGTTATCACCGTAATTGATATTTTTTGAACACTGTCCTATTGAGATGTTAGTGGTGTGCACCGAGGCCAGCTTTGTTTTGAAAACCCAGAATTTTAAATTTCAGATTATACTGCCTCATTCCGAGGAGCAAAAATCTCCGTTCTTTTTGTCGTGGCATGATGGATGCTTGAAAATTATTGGTGACTTACTTATAAAGCTCTAGAAATCCCAATGAGTCATGAAAACGTCCGTACGAGGTGATGATCAAGGTTTCTGTCTTAATGCTGAGTCAGAAGTATGGATTTTTTTTTAATGAAGGAGAAACCATGTCATGTTGCCATTAGCTAGAGAAAAGCAGAAATCATCGCTGTGACATTAAATCATTTCTTCAAGCATCTATTTATTACGTTTAAGGTAATATCGTTCAGATCCAACACAGCGCTTGTCAAATTGAAACACCTTAGTCCCCTACAAAAGGAGTCATTGATCTATTCACACAGTGTGACAAGCATGGTTGGTTCTAATAAAGGAGAATATTTGTAGTTCAGGGTTGAAATGAGGGGTCCTTGATGCTCTCTGAGCTTGGTTGTTTTCTTGCTTCTGCACTGATGATGTTACCTAGTTTGGTAGTGAAATGTTTGTAAGAAAACAAACAAGCTCAGAGAGCACCAAAACCCCCTCATGGAGAATGGGACAACTTGCCACAGCCAACTCGCTACAACCAACTTGCCATAGGACAACTCACTGCAGAACGATTTGACACAGAGGTCCCCAACCTTTTGGGCACCAGGAACCAGTTTTGTGGAGAAAGGTTTTTCCATGGACCGGAGGGTGCGTGGTTTTGTGTGCTGCCTGCATCCTGCAAATGGGGCTTCGCTTCTTTGTGCAGACTGGTTGCTGGCATGCCGCAGCCCAGTACCGGTCCACAGACCGGGGGCTGGGGACCCCCGATTTAACAATTCTGTTTAATTATCTAAAATAAAACATTATTTTAATTTTTGTCAATCACATTTCATCCTATCCCTCCTTTTGCATCTTTTCTTTAATGATTCTATTCCACCACTTCTTTGATATTAGTGTAATTTTTGTCCGGCAACGAGTTGTCCTGTGGCATGTTGGCCATGGCAAGTTGTCTGGCAGCGAGTTGCCTCTGGCAAGTTGGCCATGGTGAGTTGGCCGTGGTGAGTTGGCCATGGTGAGTTGGCCATGGTGAGTTGGCCATGGTGAGTTGGCTGTGGTGAGTTGGCTGTGGTGAGTTGGTCATGGTGAGTTGGCCATGGCGAATTGTCATAGATCCCCCTTCATGGTTGGTTCTTTTGTGATTCAGCATGTTGTACCCCTTCCTGATCTGAGAGCCCTTGCTCATGGTCCCTGATGCTTTGATCACTTCCTGTTTAGATTACTACAATGTACAATCTACCCATCTACTAGATCAGATAGGGTATGCACACTCCTAGTCCCTTCCCTTAACTTTGCCATCTGATAGGACCTAGGAAGCATGACTTTTCCATGGCAGCCCTGGCCTACTGAACCCCCACACACCCGAGGTTTGGCATTCCTGTACTCTCCTAGTCCTCTGAAAAGCACTTGACAAAGACCAGTTTCAAACTCACTTCAGAGGAGAAGAGGTTCCAAAGGTTTTCTGTGTAGTCCCATAAGTGGTAATTTTCAGAGTAACAATTTCTGGATGGTGGACGATGCGGAATGAAAGGACTTCTTTTCAGTCCTTTCATTCCCCACCATCCAGTCAGAGCTGAAGAAGCTTCTTGGATGAGAAGCAAAACGTCTTCAAAGAAAACCAAGAAAGTCCAGTTGCCTCGTGAAAAAACATCTTTGGTACAGGAAGAATATGTTTGTTTGTTTGTTGTTTAAAAAAAAAGGCAAAAGAAAAAGGAACATTGCTGAAAATAAGGCTTTAAAAAAACTCGAAGATTGGTCATTTTAGATTCTTCACAAACCTTCTCTATTATGCATTAAATATGCTTTGAATATCAAAATAGGCAAGAAGAACTGAAACTGTATTCCCCTACAGTCTTCTACTCTGTTCTGTTCCATCTCACTTTTTCTCCGTGATCTACAATTTGATAATGAAAAACCACATAGAATCTAATTGCTCAGCTAGATATCGATGATCAAGAGCTTCTATAAAAAACCCTTTGGATGGAAATCCCTCTTTTACCTATCTTGGGACAACAGCTTCTCACCTGGCCATTGAATTCACACGATACTCTAATCCTGGAAATGGAGTTACCAAAATACAATCATCATTTTCCCGAATCGTACAATGCCTCAAGCAAATAAACCATATTATGTTTTAACATTATGACCTGGCTCACACAGCATACTAAGATAATGGTGGAACCACCAACTATCCAAATTCATTTTTGGCCTAGGGAACTATGCAAAACTAGCTGGAATAAGGCCAGTAAAACTTTCTAAACCCTTGTGGTTAAAAAATAAATAAGTGTCCCCATTACTGTGTGTATGTGGCTTTTAAAAAGGGAGGGGAAGGGAGTTAAAAATTTAGAATCCTGTTGATCTTGTACAGCTGATCGTCATCTGCTTGTTTCTTAGCTATTGATGGAATAAATTATGCCCAGGGCTTCTGAGACCGTTCAATTTTCCTTGCATATTACAGTATTGTCTTGTGCAATCTCCATCTTCCGCCTTAATCACTAGTGATACTTATTATCTTGTTAGAGCTTTCACTTGAGGTGGACTTGACAAATTGGCTTCCATGACATTTTGTGCAGCAAGTAATCATAAAGCCATTGTTCCAGTGAGAAGGCTGAGACTTTATCTGAACAAAAGAATGTCACTGGACACATTTAGAAAGAGTTAAGGGTTTCTCTCTAGCACGTGTCGGAAGAAAATGGTGACACATTGGAAGAATATGGGAGGAAGAGTTAGATAGTACATGTAGTCCTCGAGAGACTGGACAGTCACTTGTCTGAGATGGTATAGGTTCTCCTGCTTGAGTGGGGGGCTGGACTAGAAGACCTCCAAAGTCCCTTTCAGCTCTATTCTATTCTATTCTATTCTATTCTATTCTATTCTATTCTATTCTATTCTAGTCTAGTCTAGTCTAGTCTAGTCTAGTCTAGTCTAGTCTAGTCTAGTCTAGTCTAGTCTAGTCTAGTCTAGTCTGCATTCTACTCTACTCTACTCTACTCATTTCTTGACCGAGCTGAGAAAAGTGACTTATAACCATTTTTCACACTTACGACCACTGCAGCATCCCCATGGGCACATGATCAAAATTTGGATGCCTGGCAACCGATTCATATTTATGACGGTTGCAGTGACCTTCGGACAAGCAAAGTCAATGGGGAGGCCAGATTTGGTTTACAATTGTGTTACTAATTTAACAAGTGCAGTGATTCACTTAACAACAGTGGCAGGAAAGTCATAAAATGGGGCAAAACCCACTGAACAACTGTCTATCTTTGCAGCAGAAATTTTAGGCTCAACTGTGGCCGTACGTCAAGGACTACCTATATTCAGGGACGTGGCCAGCTTTTCTTTTTTAATCTTCTTCCTTCTGGCCACACCAGATTTATTTTAATTAAGTTTTCAGTATCTTAATCTCCTGATTAAATTAGGTGTTGAAACAGGTGGTGTTTTTGCCAAACCAGCTTGCCCGATTCCTTAACCCTTATGGGGTTTTTTTTCCTTGATAGGCAGGAAAGTTTCTCATTCGATCTGATTGAAGAGGGAGAATCGTTCATTCAGCTGAAGGCAGATATAGGATCACTCTAGTGCACTCTGAAAAATAGTGAGGCTCACAACATTTTCCCAGGGCTAAACTGCTGGGCAGCTGGGTCTGCAGGCCACTGTTTTGTTTCTCAGCAGCGTTTTTGAGAGATTTATCTATTTAGCATATGGCATATCATACTTGGAGTTGCAATATATATTAAGATTTCACCTAGATTAAAAAAACACAATGGGCATAATAACATACGAATGCTAAGAAGATCTATATTCAGATGCCAATGCCTCTAGGCCATCTAGCCTTTGAAGTGTAGCATCATTTATATGAAAACAATCAGATACTGGACCAATATATGCCGCAGCTTACAGCTGGTCACAATGTGATTTACAGTTTGATGTGGGACCCCGAGGGAAGGCAAAAGGAGGAGGACAAGAAGGAGAAAGAGGAGGAGAGGAGGAGGAGGAGGAGGAGGAGGAGAGGAGGAGGAAGAGGAGGGAGAAGAGAAGAAGAAAGAAGAGAGAAGAAGAAGAAGAAGAAGAAGACGGAGAAGAAGAAGAAGAAGAAGAAGAAGAAAGAAAGGAGGAGGAGGGAAGAGAAGAGAGAGAGGGAATGAAGGAGAAGGAGAAGAAGGAGAAGAAGAAGAAGAAGAAGAAGAAGAAGAAGAAAGAAGAAAGAAGAGAGAAGAAGAAGAAAGAAGAGGAAGAAGAAGAAGAAGAAGAAGAAGAAAGAAAGAGGTGGAAGGAAGAAAGAACAAAAGAAGAAGAAAGAAAGAAAGAAAGAAAGAAGAGAAAGAAAGAGAAAGAAAGAAAGAAAGAAAGAAAGAAAGAAAGAAAGAAAGAAAGAAAGAAAGAAAGAAAGAAAGAAAGAAAGAAAGAAAGAAAGAAGTGATATGGATACAGTGGTGGATGTCCAAAAATGTCATTTGATCTAAGGAAAACAGCAGCAGTGACTACACCCAGAAAGAACTGGCTGGTTTCCACTTTGCCATATTGCTGACCAGACAAGGCTACCAGTAATGGATAAGCTTCCACCATTATGAAGAAGTAGGACAAAACACAATAACCCTTCTGCAGTGAATATCCCCCTTTTCAATGGGTATCCATTCTGTCCTCCCTACATATCTCTTCTGAAGCAAGTATTTTCAACATGTTGGAGCATAAACACCCAACACGCTTTCCCATGATGCCATTTTCCCATGATGCCTTGCTCCAACAAGGAACTCTATCAGAAGGAGATAAAGTCCCTAAGCTTGGGACAAAGGAATCCCAATGCAGCATTAATGAGGACAACCTTATTACTATGGCAGTTAATATAACATCTTGGGCTAGGTTCCCGTGCATGCTAGAAAGTTAACTTTATCTTAGATGTTGCTTAGCAACATTGTCCTACTCCCAAATTATGTGCAGCATAGGTTGTGCAATAATACTTGGAACATAATATTCCAGATCTACACATTCTGTGAATACTGGACTGAAGCCGATTTCTATCTCCCAGATGATTATGACTCTTTGCTAATGTTTATAAAGGTTTGTTTACCTCAAGATTAATGTAGATGGAAATATAATATGTTTGCCCCCTCCAGCACCAATCTTTGGGTTCTTAGAATATCCCAAGAGTGGCTGGGTTGGCCTGCAGATGTATAGTATATGCCACCAGTTACCACTTAAGTCCCCTTCTGTTTTTTCGGAAGGGAAGGTTAAATATGTTTCGATAAATATGTGTGAAAATAGTATCCCTACCCAGTCCTTTCATGATATGAGAACATATACTTTGCATGCGCACACAGAGAGAGGGAGAGGGAGAGAGAGGGAAAGAGGGAGAGGGAGAAAGGGGGAGGGAGAGAGAGGGAGAGAGAGAGAGAGAGAGAGAGAGAGAGAGAGGGGGCTGCAAAAATTTGTCATCCCTCTGCTACCTCATGGATAAGAACCCAAAAAAAAAAAAGCATTCTCTTGTATTTTGTCATTTTCAATGTAGCTCAGGAGGTGCTGTACCTTGTTTTCACTTAGAAATTAAGCAGAAGAGGATCTATTTAATACATGAGCCTCCCAGGTATAACAGGGCTATTGAAAGACTGGAAAGTAATAATGAAAAAAAAAAAAAGATAAATGAAAAACCACAGAAGGGAAGGGAAGTTGACAAATTGCTTCCATATTGTTGCCAAGAAAACTGCTTCGGTAGAACCATGAAGTCATTAGGAGCTGAGCTTTATTCAAAGAAGGTTTTGCCTGTGTTCCCTACAGCATTCACAAAATATTTGAGAAGCACAAATAGAAGGAAGGAAGAATGTATGTGCAGATAGATAAGTGACATCTATCAGCACAGTTATATTAAAATATGCCTTGAGGAATGTTGTGGGGAAAACCAACAACTCATGGTTGTTTCCTATAATCTTTTTTCCATAATCCTGTGGCTTCCTGATTGCTCCCATCCAAACTTTAATCAAGTCTGATCTTGCTTAGCTTTGATAAGATAAGAGAACCTTTATTGTCATTTTTTACTATGAGCACACAGGCCCACATTAAAAATGAAATTTTGTGGCCTGCTCTCAAAAATAAGTATATATCTACCCATACACATACATAACACACATATATACATACTATATACATACATACACACACATATATATACATACACATACACATAAACATATATACATATACACATATATACATACATACTATATATATATATGTATACACACACACACATACACACACATATATACATACACACACACACATACAGGGCTTGACATATTCTATGCACACATGTGAATGTTCCTGAGACTATGTTCCTGAGACCTGAAGTATGATTAATGAAGCAGTTTTATGACAATAATTGGTTAGAATTCTGTATCTTGGCACCTTTAAGATGCCTGGACTTCAATTCCCAGAATTCCCCAGCCAGCAGGATGGCTGCTCTTTTTCTAGGTCCACGTACTTAATCTCCCTGGATCTGACAGTCTCTCTGGTGAGCATTAGATCATGGGTAGGTAACCTGGTGACCTTTTGGATGACAGCTCTCACAATCACTTCTCATTGAGCATCTGAGCTGGGATGGATGAGAACTGTAGTTCAAAATGACTGGAACAACACCAAGTTACCTTTCTTGGGATAGGATGATCTGACCCTACATTTATATGCTTCCTTGAAGAAATCACCCACCCACCCACTTTCTCCATTTGCTCTCTTTCATTCGCACCAGGATCCACCTAAAAGAGGCGAGAAATGGCGTTTCAGCTGGTATTGTTACAATTTTTCCCACCACTCTGAGGCCACTTTGAAAATTTTGCATGAGGAAGTCCCTTATAATACAATTCCTTCACATTTAATGGAAATTTAGAATATAGAATATCAGAGCTGGAAGGCATCTTGGAGGTCTTCTAGTCCAACCCCCTGCTCAAGCAGGAAACACTGTACTATTACAAATAAGTGGCTGTCCAGTCTCTTCTTAACAGCCTCCAGAACAAGCTATTCTGATGAAGGCAAGCTATTCCACTGGTTGATTGTTCTCACTGTCAGGAACTTTTTCCTTAGTTTTAGGTTGGATCTCTCCTTGATTAATTTCCATCTGTTGTTTCTTTTCTTGCCTTTGGGTGTTTTGGAAAATAGCTTGACTCCCTCTTCTTTGTGGTAACCCCTGAGATATTGGAACGCTGCTATCATGTCCCCCCTCATCCTTCTCTTCATTAAACTAGACATACCCAATTCCAGCAACTGTTCCTTATATGCTTTAGCCTCCAGTCCCCTAATCATCTTTGTTGCTCTTCTCTGCACTTTTTACAGAGACTCAACATCTTTTTTATAATGTGGTGACCAAAACTGGATGCCGTATTCCAGATTGGATCTTACCAAAGCTTTATAAAGCAGTATTAATACTTCACATGATCTTGTCTGTGGACGTCCTCAGCCATCCAGGTTCATAGTTATCCCAAAAGGGCTTTTTCACAAGGCCACTGGACTTTCTTGTTTTTCTTGGAAGGCTTTTCGCTTCTCATCCAAGAAGATTCTTTGTCTCTCTTCAAGAAAGAGAGAAAAGGAAAGCTCATGTTTGAGAATGAACTGGATATTAATAGAAAAGAAGAGTTAATAGGAGCTCAGGGTTGAACTGTGGTGACTTTGGTGCTCTCTGAGCTTGGTTGTTTTCCTGCAGGCCTTTCATTACCCAATTAGGCAGCATCATCCATGCTACTAACTTACCTAAATTGAGTAATGAAATATCTGCAAGAAAACAACTAAACTCAGCACCAAGGACACCACAGACCTGGATATTTCTGGAGAGGACCCCCTGAGTATTCCAACCTAACCCTCCCCCAAGTGTTCCTATGATTGGCAGTGGTTCAGAATGTTGCCAACCAGTCCAATCCAAGAAGCCGCCTCCTCCTAGTCATGTGACCCAGAGCAGAACATCTGCCGTCCGTCCATACTCCCAGGACTCATAGACCAGAGAGATGCAATATGGGAGAGTTGCAATATAGGAGGAGTCAGAAATACTAGTAGACCCAACGCAGTAGGAAAATGCCTTCTATGACCATTGCTGGTAAAGGGAGTGAAAAGGAATTCAGAAGTCTTGCTCTGCTATTTTGGCTATTTTTGGCTATTTTGACATGTTTTCCGTGTCGAGGGATGATGGGGTTAATGATGTTGCAATGGCATTCAGGCAGGGCTGCCCCCGGTGGCCTTTGGGTGGGCAGATTTACCCAGTGCGATGTGCTTCCACCTCGGAGAAACCTTAGACACCTAATTTAAACTGTAACTCATAAAAAGGAGAGTGAAATTACACCAGGGAAAATTGTTATTTTGGCTGCTGACCCTAAAGGACACAGGGGGGCTACCAAAATGAGCCTGAGGTTTCCACACTCCTGGGGTTTGATGCCCCTGATTCAAAATAGCACTGCTGCTTGAGAGTTTTAGCTATTCATTAATTCCTTTTTCTGCTTCTGGAGCTTAAAACCGCATTGGATTCATTCTGCAGGTCCTCTGATTTTCTCGTCTCACTCCAGAGCAGACAAAAGATGAGATTTCCCTTGGGAAAACTGCAAATAACAGATAATCATTAGATTGCCCACTGTTCAGCCATATATCCCTTTGATGAATCTATAAGCTCACTGCACACTGAGGTTGAATAATAGCAGAGCCCAATGCCTAAATTATGGGTATATTTTATGGAACTTTATAAAAAGTCACTGCATGTTCTTTTCTCGTTCCCAGTTTTTGTTCTTGGTTCCATTAAAGAAATGGAAAATGATATGCCATAGATACAATGGCCAATATTAACGGGGGACTCTACATGCAGTGCTGAGCTAAAAGTGCCTTTTGCTTAATTGTTTTGGGATCTCTCTGGATGATTCTGAATGTTCTCTTTATGAATCTGTAGAATTTCTGAGTTCCCCCCCCCCTTTCGCTTTAGCAAAAAGTTACATTCTATAATCATGGAGTAATTACCAACTATGTAGGCTGATCCTAACCCTTTAGTCTCCCATAAGATAGTTACAAGATCAAGTTCTTGTGTTTTTGATAAGTCAAATCTTAAAAATGAATTCCATTTTTGTTTCGTATTCAGTGCATCCTGTTTCCCTCACTTTCTCTTCCCTAGTCCTTTTCATCCGGAACCTTGATGGTCCAGAGAGGTGAGAGTTATGAAGGCCACCAAACAATGTGTGAGTCCCCCTCTTCCATCTCTCTGTTGGAACGAAGTCAAGTCAGTTGCCATGATTTAACCTTTAGACACCTTGGCCTGGATGATTGAGAGTCTTCATCCATATATTGTAATACATTTTGGGGAGGAAACCCCTGAAGTTGGTGGGGCAAGAGTTGGTACATTCCCACAACTCTCTGCCTAACTTTTTCTGACCGATGAAGCTGCTTGCATGAGCAGCGAAATGTTAAATATTTAGAATATTTAGAATAGAGTTGCAAGGGTCATCTAGTCCAACCCCCCGCCCAAGCAGGAGACCCTACACCACTTCTGACAGATGGCAGTCTCATCTTGAAAGCCTCCAGGGATGAAGCTCCCATAACTTCTGAAGGCAATCTGTCCCATTGGTTGATTGTTCTCACTGTCAGAAAATTTCTCCTTATTTCCAGGTTGAATCTCTCCTTGATCAGTTTCCATCCATTATTCCTTGTCTGGCCTTCAGGTGCTTGTCTGATCTTCAGACTAGCAAAAAATTAGTCCATTTCCCATGATTTAACCTTTAGACTTTAAAGTCAAATCTTAGGAAACAGCAGATGAGAAAATTGTCCTGTTCTACTGTCAACAAGATACACTATACTTGATAGGTGTACCATTAGCTTCTTCTGTTCCTAGAAAGAGTAAATATGGAGATTCCTTTGGCAAGCAGGAAAGGATGTATGACAAGGGGCTGCCACAAAGAAGAGGGAGTCAAGCTATTCTCCAAAGCGCTTGAAGGCAGGACAAGAAGCAACGGATGGAAACTGATCAAAGAGAGAAGCAACCTAGGACTAAGGAGAAACTTCCTGACAGTTAGAACAATTAACCAGTGGAACAACCTGCCTCCAGAAGCGGTGAATGCTCCAACACTGGAAGCTTTTAAGAAGAGACTGGACAGCCATTGGTCTGAAATGGTATAGGGTTTCCTGCCTGAGCAGGGGGTTGGACTAGATGACCTCCAAGGTCCCTTCCAACTTTACTACTACTACTACTACTACTACTACTATTATTATTATTATTATTATTATTATTATTATTATTATTATTATTATTATTATTATTATTATTATTATTATTATTATTATTATTATTATTATTATTATTATTATTATTATTATTATTAGCCACAGGCACAGGTGTGGCTCCTTAATGTTATCATCTTGAGAGCCAGCCTAGCACAATGCTTTCTCAAATCTTATCCCCTGCTTTATTTGAAATACACCGAGGATATTTTCATCATCTGGAACCATGGGGATGAACCTTTCACCAAATTCCATCGTGAATAACCAAATAACAGAGGTGGGAGGGACCTTGGAGGTCTTCTAGCCCAACCCCATGCTCAAGCAGGAAACCCTACAGTATTTCAGACAACTGACTTTTGATGACTTCAACAGTTTCCACCCCACCAACAGTGTCACGTAAGTAAGTAACAGGTCATGATAAAACTATACAATGGATGCATTAAAAACCATGCTGTACGAAATACTTCATCATGCATAACACACACCTACAGGCTCCTGACTTCCATACAGAACACATTATCAAATTTGTCGTCTAGAGGCAGGCTCTATGCTGCAGCAGCTGCAGCAGCAACAGCAGCAACAACATTTTTTCTGATTCACCTGACAAAAATGTTCAATTGATGGAATTAAATCAGGCATTCAGGACACAGCACTATCCACACAAGAAGATCGATAGATAAATAAATGGGGTCAGATTGATTCACAGGGAGGACCTATTAAAAGACAGATCACAAAAGATTCTGGTTGTCCCCTACAGCTCACAATTCAACCCACTCACAAACGTGATTAATAACCTTCTGTGTAATGCAATGACACTGCACTTTTGCAAGCACTGAGTGGCAGATCCGTCTGTGCATACAGACAACTGACCCAACCTCAAACAGATTCTCACGAGCAGCTTGAAATAACAGGGCAAGGATGCTAACAGGCCCTGAAACAAATCTGGATGTCTACTTTGGATGTCTACATCTATATCAACAGCACCATCATGGACTCAACATCTTCACACACAAAACAGGAAGCACTTCCATGCATTCTCCTTGTAATGATATGCCATCATCTTCCAGCAATGCCTTCCAACCCCCCGAATTCTGGTTAGGACAAAGAACAAAGGGGGACAAAGAAAGAAGGGAGATAATTTTGACACCGGCACTTAAAACAAGGAGAAAGGAGTATCGAAGGAAAGTCCAAAGCACATCCCCAGTGACAGTTTTTGGAAAAATGAGACTTCAACTTCGCCACCGAAGGAGAAGTTGTTGAACTCAACATAGATTAAAAAGTGTGGGGCTATCTCAGAAGGTCTCGCCACATTGTGTTGCTTTTTTTAACATGTTACAATCGATAAGGTATCTGTGATCTGTCTTATAGGCAACCTAATCTTGCAAGCTGCCCAGAGTCAAGGGAGATGGGCGGCATTAAACAAAACAAAGAAACAAATAAAATCTGCAGCTGCATAACCGACCTGTCTGTCAAGCACCTGGGAAATCAGAAGATTCAGGCAGTTCAAATGAGTATAAAGATTTATTGCAAGCTTAAGTTCTCTACAAGAATCTGACCTACTAACGGTCAAGAGAAATGAGTGGGAGATAAGAGAGGCATTCAAGATGGGCTGGACTTAAATCTCTTGTGGGTGCACAGAAATTCATGACTGATGATGTGTTTGACCCCTCCCTTGGGTTCAGCCTGTTCCTCTCCTACACTGTCTTCTCTTCCCACCTTCTCTTCTCCCAACACCGCCCCAAAATCTTAGTGTAAACCCCACATCAACCCAGCCACACAATGCCTTGCTTAAAGAGATCTGCAGCTCACCAGAGCTTCTGCCTTTTGATAAAATGTGTTAGTCAGAAAAGGAGCTGCCAACTCCTTCTTAATTCCTTCCTTCCATTGGAGGGAAATCAGGTCACAATACAGGAAAAGGAGATGTTATTAGGGAATTCTCCCACAAAATGAAAAATGTATGCATGGCGAATGCTGTTCACTCCTTCCTTCTGTCCGTGAGATTTTGAGAGGAAGAAGAAAAGTCCCTGCAGTGGGAAATGCTAAACAGTTGCAGTGGTGTCAAAAGACCACACATAGTGGGTCTTCCGTGCACATCAAGTCTTACTTTGAGAGGCATCATTTGCAAGTTCTTTATATTCATGCATGGGACAGCCTCCCCTTTGCCAACATTTGGGACTATTATGTTGTTATTTTAGGGACATATGTACTTGACTATAAGTAACTGACAGCAAAACACACATATCAAAATTAAAGCAAAACATCAACCATCCCGTAACGTTTTGTTCTGACTAGAAGAAGAACAGCAAAGATAATTAGGGGACCGGAGGCTAAAATATATGTGATGAACGGTTGCAGGAATTGGGTACGTCTAGTTTAATGAAAATAAAGATTAAGAGTGACATGACAGCAGTGTTCCAATATCTAAGGGGCTGCCATAATGAAGAGGAAGTCAACCTCTTCTCCAAACCACCTGAAAGCAGGACAAGAAGCAATAGATGGAAATTAAGAAGTGAACCAACCTAAAACTAAGGAGAATGAGAACAGTCAATCAGTGGAACAATTTGTCTCCAGACCTTGTGGGTCACTGGAGGTTTTTAAGAAGAGATTGGACAGCCCTTTGTCTGAAATGGTGTAGGGTTTCCTGCTTGAGCAGGGGGTTGGACTAGAAGACCTCCAAGTCTGTTATTCTGATTAATAATTCTAATTGCTAATACAATTATTAAAGATTCTCCCCATTGACTTCCAGTACTTGAGGAGCTTTCACAGAAAAGAGGTTGTAGGGGATGACCAGGCTGAACCAGAGGATGGGGTCAAACACATCATCAATTTGCAGTCTCTATGCCTCCGTAAGAGACCAAAGTCCAGCCTCTTTTGAAGTCTGTTGGCTTTTATCTGGCACCAATTCGCCTTGACTGTTAGTAGTTCAGATTCTTGTGTATAGGGAGCATGAAATAAACTTGTAGTACTTTTGAACTCTATCCTGGTTCCTAACTTCTTGCACCTAACAGAGGTTGACTTGTGGGGACTTAGAATAGAACAGAGCTGAAAGGGACCTTGGAGGTCTTCTAGTCCAGTCCCCTGCTCAAGCAGGAGAACCTATACCATCTCAGACAAGTGACTGTCTAGCCTCTTCTTAAAAAATCTCCAGTGATTGAGTGCCCATAATTTGTGGAGGCAAGCTGTTCCACTGGTTAATTGTCAGGAAGTTTCTCCTTAATTCCACGTTGCTTCTCTCTTTGATCAGTTTCCAACCATTGTTTCTTGTCCTGCCCTCTGGTGCTTTGGAGAATCACTTGACCCCCTCTTCTTTGTGGCAGCCCCTCAAATACTGGAATACTGCTATCATGTCTCCCCTATTTCTTCTTTTCTTTAGACTGGCCAAACCCAAGTCTTGCAGCTGTTCTGCCTATGTTTTAGTCTCCAGGCCTTGGATCATCTTAGTTGCTCTTCTCTGAATTTTTTCCAAACTCTCAACATCTTTTTTGTGATAAGGTGACCAAAACTGGCTGCAGTATTCCAGGTGTGGTCTTACTAGGGTTTTATAAAGCAGTACTAATATTTTGCTGATCTTGATTCTATGCCTCTGTTATGCAATCCAGGATTGTATTAGCTTTTTTGGCTGCTGCTGCACACTGCTGGCTCATAGTCAAGTGATCGTCCACTAGGATTCCAAGGTCCCTCTCACAGTTACTGTTTTTAAGCCAGATCTCGCCTAATCTGTACGTGTACCTTTGATTTTTCCTGCCTAAATGTAAAACTTTGCTTTTCTCCACAATGAAACTCATTTTGTTGGATAAGGCCCATTGTTCAAGTTTGTCAAGATCTTTTTGGATCCTGAGTTTGTCTTCTGGAGTGTTGGATACTCCTGCTAGTTTAGTGTCATCTGCAAATTTGATGAGTTCCCCTTCAATTCCCTCATCTAAGTCATTTATGAAGATATTGAAAAGTACTGGGCCTAAGATGGAACCTTGTGGTACCCCACTACTTACTTCTCTCCATGTGGATGTAGTGCCATTGAAGACTACCTGTTGAATACGGTTTGCCAACCAGCTACAGATCCATCTGGTGGTGATATTGTCTATTCTACCTTTTCCTAGCTTACCAAGGAGTAGGTTGTGGTCTACTTTATCAAATGCCTTACTGAAATCTAAGTATACTACGTCCACAGCATTTTGCTGGTCTACTAGTTTAGTCACTTTATCAAAGAATGAAATAAGATTGGTTTGGCATGATCTGTTTTTAACAAACCCATGCTGGCTACTAGTTATAACTTTGTTTGCTTCTAGTTGTTCGCAGATCTGTTTTTTTTATTATCTTTTCTACGATCTTCCCAGGTATTGATGTTAAACCGATTGGTCCTCTCTGAGCTTGCTTGTTTTCTTGCAGACATTTCATTACCATTAACTATGTAACATCGTCAGTGCTAGTAAGGAGTGCTGTTTGCTGTCAGTTTATATTCTGGTGTCTGGGTGGGTGAGGGTGGTCTTAGGGATTCTTTTCTTGGGCTGTTTACTAATGGCTCTTTGGCAGTTTCTTGATTGGGTTTTGCTTACTTGATTGTTGGTCTGAAGGTGACCTTGGAGTTATGCTGATCTGAATGCTGAATACTGGTGGAGAGATGCTGGAGTCTTTTGGGGGCTGGTTGATTGTCTCTTTTGCACAGTCTATAGATGTTGTTAATGTCTATGTGTCTATTGATGGCTGTCTTGTATCTAGAAATTCCCTGGCATTTTTGGATTTGGCCTGGTCTAGGATTTTCACCTTTTCCCAATTGAAACTATGGTTAAATCGGCCTATATGTTGTGAAATTAAAGAATTTTCATCCTGCCTTTTGACTGCCAGTTGGTGTTCATGGATGCGTTCTGCCAGTCTTCTCTGCCTGTTTGTCCTACATAGTGGTTGTTGTATGTTGTAGATGACTCCTGTTTTTTCTTCTGGGGTTGCTGAGTCTTTTGGATGTTTTGAGGTTGACTTATTCTCCAAAGCACCCTCGGGCAGGACAAGAAGCAAGATCCTATCTGGAATGAAGGAGAAAATTCCTAACACTGAGAACAATTAGTCAGTGGAGCAACCTGCCTCATAGAGTTATAGGTACTTCATCACTGGATTGGATTTCCATTTGTCTTGGATGGTATAAGGTCTCCTGCCTTGAGCTGGGGGCTGGACTAGAAGACCTCCCAGGTCCCTTCCAGCCCTATGATTCTATAATTCTAAATCTGGGTTGCACTAAACCTTTTGCAGAGGAAAAATTTGAGATTGTAGATTAGGATACTGAGTAAAAAAAAAAAAAAAAGCATGACAGATTTATGCATAACAACCCCTGCTGAATTTATTCTCAAAGGACAGGAAATCTCAAAAAGGAGGAAATAGCTGAATTATACAATTCAGTTTTTTAGCATTAGGTTGATGAAAGTATTCTGTGTTTATTGATTGCCAGTTGCCTTGCAGACCCCAATTGAATAGAAAGGCCGAATAGCAATCAAACAAATAAGTAAAATGTATTCGACTGTTCTTCATGGAAACCACAGACATTAAGGAGACAGACTATAAATTGCCTAAATCTTGTCTTTTTATATTCCAGCCAGTGGGGAGCCTAGATACATTCCTAATAGAATTCAGAGGCAACTCTAAATTTCTTTTGATCTAAATGTCTTGATGTCAGACAATCCTTGGTACATCTAGAAATCTTTCAAGAGATAGAGGATTTTGTCTATGCTCTTTAAATCCCTCAGCTTTTCTCCTCTCATTATCTACCATGCACCAAAGTCACTTTCATACAATTTGGATGAATTGAAAGCATCCGTGTGACTTGTTCCCTGCAAGGTTTCTCTCTTTCATTAATCTTGCTTTTAATTTTTTTAATACCTCAGTCTAATCAGTCACAAAAGTCAAATCTGAAGTTTTTACTTCCTGATTTGATATGTCTATGGAGATTCTCAGTCACATCGAGGTCATGGTTGTCCCAAAGGTGCTTTTTTCATGAGGCAACTGGACAACAACAACAACAACAATAATAATAATAATATAATTGGAAGGTACCTTGGAGATCATCTAGTCCAACCCCCTGCTCAGGCAGGAAACCCTATACCATTTCAGACAAATGTCTGTCCAGTCTCTTCTTAAAAGCTTCCAGTGTTGGAGCATACACAACTTCTGGAGGCAAGTTGTTCCACTGGTTAATTGTTCTAACTGTCAGGAAGTTTCTCTCTAGTTCTAGGTTGCTTCTCTCCTTGATTAGTTTCCATCCGTTGCTTCTTGTCCTGCCTTCAGCTGCTTTGGAGAATAGTTTAGAGAATAGTATCATTGTTATGTGATCCTGGCTCAGAACAGGACCTCAAATTCTTCTAATACTGCCTTAGGTATGAAAGCTGGCTGCTTGACCTTTCTCTCAGCCCTAGAAAGAGGCAATGGCAAATCACTTCTGAAAAATCTCGCCAGGAAAACTGTAGGGATTTGTCCAGAGAATCTGGAGAATGATCGAACAGAAAACACACACACACACACACAAAAGAAAATGTGGGTTTTGGAATAGGTAAATCACTCCATCCTATCAGATGTTTATAAAGAATCTTTTAATTTAGTGTTTTTATATAATTACTGTATTCACATTATTTAATTTATGTATTTTATGATGACTGATTATAAATAAATCAATAATAGATTTATAATTTAATATGATTTTTTTTTTAAAAAAAATAATGGGATGCTAGTCCCCTGAAAAGCAAACCATCATCTCTTCACATTCTTTCTATTTGCAATTATTCTTCTAGGCCCCACATTGTTCTATCAAAATGAAAATTATGCTTGGTGCTTTTCCGGGTCAGATGCTAAGGATTGCTTGAAGAGTCTGAAAAGCCCACAGGCAAAATGATCTTTTGAACATTTCACTCAGCCCAACTCCCTTCTTACTGCTTCCTACATCAATGGCAATTTTTTCTCTCTATCTCACTTGGTCTTTCTTTTCTTTCAGTAGCCTAGAGACCGGGAGTTGCTCGGAAACTTGCAATATTATTATTATTATTATTATTATTATTATTATTATTATTATTATTATTATTATTATTATTATTATTATTATTATTATTATTATTATTATTATTATTATTATTATTATTATTATTATTAAATTAGATTATTAAACTAGCCATTAATTGTGTTCTGTCGCGCTGCCATGAGGTCCTCAAGTGTCCACTGAATATTGTTGGCTCTCTGTAGATGATGATAATAATAATAATAATAATAATAATAATAATAATAATAATAATAATAATAATAATAATAATAATAATAATAATAATAATAATAATAATAATAATAATAATAATAAGTAGTAGTAGTAGTAGTAGTAGTATTAGTATAGTATAATAATAATAATAATAATAATAATAATAATAATAATAATAATAATAATAATAATAATATATAATAAAGTTGGAAGGACCTTGGAGGTCATCTAGTCCAACTCCCTGCTCAGGCAGGAAACCCTATACCATTTCGGACAAATGGCTGTCCAGTCTCTTCTTAAAAACTTCCAGTGTTGGAGCATTCACCGCTTCTGGAGGCAGGTTGTTCCACTGGTTAATTGTTCTAACAGGAAGTTTCCTCCTTAGTTCTAGGTTGCTTCTCTCCTTGATTAGTTTCCATCCGTTGCTTCTTGTCCTGCCTTCAGGTGCTTTGGAGAATAGCTTGACTCCCTCTTCTTTGTGGCAGCCCCTGAGATATTGGAACACTGCTATCATGTCCCCCCTCGTCCTTCTTTTCATTAGACTAGACATACCCAATTCCAGCAACCGTTCCTTGTAAGTTTTAGCCTCCAGTCCCCTACTTGTTTTATTTGTTTATTTGTATCCCGCTTGTATTATTTTTACAAATACCTCAAAGTGGCGAACATATCCAACACACGTTCCTCCTGTTTTCCCCACACAACAACAACAACCCTGTGAGATGGATTGGGCTGAGAGACAGTGACTGACCTAAGGTCACCCAGCTGTTTTCATGTCTAAGGCTAGACTAGAACTCGCAGTCCCCTGGTGATTGGCCCAAAATCAGTCAGCCGACTTTCATATCTAAGGTGTGACTAGAACTCCCAATCTCCTGTTTCCTAGCCTAGTGCCTTAACCATTAGCCAGGGATAGGCAACCTTGGCTCTTTTATGACTCGTGGACTTCAACTCCCAGAATTCCTGAGCCAGCATGGCTCAGCTTGGAAACCTCTCCCTTTCCCCTCAGCATGGCTGGCTCAGGAATTCTGGGAGTTGAAGTCCACGAGTCATAAAAGAGCCAAGGTTGCCTACCCGACTAGGCCCAACTGGCTCTCTTTCTATTTAATTATTTCTATTTCTAATTCTTTCTATGTAATTCTTTCTATTTCGTCTGTTATATGTTAACAAATGGAATCGCAATGCCTGGAATGAAGTGCCCAGTTCAAGGGCATCAAGAGCTGCCTGGGATGACGTTGCCACCCAGTCCTGACTTCTGCTCGGTGGCTTTCAAGACCGGCCATGCCAGTCAATCACTTCTGCTTTTGAGCATCAGAACTGAGCCAGTAAAAACAATGTGACATATTTTTTTAAAAAATGCTGAAGGCATCTTCCCCAGCCTTTCTTTTATATTCAGAAGAGAGTCTGAATTATTTGTTTCAGCAGGAAGTTTTTTTTTTTTTTCATTGAAACCTTCCTGTTGCTTTTTTGTGGTGGTGCCACCAACAACCAATTTGGAAAAAGAGGATAGGGCTCATATTCTCCCTGACAGTGTCAGAAGAATAATTTGGGATTCCAACTCGAGCTGGGATTGCACAAGAATAAATAAAAATGAGATCCAGACGGCTGTGAGGAAAGAAGAAATCTTTATTCCTAAAAACAAAGGGGTTTGCCTTTAGGGGCAGCCGCAGAGAAATGGGGTACAGAGATACAGTTTTATAGAGGAGCTTACCATGGGTGTGGAAGTATCTACATGCTGATTCTAGAATAACACTTCAGGGATGTATGTATGTATGTGTTTGTGTGTGTGTGTGTTTTTGTAGGTATGTATTCTTGTGAACATGCGGTTCCACTGGAAGACCTAATTTAATTAACTCATTGTGTTTACAGACCTTATCGTTTGATAAGTAGATTAGGTCTGGGTAACTTATTTTGGGGTTTGAGGAAATCTGAGTAAAAGATTTCTCCCCCTTTGCTATTTGTACTCGATTAACTTGGTTTCGGCTTGATTTTCAATTATCTAGTGGAGACACTGATTTCTCAGACCATTGTGGATTCTGTTAATGTTTTAAGGGGAGATGGAAACAGTATATGTGGAAACTTCTCACATATTTTATTTTATTATTATTTTATTATTTTTATTTCATTGTTCTAATTGACAATTGTGGCATTTGGGAGAGGTATTCCTGAGGGATGAAGGCAAAGTTGATGGGGTGTAACAAAAATCCAAATCTGAGGTAATTTAATTTCAAATCAAATCAAATTAATTGCATGCGGACAATGCAATTGTTGCTACTGTTGTTATTAACAAGGTCTGCCTTCATCCTATTAAATATTCAAACTTGACAGCTTTGAGAGAGGCTGGGTTTATTATCCTTCTAAAAATAGGCTTTGAATCCTTATAATGAGACTACAGGTAGTCTTATGCAATGGTCATAAGTGTGAAAAATGGTCATAAGTCACTTTTTTCAATGCCTTTGTAACTTTGAATGGTCACTAAATGAACTGTTGTAAGTTGAGGACTATCTGTATTGAAGTTCCTTTATTCTGTTCAAATGCATGTCAACATAGCAACGCCAGCAGGTTTTTAACCCTCTGCCTAGTAAAAGCAGAATAAAAGAATTGGGCTTTTTAAAATCGTGGCAATTTTAAGAGGTGTGGACTTCAGTTCCCAGAATTCTCCAGCTGGCTATGCAGGCTGGGGAACTTTGGGAGTTGAGGTCCACATCTCTTAAAATTGCCCAGGTCGAGAAACACCATTCTAAAAAATGATGTCATGAGTGGTCTTGATAATTTTTTTTTGTCAGTGTGTACTTTATAACTTGGTGTCACAGTGGCAGCTGTGCCTTTGATGGTGACATTCAAAGCCTCCTGGCATTTCATATTGAGACAGTGTGATTATGAGGGAGAAGCTTTTGACTTGTATCTCATACTTTATTTATCATAGCCCTTTGCTGAACCAACAGTTATCATTATATTTACTCCGAAGTAAATCTCACTAGGTTTGTTAGGTTTTGCTCCTGGGCGAGTAATACACGTTTGCAATGTTAGCCATTCTCTCTCTCTTGTATATTGTATATTGTACATTTTCCCCAGTTGTTTTGTATACGCCAATTATTAGCAAGTGAAACATATTCTGTGAGAAGAAGCAGGATTTTGCTTTATACTAATTTAATATAATAATATAATATTATTTTATTATATTATAATGATAATATAATAATTTGGGGCCCTGAGCTATAACGTAGTTTTGTTTGGATTATATAAATTCAGGGTCTGTATGACTGGACAATAACAGAATAATAACAGAATTAGTGATAATGTTATTGGGTGATGAAACATCTGCAAGAAAACAACCAAGCTCAGAGAGTACCAAGAACCACTAATAACAGAATAACAGAGTTGCAAGGGACCTTGGAGGTCTTCTAGTTCAACCTAGTCTAACCCTATACCATTTCAGACAAATAGTTGTCTAATCTCCCCTTAAAAACTCCAGTGATGGACCACCCACAATTTTTGGCAGCAAGTCGTTTCACTGGTTTGTTTTTTTAACTGTCAGGAAATTCGTCCTTAGTTCTAGGTTGCTTCTCTCCTTGATTAGTTTCCATCCATTGCTTCCTGTCCTGCCTTCAGGTGCATATAGCATATGATGAAAGCATGATCATCAAAGTATCTTTGGACAATGCAGGCTCCCTCGGCTAGGAAAAGGAGATAAGCACTGGCTCCTAGAATTGGACATGAGCAGCAGGACAAGACTGAGCAGGGTAAACCTTTACCTTTAATATGTCTCTATGTTCTGAAAGAGGAAAGAAGGAGGGTGAGGGTGAAGGGGACAGGAGGAGGAGAAAGAAGAAGAAGAAGAAGAAGAAGAAGAAGAAGAAGAAGAAGAAGAAGAAGAAGAAGAAGAAGAAGAAGAAGAAGAAGAAGAAGAAGAAGAAGAAGAAGAAGAAGAAGAAGAAGAAAGGAGGAAAGAAGAAGAAGAGGAAGAGGAAGAAGGAAGGAGGAGGAGGAGGAAGAAGGAAAGAAGAAGAAGAAGAAGAAAGAAGAAGAAGAAGAAGAAGAAGAAGAAGAAGAAGAAGAAGAAGAAGAAGAAGAAGAAGAAGAAGAAGAAGAAGAAGAAGAAGAAGAAGACAGGAGGAGGACGAGGAGGAGGAGGAGGGGAGGAGGAGGAGGAAGAAGAAGAAGAAGAAGAAGAAGAGAAGAAGAAGAAGAAGAAGAAGAAGAAGAAGAAGAAGAAGAAGAAGAAGAAAAAGAAAAAGGAAAAGGAAAAGGAAAAGAAGAAGAAGAAGAAGAATTTGCCAGCGCATTTTCCATCGAAATCTTTCACTATATGCATTTGTCTAATGATTCACAAACCACTCTCCCTCCCAAACAATCAAAACCTGTCCAGTCTCATTCTAACATTCATCTGTTGCACTCAAAAGCCTCTGTAAACTGTGAAAGTGACATGGTAGCTTGTTTACAATTTTGCCCCCGGCACTGTTATCAGTTGCAGTGACCACAGTGGCATGTTGCTACAGTGGGCGAATTGGAGGGGGAAGCAAATATGTTCAGTGAAAGGAATTCAGGAAGAGTTGAGCTCCATTTATAGAAAGCCCGAGGAGACTTTGCGGGTGGAGAGAAATAATGGTTGGCTTGAGCCCAAGAACAGGAAGGTGGGAAGATATAAAACTGCCCACTAATGGGAAAATGGGCTGCCGATGAGATCTGCCAAGCTGCAGTGATTGTGATGAAATTGCCAGCTTTGTTCCAATTTCTAACACAAACGTAACTGAAATTTTTTTGACTCAGCGCTCAAAAATAAGCAATGTTTTTATGTCCAGTGATTATCCTGAAGAGGTGCAAAACCTTGATGTGGAACATCAGAATTTAGAGAAGAATGTAACCTGAGGTCTGCAGGCAGAAGGAGAACTACATACCACATGCTAAAAAAAAGAAAATGTTCTCCCACCTTTAAGTGCAAGCAGAGAATCATATTTTGCAGGTTGGGTTATCCACCATTTAACAGCTTTTAGCAATAGAGTCTTCACAGCTATGGAGCAAATAGGCTGTGACAGGCTTCCGTCATGGAGAAGGATTGCAGAGATACTGTATGCTTCTGAAATAGTTGACTCAAAGCTGCTTTTTCAAAAGGCAACTTTTGACTGTTTCGCTTCTCATTCAAGAAGCTTCATCTTCTTGGATGAGAAGAAGAATCCAAGAAGTGAAATGTCTCCTTCTTCTTCCTCCTCCTCAAGGAAAAAACAGCGCGGTTGCCTTTGGAAAAAGCAGCTTTGAGACAACTATGACCTGGAATAATAATAATAATAATAATAATAATAATAATAATAATAATAATAATAATAATAATAATAATAATAATAATAATAATAATAATAATAATAATAATAATAATAATAATAATAATAATAATAATAATAATAATGCCTTACAACATCAGCAAGGGCATGGAAATTAAAGGGAAGGAATTTCCAGTTAGTAGATAGAATGGCATAAATATAGGGGAACTGAGTTCAGGAACATCCTGAGGTCCCCAGAAATGGCCGAAATATTAATACTGGGTTCCCATATCTTAACCCTAAACCATGGCAAGATCAAAGTGTCCTCCTACTGTCAAAAGTTAAAGAATAAAATTGGTGCTTTATCCTCTGAACTGGATTTGTCTAACACATTTCCCATGCCAATTCAGTATAGTGTAGTCAGTTCAACATAGCTTTAAATAAATCATTCTGGGCTGTTCGCTGCAAACCAAAGCATTTGAGAGATTTGTTTGGTGATGTTGAACAGCATTTACTTCCACTGATAAGGAGCACAGTGGCACAGACAAATAATAATGGATTCTGAAAGTTATTTCCTTATCTCACTCCTGATCCATACACTGTTAAAGCATTCAGTATGGTCTACAACATTAATCAAGGGTGATTTGCAAAGAAATACCTATCTCAAGGACATATGACGTGCAGCAGAAATTCATATATCCTGGGAAGATGTATGATGCATGATATATGATATATTTAAGATGGAATGGCTCTGGGTTTGGGGTTCTGTGGCCCATGAAGAATTGCCAGCTTTGGTCCTAGATGAGGGTGCACTGCCCCAGATGGACACAGTGTGTAATCCGGAGGCTTTCCTGGACTTATGACTGCTGCTCAAGGAGAGGTGGCAGTTGTGGCCAGGAGGGCCTTTGCACAACTGCAGGTTGTGTGTCAGTTATGCCCTTTCCTGGACCAACAAGCTTTCCTCACAGTCACCCATGCCCTAGTCACCACCTGTGTTGACTACCACAATACACTCTACATGGGACTGCCCTTGAAAAGTATCCAGAAGCTTCAATTGGTCCAAAGTGTGGTGGTCCACATGGTTTTGTGCAAGTCTAGATTCGCAAACGTGTCATCTCTCTTTAGGGAGAGCCATTCATTGCCAATTTGCTTCTGGGTCCAATTCAACAGGCTGGTTGTCACCTTTAAAGCCTGACATGGTCTGGGGAAATCAATTCGAGAAGATTCAGGTTGTTTAATAATACTTCTTAAGGATGTGAACTGTTAATGAGCTTATTCACAATTTCATTACCGTGAAGAACAAAATTTGCAATAGCAAATAGCAACCCATAACATGTATATCTATCTTATAGAAATATTAATAAGGGAACTGAGTGGTGGCATGGTGGCCTAGTGGTGAGATGCCTGCCTCCCACTCGGAAGGTTGAGAGTTCAATTCTAGATTGCGGCAGATGTTTCTCTCCTAGGACATAAAGAAAAAATATTTGCTGTGAGCTCTGCGTAGGAGTCAGGAAGGGCATCCAGCCAGTAAACACTCAGCTCCATCCAGTCATCCTGACTTTACCCTGAATTAAGGGTAAACAAGATTACAGGATCTTAAAAGGGAGTTTACTAATAAGAGAACTGACAGGAAAAAAAATGGAGCAGGAGAAAACTCAGTTTTAATCACTGTTGTTAATATGAATGAGTCCTCCTGTGTATTTCTCTCTTTGCAGGATATTAAACATTCTGTCCATCTCGTGGGTTTTGGATAACAGTGGGAAGGATAGAGAAGGAAGTTTGTGACACCGCATAAATGGAGAACTAAGAGAAAGAGGGCTGCATATGGTGAAGAATGACATACTGACAACTTAATAAGACCCTCATTTCCTGCTTTGTCTTTGAGCGAAAGTGTCAAACGTTAAAATGCCGAGTTAATTTAAAATGCTGGAGGTCATTGTTAAAACAAATGGCAGATCAGGGTGTGCAATACAATTCCAGTTCATCCAGAGCGCTTCCATTTACAAGAGTGGAGAACAACCTTCTCCATTGTGAATTCATGCTGGTCGCACCTCCTGGAGTTGGTAGCATTCACTGCAATTGTGGAAGACATTCCGCTCAGCCACAGCGATGACAGGATGGCTTGCTGTGCATATGAATTGGAAGGGAATGATTTTATTATTATTATTTTTTTACATATCAGTGGCTCTCACGGTTACTGCCTTTGGCACAACAAATCAGCTTGATGAGTCTGCCAAGAAAGAAAGAAAGAAAGAAAGCTTGTGAGAACATTGACAGGGTCACAATGCACTGCGGTGATCCTAAGGGACCTTCTGACTTGATGACTTGCTTCAGATTGAAGGGGTTCATTATGAGCCTTGGTGGCACAGTGGTTAGAATGCAGTACTGCAGGCTAACTCAGCGTTCACTCCAGGAGTTCGATTCTGAGTGGTTGAAGGTTGACTCAGCCTTCCAGCCTTCCGAGGTCGGTAAAATGAGGACTCAGATTGTTGGGGGAAATATGCTAACTCTTAGAGAGAGGGCTGTAAAGCACCGCTTAGAGAGGGCTGTAAAGCACTGTGAAGCGGTATATAAGTTTAAGTCAGGGGTTCCCAACCTGGGGGTGTGAGACGATATTCCAGGGGGTGCGAAAACTTGGGTTTAGACATTTCAAAATTATAGTGCATATGCATAATTTGTTGCCGTTGTTTCAAACTTTTGTAAGGGATGCAGGAATATATCAGAAGCGTTCTAGGGGTGCGGAGTATAGAAAAGATTGGGAACCACTGGTCTAAGTGCTATTGCTATTTTTGTTATTATTATTTATCAGATTTTGAAACCGCCCAGCTGGGTGGTGTACAATAAAATATTAAAATAGTATATAATAGTTAAAATTGAAAAAAAAAAAACAGATAAGGATGATTAAGAAAGCAATGTTAAGATAGCAATAGCACTTTGACATATATTGCTTCATAGTGCTCTATGGCCTCTCTAAGTGGTTACAGAGTCAGCATATTTCCCCCAACAATCTGGGTCCTCATTTTGGTGCCCTCGGAAGGAGGGAAGGCTGAGTCAACCTTGAATCGTTCAGGATCGAACTCCAGGCTGTGGGCAGAGTTTGCTTGGAACGCTGCACTTTAACCACCATGCCACCAAGGCTCAGCCCAAAATTACTTAGAAGCAAAGGTATGGCCTACATAGTACTAATAAGTCCATGGTTGCATGATCCTCTGTGTTCCCCATGCAAGGCTGCAGAACCAGATCTTCAAGCATTTCCTGAAGGCCAGAAAAATGTCTGAAATGGTATAGGGTTTCCTGCCTAAGCAGGGGGTTGGACTAGAAGACCTCCAAGGTCCCTTCCAACTCTTTATTCTGTTATATTTTGTTAATATATTAATACCACTTTATAATGTCTTGGTAAGTCCACACTTGGAATATTGCATCCAGTTTTTGTCAGCACAATATAAAAGAAATGGAAGGAGTGTAGAGAACAACAACAAAGTTGATTAGGGGACTGGAAGCTAAAGCGTATGACGAACGGTTGCAGGAACTGGGTATGTCTAGTCTAATGAAAAGAAGGACTAGGGATGACATGATAGCAGTGTTCCAATATTTGAGGGGCTGCCACAGAGAAGAGGGGGGTCAACCTGTTCTCCAAAGCACCTAAAGACAGGACAAGAAACAATGGATGCAAACTAATCAAAGAGAGATCCAATCTAGAATGAAGGAGAAATTTCCTGACAGTGAGAACAATTAACCAATGGAACGGCTTGCCTCCAGAAGTTGTGGGGGCTCCAACACTGGCGGCTTTTAAGAAGAGACTGGTCAGCCACTTGTCAGAAATGGCATAGGGTCTCCTGCTTGAGCAGGGGATTGGACTAGAAGACCTCCAAGGTCCCTTCCAGCTCTGAAGTTCTATATTCTGTAAAAGATTGAAAGGATGAGGTTTCCAGATTTCAGAAGTCCATTTTATCACTCCTCCAGCCTAATTTTAACATTGGGAAAATAATATCCAAAGCAAAATAGATGGGTTCTTCTTCAGTTGAGAAACATATCAGCATGTGCTACTGAAGCCAAATATGGCTTCCTTAGGCTTGCGCCTCAGCATCCATATTTTCCAATGAGACAAGCCGAGACAGGAAGATCATTTAATATTCTGATAAAAGGGGTTCCTCTCATTCAAAGAGAGAACCCAGATCCTTAGCTTAGATTCCATTTTATAGCTAACACATCACAGAAAGTACAAGAGAAAAGTTGATTGGACAGAATAAAAATAACCCCTTCTTTACACAGTAAATCAGCTACCCAACCTGTTACATGTATGTCCATTTAAATGAGGTCTGATAACAGAAGGGGCATACAATTTAAGTGGTTAATGAGGAAAAAGTTTGTTTGGAGTTCATGAAGAGGCAAACCAGATACCAAATTAGTGCTAACAAGCTTTCTTTTATCAGGAGACATTCTCCAGACATCCCATCCTATAACTTATCTTTCCAGTTTAGCAATGTTAGAAGCTATCAATCAATCCATGCAGTAAGAGGATAAAAAGTGTCCCTACATTCCAGTCTGTAATGGTTTGATAAACCCTTACCACCATTTTAAAAGAGAGAAATATAAACCAAATTAAAACACAAAATAACTAGGTTAGTTAACAAGTCTAACAATACTACAAAGTCCCCGTCATGTGGCCCTCTTTATGCTCACAATTCTGCCAATGATAAGGACAGTGCTGCTCAGTTTGGGAACTCTGGATTTTCATTAGAATGTGGATTATTAAGGAAAGTGCTTAATTATGAAGTGTCTGGACTGAGAGGTGATTTAACATGTCCAATTCTCTTTAGGTGACACTCCTCCTGCTTACTTTCAGGAATGAAGCTTTTGAAATACCAGCTGGGCCTACGTCTGGTCTAATTAATACTTCAACCTACAGACCTTCACTGGAGTTTAAATTTAGATTTGTTTGTCCTGAATGCACTCATCCATAATTATAACATGTTGATTTAAAAGAGGATGTCAGTTGACAGCAAATAATTAAGAAGAAAGCAGAGTTAGAGAGTTTGTATACAGCTTGCATTTTGGAAGAAGAGTCCTGCTGCTTTGAGGTAATCCCTGTTCCTGCAAATATTTTGAGGCGTATTAATATCTGTGCAGGGGACTTTTCTTTATTTGGGTGGCTTCTACCATTTGCTGAGCTTGCTTTCCTTCTTTGATTAATTCCCTGAGGCATGCTGAACTACTGCGGTGGAACATCTTGTCTCTCATTTCCATTATTTTGCAAATAATGTGCTGAAAAACACAGCTATTGACTTATGGTTCTTCCATAAGGTTCTGACAACCTAGAAAGATCTTCCTCCAGGCCTTGAATCAGAACATGGGATGACCCCACCTAAAATGAAAGACCGTCAGTAAGATACGCATTTGGTTGGCATCAGTAAATTCTGTTGGTGTGATTTCTATTTTTCTACTCTGTTCTGCATGTTATCGTATTTTATTTTCTTGTTTCTTGTTTTAATGCTGTTATACATGGTAAGTCATCCAGAGTTAGGTGGGTTTTCTTTTGCAAATTGGATGGTTATATAAATATAGCAAACAAACATACCTGCAAAGTGGTATATACTACAGGCAGTCCTTGACTTTTGACCACAACTGAGCCCCAAATTTCTATTGCTAAGCAAGATAGTTGAGTTTTGCCCCAGTTTACAACCTTTCGTGCCACAGTTGTGAAGTGAATCACTGCTGCTAAGTTAGTAACACAGTTGTTAAGTAAAACTGGCTTTCCCATTGACTTTGCTTGTCAGAAGGTCACAAAAGGGGATCATGTGATCCCAGGATATTGCAACCATCATAAATATATGCCAGTTGCCAAGCGTCTGAATTTTGATTACATGACCTCAGGAATGCTGCAACAGTTGTGGGTGTGTAAAATGGTTATAAGTCACTTTTTAGTGCCATTGTAACTGTTGAAAGAAAAATCAAGTCCAGTTCCAGTCCAGGAATAAGACGCTGGAAATAAAATGGAGGCTACTTAGGAAAGAAGATTTCTGTTTATTGAAGATCAGAACCAACAAGAGTATGTAGTTGTTAGACAGCTGACAAAATGGAGTTCAGGGTGGGTGAGTTTTTATACCTTCTGATTGAGATGTTCCACGGGGTTGTACAACGTAGTGAGCCTTGTGTCAATGGTGGCGGGTTAATCCTATTATGTCCTAAAGGCAGTGGTAGGATTCAGCCAGTTTGCACCAGTTCGGCAGAACCGGTAGCTAGTTTTTGTTGCCCAGGCCCAGAATGGACTTCCGGAAGCGGCATCCACACAGAGAACCGGTTGTTGACATATTTGAATCCCACCACTGCCTAAAAATCATGTCCTGTTCTTAGAATTTGGGTGGGGCTCAAGGTGTTTTGTTTATGAACAGATTGGCCCAGTCTTTCTGAATATCCATTCAAAATCTCCAAACGACTGGCCTTTTTTGCTTGAGACTGCCAAAAGCATTTTTTTTTGCCTTTTGTTGACATCCACCCCAGTGTACCAAGATAACAAGATATTTCCGATATAAGTTAGTGAAGCCTCACCATGTTTAAATGAATTAGTGCTGTGCAGAAACATTTTCTTTACTTTTTTTTTTTTTAAAGCAGAACTGTTTCTCATTCTGTTCCAAAGAAGAAAATCTGCTTTTGAAATCCTTTTGGGGGATTGCACCTATTTAGTAGGAGTAACATGGTTATCTGACAGGCCAGCCATTTCTGCTTTGAAGCAACCAGCGTGAAGGTCCTACCTGCCCAGCGGTAGGCTAGCTGATTGCTGAAACACCTTCAGTTCTGCTTCTCTGAATAATCTTCACGTTTGCATCTTGACAAAAGAAACAGATGGGCTCTCCAGTTCCGCAAACAGTTCAGGCCTTCATTGAAAAATACCTGTGAAGAAAAAGTCCCCTGGAGCACTTCAATAAGTGCTTTTTCTTTCTAGGATTGCATATAATAATAATAATAATAATAATAATAATAATAATAATAATAATAATAATAATAATAATAATAATAATAATAATAATAATAATAATAATAATAATAATAATAATAACACCTGATCTGTGAGTGCAGCAAAATCGCACAAACTGATTACAAATCTAGACATGATCGAGTTGCTAAATTAATCCACTGGGCATTGTGTAAAAAATACGACTTGCCTGTGTCTGAAAAGTCATGGGAACACAGGGTGGAAAAGGTTGTTGAGAATGAGAGGGTGAAGATCTTGTGGGACTTTCGAATACAGACAGATCGCCATTTGGAACACAATACGCCGGATATCGCAGTTGTAGAGAACCGAAGCGTACAGCTGATTGATATTGCTGTACCAGGAGATGCCAGAGTCGAAGAAAAAGAACCGGAAAAAATTACGAAATATCGCGACCTGGCCATCGAAACTGCGCGATTATGGATGAAACGTGTAACAGTGGTACCCATTGTCATCGGGCACTGGGAACTATGTCCAAAAACTTCGCAAAACACATCAAGAAACTGCAGCTTCCTGCAATAACTCCAGCAATGTTACAAAAAACTGCGCTACTCGGAACATCTTATATTTTAAGAAGGTACCTGGTTGACACCTAGGATGCTGGTAGCAACCCGTGTCAACCATCAGCACCAGCCAATTTGAATGTTCAGTTGACTGAGTTCATGTTAATGAATAAAAGATAATAATAATAATAATAATAATAATAATAATAATAATATAATATAATAATAATAATAATAATAATAATAATAATAATAATAATAATAATAATAATAATAATAATAATAAAGTTGGAAGGGACCTTGGAGGTCATCAAGTCCAACCCCCTGCTCAGGCAGGAAACCCTATACCATTTCGGACAAATGGCTGTCCAGTCTCTTCTTAAAAACTTCCAGTGTTGGAGCATTCACCGCTTCTGGAGCAGGTTGTTCCACTGGTTAATTGTTCTAACTGTCAGGAAGTTTCTCCTTAGTTCTAGGTTGCTCTCTCCTTGATTACTTTCCATCCGTTGCTTCTTGTCCGCCTTCAGGCGCTTTGGAAAATAGCTTGACCCCCTCTTCTTTGTGAAAGGGTTTGAGAAAGGGTTCCATCTACCATCCCCAATCCCATCACTGAGAGCTGAAACAGCTGTAGGAGAAGGATAGGCAGACCCTGGGGATGGAGTCAAGAGAGGAATCAGCCTGGAGTCATTAGGTTTCCACAATTGGTCTACGTCCAACCCCTCTTGAATTCTATTAACCCTTATGTAGCTCCAGTTTAGTTGACTAGGTTCTGGTATGTAGGCATGAGCAATAAATCAGCTTAACGGGGAACTTCTCATGTGGTCCCGAGTCTTCACTTCTGACCCCAGAAGACATTCTGTGAAGAGCAGCACCATTTGAAATTAAAAAAAACACGTTTAGGAATTGCATGCTGAATCTTGTTTGAGGGTGTTTGGCATTTTCAAACTGGAATATGGAATTTGTTCTCCTAAGAACAGTAAGCAAGAGTAGCGGTTTGGAGCAGCAGTTAAGGCTACAAACAGGGAGATTGTGACTTCTAGTCCTGCCTCAGACACAATACCAGCTGGGTGACTTTGGGCAAGTCCCTCTCTTTTTTCCAGAAAAAAAAGGCAAGGGCAAGCCACTTCTGAAATCTTGCCAAGAAAAATTTAAGGACTGGTTGAAGCAGTCAGCAGACATCAACAGTGATTTGAAGGGGGAGGGAGGGAGGGAAGGAAGGAAGGAAGGAAGGAAGGAAGGAAGGAAGGAAGGAAGGAAGGAAGGAAGGAAGGAAGGAAGGAAAGGAGGGAAGGAAAGGAAAGGAAAGGAAAGGAAAGGAAAGAGGAAGGAAGGAAGGAAGGAAGAAAAAGAGGGAAGAAGGGGTGGTGGATAGGAGTGAGTGAGTGAGGGAAGGAAGGAAGGAAGGAAGGAAGGAAGGAAGGAAGGAAGGAAGGAAGGAAGGAAGGAAGGAAGGAAGGAAGGAAGGAAGTTATAGTGAGTGTGAGTATGGGATTTTTGGTGCAGAAAAAAAAATGTTTGCTCTGTTACAAGATTTATTCACTCTGATTATGAACTCCTGACTCCTCCTCCCTTTTCTTGCCCTCATGTGCTTTGGAGAACAGGCGACCCCTCCTTCTCTGTGACAGTCCTTCAAATATTGAAAGACTGCTCTCATGACACCCCTAGTCCTTCTTTTTTCTGTATGGCCATACCTGCAATTAGGCATATCAAAGACTTTAATCTAGCACCATTAATACTTCAAATGATTCTCCCCACTTTCTCAGAAGCAGGTTGAATGGAATGCCATCCAATCTCAGGAGTCCATCATTAGGCACTAAATTGTAAAATACTTTATATGCTATCCAAGTGGTTTTCTTCCTACTAAAATACAGGAGATGTTTTCCATTGCTTTCTCCTGCACAATATGATGTTTTTGACATTGTCACTAAAGGGATCATCTGCCTCCAGCATCTTCCTACATTGCTTCTGCTAAAAAATAAAAAAAAGCACTTGCTTGCTTTACTTGGGTAGCTGGGATGATCTGCAGGTTTTAAGACACCCTACTAGGAGTTTAAACTCCTGGCATACAGTCCCAACAGTTCTTCACTCGTAAGTTGAATACATTTTCTAGAAAAGAGAGGACAAGAACTGGGCATGGCTAGTCTGGTGAAGAGAAGGATTAGGGGTGACATGATAGCAATGTTCCAGTATTTGAGGGGCTGTCACAGAGAAGAGAGGGACAATGTATTTTCCAAAGCATCCGAAAGCCAGACAAGGAACAATGGATGGAAACTAATCAAGGAGAGATGTAAACTAGAAATAAGGAGAAATTTTCTGAAAGTGAGAATAATCAACCAATGGAACAGCTTGCCTTCAGAAGTTATGGATGCTTCATCACTGGAGGCTTTCAAGAAGAGTTTGGACAGCCATTTGTCAGAAATGCTATAGGGTCTCCTGCTTGAGCAGGGGGTTGAACTACTAGATGACCTACAAGGTCCCTTCCAACTCTCTTATTCTAAGATCGATCATTGCTGATTTCTATTCTCTAGACCACCTTCTGACAAGCTTTACTGCTGCAATAATAATAATGAACACAATCCAATTTCTCAATTTAATTTTTAATGTCATTCAAGATCTGCCCTCTTCTTTCAGTTCATTTTTCAGCATCCCTCCAATGATTATTTATTAAATTGTCTCACAGAATGAATTCACACCCAGCAGAGTTTGCTTTTATTCATATGGTAAAGATGCTCTCTTTTAAGTCACCCTGTAAAAGAGTTTGCTTTTATTCAACCATGAAAAAACAAAAAGGGCCCCTGTCGTTATTAACAAAAAGAAAAGTGTTTTTGGCTTTTCTAGCTCTTTCATGTTTTTTTTTTTAAAGGAGCAAGGAGATGAACTGTGATGCTGCTGTAGATTAAATATACCCTGATACTCTCAATATATTTTATGCGTACGGATAATGCTGCAATTTAAATTGAGATGAATTCATCTTTGATGCCATCTTGTAATAACCTTTTCCTGGTGCTTTTATTAGGGTGTGAAATAAGAAGTGTCCTCTGGAAATAATATAACGGCATGCTGATTTGTTCAAAGGAGCTTTCTGCTTCTCTTAGAAGAAAGCCAATAGAAAAGAAAGGAGCTTTTAGTTGTTCCACCCAGCTGCCCAATTTATAAATCTGTTTGGTTTCTTTATGCAGAAGAAAAGGTCTTTGTGAAGACATTCTTGGTGCCAGAAGCTTGATTATGGGATATATGAGAGAGGACGAGGGCGGAGTCAAATGCGCCATCAGTCTGGAATCTCTATGCTCCTGGAAGAGACCTAAATCCAGATTCCCTTGATTTTTACCTGGCGACAATTCATATTGTCTGTTAGTAGTTCAGCTTCATGTGTATGGGTTGCTGGAATAAACTCGCAAGTGCTTTTGAAACTCTATCCTGGCTCATGGAGTTTCCAGCTCCTGACACTATAAATGTCCAAGTCCAAAGATGACACAGGGAAATCCAATTGAGTCCAATTCTTTATCTGCTTATACCTAATGGACAGAATCTTGCCAGACTAAAGCTATAAGACTCTAACTACCTAATCGATATATCCTGAGAGATTCTAGGGTGAAGCTACCCTGAATCTCTTTCCACCTCCTGCATTCCCGCTCAGGACTGCCGATTCTCTTAATTTAGGTTTCTTTCTGGAATGTGTTGCCTTATCTTAGGGAAACCACAATGTTCTTGCCAGAATTTCCTCTCCCCCCCCCCTCCAGAACCTCTCCAGATGCACATTCCATCACAGGATATTTTTCGACTAATGATGGCAATTGGGACTAGAATTTCCATTGCTAAGTGATGTAGACATAAATGGTGCAAATGGTGATCAGATGATCGCAGGGCACTGCAACCAGTCCTAAATGCAGTCTAGTTGTCAGGTGCCTAGATCGGGGTCAAGGGACTACAGGGTTGTTGAGATGGCCGGACCTCCAAGGATTACTTGTAACTGCCATTTGTTAAGGACTATTATAACTTTGAAGGGTTGTTGAATGAATGGTCATAAGCTCTGGACAACTTGTATGGACTGTTACCTAAGTCAATGTTTCTGAACCTGAGCAACTGTAGGATGTGTGCTCTTCCACATGCTGGAAGAGAATTTTCTTTGACATCTTGAAAAGAGAAAATAATTTTGAAGAAAATCTCAGTCCTTGTTCTCTCACTCAGTTAGATATGGAAGGCGTGGATCTTTTCTCTGAAAGAGAAAAGCCATCTTGTCTATGGAGATTCCCTGTCATCCAGGTCATGGTTGTCCCAAATGGGTTTTTTTTCAAGAGACAACTGGATTTTCTTTAATTTTTCCTAGAAGATGTTTTGCTTCTCTTCCAAGAAGCTTCTTCAGTTCTGACTGAATGGTGGGGAATGGAAGTGTTGTGTCCTGGGCCTTGCTGAGTCAATCAGCAAGGCTCAGGAAACCTGCAGGACAACTGCAGAGACCCGGGCAGACCACGTGTTTGCCCGGGACCGGTTGTAGAGACCCGAGCAGACCACATGTCTGCCCGGGACCCAGACAGGATGGCTCCAGCCTCGTGCGCATGCGCGAGGCGGGAGAATAGCCTGCATTCATTGGTTGAGCCTCCCCTTGCAGGGGAAGTATAAAAGGGCATGTTGCCATTTTCTCCTTTGCTTCTGTTCAGTGCATGTACACAATAAAGATCATCTTTTGTACCAACTGCCTCGTCTTCATGCCTGCGTTGTGAACAGAACAGGAAGGATTTATATTCCTTCCAGTCATCTGGTTGTTAGTAGTCTTTCTAAGAGTTGTTGAACAGCCCTCTCTCACCAGAGGGGGAGGGATACCATGCCACCTATCTCTTGTTTACAACACAGTCCTTTCAGCAGTTCCAAGAAGGTTCCACACCCATTTGCACTATTCAGATGATCCTGAGGACACAGATAAATCTCCTAGTGACCTCAATGACTCTCAGAAAGAGTCATTACTAACAACCAGATGACTTCAAGGAATATAAATCCTTCCATTCCCTACCATCCAGTCAGAACTGAAGAAGCTTCTTGGATGAGAAGCAAAACATCTTCAAGGAAAAACAAAGAGTGTCCAGTTGCCTCTTGAAAAAAAAAACCCCTGGGACAATGCCTTCTTGTGGAACTGAGGAGGTGTCACTTCTTGGTAATGACACCTATTTTATGGAACAATCCTCCCCCTATTCCACATATGGTTGGCCCAAACCTTGATAGCCTTTAGAAGCTCTTTCAAGACATGGCGGTTTCCTTGAATTTTGATCTGCTTGAGCCCCAATTGATTGATGGTGTTACTTGTGTTACTGCTGCTCGAATTGGCATTTTATGATTGTATTGTTTCATGGTCGTTTGTTAGTGCATATACTGTGGTTTTGCATTCTTTTTGTTGGGTTTTGTTACTTTTCTTTTTGTAAGCTGCCCAGTGTCACTTTGGGCAGCCGTGTAAATATTTTAAATAAATAAATGGTTGGAGTGAGTGAGGGAGATGTTCTTACACTTCTTTAGGTGACAAAGGATCCATGAAAGTGTGAGAATGGCCTGTCTTTCATTCTACAATATTCCCTATTCTGCCTGGGGAGATGCTTGAAATGTTGATTATATCACTCTCTCAAATCCAATGTTGGAATCAAATTGTCAGTCTGATTCACTACATCGGGTTGAATTAAATGTCCTCCAGTTGATCCAAAGATTCCGTAGGCTCTAGTACATTCATATACAGGCTTTTCACAAATTACATTCTTGAATCAAGTTGATTGGATGATGTAAATCACAAATCCGAAGCTAATCAGATGAATGAGAACACAGCCCAGAATCAGATGTTGAGACACCTCAAGAGGAAATCTCTGAGATTTTTCAACCCACAAATGAACCTGTGTTCTTACATACTTATACACATCTACACCATGCAGAAGTCCTTTTGTTGACTGATAGGGCAGCAGCTGTTTTTGCACTTTGCACTATCCGTACAACTCTTTGTCAGAGCACAGTATTCTTTTCAGAAGTGAAAGGAGGAGGAAGAGGAGGAGGAGGAGGAGGAGGAGGAGGAAGAGGAGGAGGAGAAAGAGGAGGAATAATTAGCCCCTTAAATCATAAAAGAACACAATCAAACTCCTAATAATCATCGTCATGAAATAAATGTCATGCAAAAGAGCAGACTGCCCACTGGGTAGCATGCAAAACACAAGTGTTAAAAGTGTTAATCTCTCCAGGCATTTTGGAACAGGCCTATTTGAAGGAGAGGATAATTACAGTGGGGACCAACTCCATCTCACAGAGGCAGCTTGTTTTAGAGGTGTTTTTTTTGCCAGATTCTGTTTCTGGCAGAATGTGGCAAAATTCTGTCTTTAGATGTGGAAACAATAAAGAATTCACCTTTCAAGAATCACCACATATCATTCTTGGTTTTGGGGCCTGGCATCAATCTTGCCAGACTGAGCACACCATTCTCTGCAACTATAATATAGCAATAGCACTTAGACTTATGCACCACTTCATAGTGCTTTACAGCACTTTCTAAGCAGTTTACACAGTCAGCATATGGCCCCCAACAATCTTGAGTCCTCATTTTACCAAGCTCGGAAGGATGGGAGGCTGAGTCAACCTTGAATCGGTTAGGATCAAACTTTTGTCGGTGGGCAGAGTTAGCCCTCAATACTGCATTCTAACCTCTGTGCCACCAGGGATCCTCTTGAGCTATTAGGGAGAAGCTGTCTTTACCCTCTTTCTCTCACACATAATGTCTGGGCTGAGTTGCCTCTTACTTCTCTGGAATGCACCTCCTCACTATATTCCATCACAAAACTGCCCTGAGTGATTGGAAGCTGATTTTTAATGATAGTATTGGGTCATCTCTCTACCATCTGAACTGGATATGGGCTAATGTCAACCCTCTAATGAAAGAAGAACTTGGCAGATAAGATGCAACCTACTGAGCATTCTATGCAACATTCAAAATCTAAAAAAACCAGTCCTATACTCCTGAAGCAAGCCTTGGTGCCTATTAGCTGAAGTTCAAAAGTCCTTTGCTCTAGTATCACCTGGGTGGGAAGTTAAAAGATTGGATGTAGAAAACTGGCAGATTTAAAGCTATCCCAGCCTTATGAAAGTGGACCCTAGAAAAATGGGGTTCCCTAAGCTGAGTGGCAGCTGAATCAGGTGATGAAGTTCCAAACGTGAAGAGGTTACAGCTATCTATGTGCCCCAACTGCCTGGCTTTGGGAGAGACCCCCATACTCGCTTTGAGTCAACAAGATATTCAGTCAGGAAGGCTTGTCCCTGAGCTAATGGCTGGAAGAGGACAATGGGATTTGGGGCAACCAAGTCAGCTTCACCTTAGTCAGCAAGTAGATTAGGCCCTTGGGGCAGTGTTTCTCAACTTTGGCAAGTTTTAAGATGTGTGGACTTCAACTCCCAGGATTCCCCAGCCAGAATGCAGACTGGAGAATTCTGGGAGTTGAAGTCCGTGCATCTTTAAAACTTGCCAAGTTTGAGAAACACTGCTTGGGACTCATGTTCCTGAATAGCATCATTGCACGGTAGATGTGATGTCCACTAGGTTTCTTTTAGTTATAGCTTTAATTTTGAGTTGAAATTGTGTGGGTATTCCACTTCGATACATAACTTTCTAATACTTCATTTTGCAAAAATCCATTTCCAGTGTTGCTGTAGGTTTGGGTTCCGGGAGCCCTCCAAATCTAATATTATACTGGGGACCCCAATTTCTTCAACTGGTTTTGCACAGTTTACAGAAACAAGGGATGCTTCTAGACATGACGTGACACAGAGGTGAATTTGTGACACCACTGCTTGAAAGCAAAGATATTTTAGCTCAGTTTTGTATGTTTGGGGCCCTGACGGATTCTTTTTAAAAAGTAAAATAAGTGTATTAAGCCTATCAGAGGTTCAACACATTGTTTTTGCTTCTTGTTAAAGGGCCACTAAAGAGGGGTTGGGTAACTCCTTTCAGGCCACTGGTTCCTTTAGAATAGAAGCCCTTGCAATTAGGAGTGGACCATGGAGATAATCAGGAATCAAATTGCAGATAGTCTTTGACTCACAACAGTTCATTCAGTGACCTAAGTTACAACGGCACTGAAAAACGGGACTTATGACCATTTTTCACATTTACAACTGTTGCAGCATCCCCATGGCCACGTACTCAAAATTCAGACACTTGGCAACTGATTCATGTTTATGACAGTTGCAGTGTCGTGGGATCTTGTGATCCCCTTTTGCGACCTTCTGACAAGCAAAGTCAATGGAGAAGTCAGGTTCACTCAGCAACCGTGTTACTAACTTAACAACTGCAATGATTCACTTAACAACTGTGCAAGAAAGGTCATAAAATGGGGCAAAACTCACTTTACAAATGTCTCACTTAGCAACAAACATTTTGGGGCTCCATTGCGGTCGTAGGTTGAGGACTACTTATAAAGCCATGTGGCCTGGGGATAATGAGGGATCAAATTAAATAAAACACAGTGTTTATTCCCTCTGGGGAAACTGATGGTGAAGAGTAGGAGTAGGTGTGACTTTGCACTTTTTCCCTCCAAAAAGTGTTCCTGACAGAGTCACACAGTCCCTGGTGTTTGTTAAGTAACATATTAATAGTGCTTAGAGACTGAGGAAAGAAATTCTAACACAGCATATGTTCCAACAAAGGCCAATGCAATCGGGAATGAGGTAATATAGCAGAAGTTGAATATAACCAGGGCTGGTCAAAAAAAGAGACTTAAATTTGGGATTACAGGATTTAGGTTTTGAGGGCTGACTAGATATAATGCAATTATATCAATTATATCAAGGAAGTCTTCTAGTCCAAACCCCTGCCCAAGCAGGAGAACCTATATCATTTCAGACAAATGGTTGTCCAATGTCTTCTTAAAAACTTGCAGTGTTGGAGCACCCACAACACCGACAAGCCATTCCACTAATGGTTTTAACTATCAGGTAATTTCTCCTTAGTTCTATGTTGCTTCTCTCCTTGATTAGTTTCCATCCATTGCTTCTTGTCCTGCCCTCAGGCGCTTTGGACAATAGTTTGACTCCCTTTTCTTAGATATTGGAACACTGCTATCATGTCATCATTCCTAGTCCTTTTGGCTCTCCACATCCCCTCAAAGTTCCTAATTATTATGGGCCTTATTCTCTTTTATTTTCAGCTGTTTCTCTTTACTTTGTGAGTGTAACTTCATACTCACTCATGCCTTGGTTACCTCCCAACTGGATTGTTGCAATGTGACCTACCAGTGGCTGTCTTTAGAAAGCATTTGGAAGCTACAGCTGGCCCAGAATGCAGCATCTCAGATAATTATGAATGCAGCTTGATGCACCCATATAACACTACTGATGGAAGATCTGGGCTGGGTGCCTTCAAAGCACTTCTCAGCTAAGCAGCAAACTATCTTGGAATATTTTGCAGCTTGTTTGGTGTCCAGGGGGGTTATTTGACTGGGAGGGCTGTGCAAAGCTTGAAAAGAGCTGTTTTGTTTTTGACAAAGCTTCAAATGAAGCCTCCTCTTGAAGCCACTTTATAAAGCAACGTGGTACCAATACTTCTAAGAGTGAAGTGAAGCAGACTAATTTACTGCTACAACTATTTGGGAGCAACAGTTGGTTTTCTCAAAGTATGAGCTAAAATGTTTTCTACTCTCCAAAATGCAAGCATGAATATCTGGCCCTTCACTCCCAAAATAGATGGCTTCAACTGTATGCCAAAGGCAAACATAGAATCATAGACCTGGAAGGGACCTTGGAGGTCTTCTAGTCCAACCTCTTGTCCGAGGCAGGAGTGCTTATACCATCTTGGACAAATGGTTGTCCAATGTTTTCTTGAAAACTTCCAGCAATGGAGCACCCACAATTTTGGGAGGCAAGCTGTTCCACTGATTAATTGTTCTCACTGTCAGGAAATCCCTCCTTATTTCCGGATTGGATCTCCTTCTGATGAGTTTCCACCCATTGCTTCTTGTTCTGCTCTCAGGTACTTTGGAGAATTGATTCCTCTTCCCTGTGACAGACTAATAAAGGAGAATATTTGTAGCTCAGAGTTGAAATGAAGAGTCCTTGGTGCTCTCTGAGCTTGGTAGTTTTCAAACAAGCTAACAGTAAACAGTCCAACCAAAGAACTTCCAAGACCATTCCCACCAACACAGGCAGGGCAAGCCACTAGAATATAATTGAGAGCAAACTCCATTCCTTACTAGCACTGATGATGTTACTTAGTTGGGTAATGAAACATCTGCAAGAAAACAACCAAGTTCAGAGAGCACCAAGGACTCCACAATTCAACAGACTATGTTACTTTACCTCTTGGCTTTGCCTTTCAGTCTTCTTCCAAACACTGGTCAGTTGCATTTTAGGATGGTGTTGGTAAAATTTTTTAGGAATGACCTACACATCTCTTTTTAAAGTTAGGTTTACGTTTGGCTGGGCTCTTATGTGTCCAGCAAAAGGCTACTTCTTTTCCTTCAATTCTCTTGCCGAGTCCCTGGTCAACAATCTTCTTGGATTTCCTCTTTGTAATCAACTGGGACAGAAAAGGGATTCCAGAGATCAAAAAAAATCTAAGGACTCCTGGTCTCCTTTTATAGACATGTTGAAGGAGTGCCTAGGATTGATAGTCAAATATATCTGAACATACATTTGTTTGGAAAGGCTGCAGTGCTCCTTACTTATCGTATGTGAAAGCAAAGTTTCAAAAAAAGTGCTTTGTAAATTAAAGCACTATATAAAGGCAAACCAATAACCCATTTAAAATACGGATCAAGAAAGACAAGAGGGATAAATTGGCATCTGTTCTTCTGTCACCCTTTTAGACACACTCAAATATAGAAACTGCAGATGTTTGACTTGTGTTTTAGCATGAAGAACATATATAGGCTGGCTCTGACAGCGAATAACAGGAAATGGCTTCTGATCCTGAAATCTGTGGGAAAGTTCAACTTGGTTAATTAGCACAATAATAAAGAATGTGGCAGGAGAGAGAGAGAGAGAGAATATGAATATGAACATGAATCGAGTGCAGCAATCTAGAACTAAGGAGAAATTTCCTGACGGTGAGAACAATTAACTAGTGGAACTACCGAAGCTGTGGGTGCTCCATCATTGGAGGTTTTTAAGAAGAGGCTGGACAGCCATTTGTCCAGAATGGGATAGCATCTCCTGCTTGTGCAAAGAGTTGGACTAGAAGACCTCCAAGGTCCCTCCCAACTCTGTTATTCTGTTATGTTATACACCACATACACACACAATCACACTGATTGTGATATGTTTTTTCAAGCTTCATCCTAGCAGCTAACATGATAGTTCTAGGACGCAGCTAAAAAAATGAAGAGTCGTTCGACTGCTAGCCAGCTAACTCTTTCTGCTAACCTTCATGACTTCCTACTAATAATCTGAGATGATCTGCCTGCTGTTCTGAGACTTTTCAAATTAACACTGTATCTTAGATCAGTTCCTTGTGGGAAAACATGAGGACAGCTGTCTTTCCTAAGCTACTTGCTTCTCCCATCAGTCATGCCAACTTGATGACTGCTTCTCTTGGAGACGCACAGTAGACCAAATAGGATCAAGTGGTAAATAAACATCTCAATCGACTTGTTAAGGACCTGACATACTGGTTGGAATATCATTAATGACCCTTTTGATGAGGGCCATAACATGCTCTCATTACAGACTGATTTAATTGTGGTCCCTTGTTCCCATCCCTGAATATAGTAGGATGTATGAAAAATAACGGGTCTAATTTAAAACATATTACTTGGTTCTTTGTTTGTATTCTTACATGGGTGCAAATGTAACTGTGTGTGAAAGGACCTCTGTGAAATGCAATACAGTTCTGGAAGAAGAGGGGGCACTCTGTGAAGCTTCAGAATCAGAATCAGAATAGAGCTGGAAGGGACCTTGGAGGTCTTCTAGTCCAGCCCCCTGCTCAAGCAGGAGACCCTATTACCATTTCAGACAAGTGACTGTCTAGTCTCTTCTTAAAAACCTCCAGTGATGAAGCACCCACAACATTGAAAGCAAACTGTTCCACTGGTTAATTGTCCTCGCTGTTAGGAAGTTTCTCCTTAATTCCAGGTTGCTTCTCTCCTGGATTAGTTTCCATCCATTGTTTCTTGTCTTTCCTTCTGGTGCTTTGGAAAATAAATTGACCCCTCCTCTTTGTGGCAGCCCCTCAAATACTGAACACTGCTATCATGTCACCCCTAGTCCTTCTTTTCTCTACACTAGCCATTGGATAAATTCCTGCAACCGTTCTTCATATGTTTAGCCTCCAGGCCTTTAATTGTCTTAGTTGTTCTTCTTTGTACTTTTCCCAAAGTCTTAACATCTGTTTTGTGATGTGATGACCAAAACTGGATGCAGTATTCCAGATATGATCTTACTAAGGCTTTGTAAAGTGGTACTAATACTTCATGTGATTTTGATTCTCTGCCTCTGTTTATACAACCAAGTATTGCTTTTTTGGCTGCTGACTCATGTTTAAGTGATCGTTCTCTAGGACTCCAAGGTCCCTCTCACAGTTACTGTTTTTGAGCCAGGTTTTGCCTAATCTGTACTTGTACATTTGGTTTTTCCTGCCAAGGTGTAAAACCTGGCTTTTCTCCACATTAAATTGCATGTTGTTGGATAGGGCCCATTGTTCTAGTCTGTCAAGATCTTTTTGCATCCTGAGCTTGTCTTCTGGGGTATTGGCTATTCCTGCCAGCTTAGGAATTTGTAGGTAACAGAATCTTAAAAGTTTATTAGGTCAGTCTTTTTACCCTCATTTTAGCCTTCTAATAAGGTTACTGAGATTCATGGTTTGGAGCAGCTCTCTGTATCCAAATGTTCTTAGACTTTATTCCAAATCAAGACCAGAAACCAGAAACCATCCATGGTGAATTCTTCAAGGGTAGGGAAATAATTGACTTGTTTCTTTAATTACTTGTTCTCTTTTTTTTTCCTTAGAAATTTTTAGTTTATTCAAACACCAAAATATTTTTAAAAGGACAAAAAAATAAAAATACATGACAAAGAAGACATTAAAATTTATTTTTATTGTCTTTTTTTAATCTCTTAATGAATTTTTTAATTTTAATTTACTTCTCCTCTTGATGAAATCTTTAATTTTAATTACTTGTTCTCGTGATGAAGTTTTCTCCCAATTTTTCTTCAAAAGTTCAAGGTGGCTTATGTGGAAACATGCTTTATTTAATCCCCCAAATAACTACCCATGCAGGTAGTTTTGTGGACCACCTACATCCATAAGACCCATATATTTTTACACTCCGGCTGCAGGACATTTTCTCCACAGAATAATTCTGCTAGAAGAGAGCAGAGAAACAGTGAATTAGATCCAGGTGACTTAGCGAGATGTATCTTGATGTATTTTCTTCACCCAGAAGATTTCAGGATTCCAGTTCAGTGCTTTCCTTAATTTGGGAAATCAGATTGTTTTCTTTCAGTGCTTTGAGTCAGCTTTAGACTGAGCCTAATCAATTTGGCTAACCATTTTAGACTAGCTGAAGGATGATTGTGGCAGAAAAGGGAGTTTGCGTTCACAGAGGCTGTTTTTTCTGGCATGAAGGCTGAAGAGGCTTTGCAAATGAAACCACCCCTTGGGGTCCAGAGAGTGCAAACTGAAATGGCCACAAAGATGGAGTGGCTAGAAAGATCTTATTTTCCAATAATAGCTTGAATGCAGCAAGGGAGTTAGTTGACTGGAGTATGTTACTTTAGTCCCAAACAAATCCAAGTTGGAGCTAAGTCTACATCTCTCAAGGTCAAATGTCTATGTCATTTAACTGGGCTTTCCCGTTAACCCTCAACCCCACTATCCAGTTAAGATGTGCATTTGGCCTAAAGGTGTAAGCCCTAAATTAAGACTGGGAATTCTGGGAAATGTAGTTGCATAAGATTACCAGATCTGCACTGCAAAAATCCAAATTATAGCAAAGACAGAGAAAGAGAGAGAAAACAATAACAACCCTAACTATTGCTGCTATCTAGAGCAGGGGTCTTCAAACTCGGCTCTTTTATGACTCATGGACTTCAACTCCCAGAATTCCTCAGCCAGCGTGCCTGGCTGAGGAATTCTGGGAGTTGAAGTCCATGAGTCATAAAAGGGCCAAGTTTGAAGACCCCTGATCTAGAGGGTATGTGGATTTTTTGCAACTTAGATCCGGCAGATCTAAATTGCAACACATTTGGGAGGCATTGAGTTTAGTTAATGCTGGATTCACACATTGCAATAAGCAGTACAGGTCCTTGGTGCTCTCTGAGCTTGGTTGTTTCCTTGCAGATGTTTCATTACCCAACTAGGTAAGATCTTCAGGGCTAGAAGGGAGTGGAGTTTTGCTCTTTCTCCTGTTCCCTTCTAGCACTGATATTCAACCCTGAGCTATAAATATTCTCTTCTATTGGTAATATGATAAATGGCTTGATTTTTAGTTTAACCTATGTTTTGCACTCAGTCACTAATTGCAATGAGGCTAACACATTACCAATAGCTCAGAGAAAATGCTGAAGTGTTAGTTAATTGTCATCTTCGACAACTAGCAAACAACTAGTGTTTTGAATGGACGGTTCCTCATATTCTCAGGTTTTAGTCATATTGGCGGTGAATGTTAGAAGTTAGAGCACAATTGACGAGCATTAGATTTAATTTCTCACTGTCTTCTCCCTGAAACTTGTTTTTTTTAATCCTTATTGCATTTATCCTGAACTGAAAATTCTCAACCTCACTTCTATTTTTTTTCTGAAAAACAGCAAACAATGTGCTAGATTTGCCACAAGAAATGGTTGATGAAGATCACAGAACTTGCTCAGATGGCCAAATTGACTTGTTTGGTTAGAGAAAAGCCAGTATCTAAATTTATTGCTGACTGGGAACCCATTATGGACTTTTTGTGGAAAACAGGAAAAATTAAATGTATATTCTAAGGTTTTGATGTCAAACAGATTATTCATTCGTTTATTAGAATTTTTTCTATCCCATCTTCATTATTCTTATAAATAACTTAAGGCATCAAACATACCTAATACTCCTTCCTCTTTCTGCTTTTGCCTCCTTTGAACTGTGTACAGCAGGAGTCCCCAATCCCCGGTCCGTGGACCAGTACCGGGCCGCGGCATGCCAGCAAGCGGTCCGCACAAACAAGCAAAGCCCCATCTGTGAGATGCAGGCAGCACACAAAACCACGCACCCTCCAGTCCGCGGAAAAACCTCTCTCAGCGGAACCGGTCCCTGGTGCCCAAAAGGTTGGGGACCTCTGGTGTACGGTATCCTTTGTACTTCATGTAGTCCTCTAAGATTTTTTCCCCCATGTTGGAAGCACTGAAATGCTTCCATGGTGAAAAAATTTACCAGTGACACCGTTTCCCAGGGGGTGCCCAGTTGGAGGCTCCTTTCATGTCCACGTGAAGTTGCCCACTGAATTGGTACCCATCTACCTACTTGCAGTTGCCTGCTTTCAAAATTCTGGGTCGGCAGGAGCTGGAGCATGTGACAGGAGCTCACCCTGCCCTGCAGCAGCAACGGGTCTTGAACATAAGCCTGATGATTGTCAGCCCAGCGTTCTAACCTCATGAGCCACTGCGCTCCTTATCTGCAAGAAATGAGCAGTTCCTGGCTGCAAAAAAACTGCCTCGTTGTACAGACTGTGTATTGCTTATGTTGCAAAAATAAAATAATATGGTAGGACCCTGGTAAAATCAACAGGAATATGAAGCCTGCTTGAAATACCCATTCCCGGTATGAGTTCAGTTTTGACGGATTAATTTTTTATTATTCAACTAGAAAACAGCCATAACTCCGCAGATAAGGAACGGGATCATTTTCTGTGTAAGAGGGTGACACTTTCCCAGCAACCCTACCATTAAGCTAACACATTAAATAAGCGCATTAAATTAAGCGTAGGTCCCATTTCCCACCATTGAAGAACCTTCAGCTTTGTCTCTTGAAGCAGAACAAAGTGTCTGCTTTTGACCTTGCTAGTTAGACGACTTCTATTGAAGTTACTCTATCTCCATTCTCTAAGCCCCAAGTTCCAAATTGTGCCACACAATCAACGCCTAATGTTACCTGTGGCCGTTCTGCACTAAAGCCAGTTGCCCGGTTAATATTCCTTGTCTTTGCTGACAGCTACATGTTGTTATGGAAACTCGAATCACTGCGTTCATTCATTAGTGGCTCTTCACACAGGGTTTCTGAATGAAATCTTATTCTAATGCCAACTATTGAATTGCCAATTTAGTCAGCCAAGAATAACAAAAGGATCTGATTCCTGTCACATAATATCAAAGATTTCTTAATCTCTCATAAAACTTCAATAATGACATACATAATTGGTCCCTGATGCCCAAAAGGTTGGGGTCGCTGATCTAAATCACGAATTATAAATGCTGAAGCATTGGTATCATAGAATAACAGAGTTGGAAGGGATTTTGGAGGTCTTCTAGTCCAACCCCCTGCTCAATCAGGAGACCCTATACTGTTCTGAACAAATGTTTGTTCAATCTCTTATTTAAAACCTTCAGTGATGGAGCAGCCACAACTTCTGAAGGTAAACTGTTCCATCAATTAATTGTTCTCAGTGTCAGGAAAAGTTCTAGCCAAAGCAACTGTGACTTATGAAGAAGTACAAGCTAAAAAAATCCCTTCCCTTCCCTTCCTTTCCCTGTCTGTTTTCTCCTTCTCCTTCTCCTTCTCCTTCTCCTTCTCCTTCTCCTTCCTCTTCCCTCCCTCCCTCCCTCCCTCCCTCCCTTCCTTTATATGAAGGTTGAAATTGGTCATCACTGTTTTTGAAATACATAGTGTTTATCCAGGAGAAAAAGGGGTTCCATCTATAATTGGCAACTGTTGAAAATTATCTAAAATGTATTTGTTATTTTATATCAACCAATGATGCCCGCAGGGTGAATTGGGGAAGATGCCAGTTACAGTACTATCCATCACCCCCTTTATTTATGAGCCCACGGTTCGTCTTCTGTTCAAAACATTGTATGATAGAAATATGGCAAGAAGGCTTAGAACCATTAGAGAGTGTATTTTGACATTGCTTCGGTGGACCAGTGGGGTGTAATTGTGCTGGAGAAAAGAGCAATTGGGGTGATTTTCCTGGCACAAATTCAGATCAGCCACAGCAGTAGAAGGGTGACCAAGCATCAATGGGTGACAAAGCACCAGAAGCAGTTGGTCACTTTTGGAGTAACTGCACTGAGATCTCCAAGGAATGTGGGTTGTTCATGGGCTCTTTAAAAGGAAGAAGCAAAAAGGGAGATTTCTGCCAGCGCTGCTCTTGCCAGCCCCCTCTCTGCTGCAGAGACCCTCAAAAAGGAAATTTCACATGTTTTATAGAGACTGAACTGGCCCTCTATTCACACTTATCACTTGATTCAGTCGAGTAATTCATTGAATTACTCTTTGAGAAGCTGAATGTGTAACCTTTTGACATTGTTTGGGGAGAGCCTGCTTAATCAACAGTGGCAAAAAATCAAGAGTCTGGTAGCGCCTTTTCCGATTAACAAATTTTATTCAAAGGCATAAACTTGTGTGAGCTGCCATTCACTTCATCAAATAACTTCATCTACTCAATGTGAAAGACTAAGCAGGGTCCAACATGAATGGCAGGCCACCAAGAACATTCCAGGGCTGTAATCTAGACTGGGAAGTTGAACAATATCCCAGAAGAAAACATGGCAAACAATTTCCACATTGTACAGAAGAAACGACATGACATGTTCATACAATCATGAGGAATGAGCTCTTGATCACCTTCTACATGACCAATCATGTCTTGAGCATAACACTTTCTTGAACCATACAAGGTTTCCAATATTTTCCTCTTTAGGCTGAGTATAGAGAGCCAGTTTGGTGTAGCGATTAAGGTGCTGGCCTAGAAACCAGGAGATTATGAGTTCTAGTCCCATTTTAGGTATGAAAGCCAACTGCGTGACTTTGGGCAATTCACCAGGAGACTGTGAGTTCCAGTCCCGCCTTAGTCATGAAAGTTGGCTGGATGACTTTGGGCCAATCACCAGGAGACTGTGAGTTCTAGTCCCACTTTAGGCATGAAAGTTGTTTGGATGACTTTGGGCCAATCACCAGGTGACTGAGTTCTAGTTCTGCCTTAGTCATGAAAGCCAGTTGGGTGACTTTGGGCCAATCATTCTCTCTCAGCCCAACTCACTTCACGGGTTGTTGTGGGGAAACTAGGAGGAGGAAGGAATAATATATAAAAATATAAAGGTGGGATAAAAATCTAATAATTAACTAAATAAATAGATCTTCTCTGGCTTACCAAAATAGCAACATGTATTCTATTTTGACTCTTCTACCAGCAGCTATCCAATTAGCCATATCTGAAGTTTTCAGCTCTTATGTGGAGACAAAATGGAACATCACTGTTATGTAGTACAGGTAATCCTCAACTTAAGACCACAATGGAGCCCAAAGTTTTTCTTGCTAAGCGATTTGTTAAGTGATTTTTGCCCCATTTGATGACATTTCTTGCCACAGTTGTTAAGCGAATCGCTGCAGTTGATAGTAACACGGTTGCAAAGTGAATCTGGTTTCCCCAAGGTGATCACATGACCCCGGGACACTGCAACCGTCATAAATATGAGTCAGTTACCAAGCATCTGAATTTTGATCACATGACCATGGGGATGCTGCAATGGTCATAAGTGTGAAAAATGATCATAAGTCACTTTTTTCAGTGCTGTTGTAACTTTGAAGGGTCACTAAATGAACTGTTGTAAGTCAAGGACTTCCTATAGTTTGGCATTATGTAGAAACAGCCATGTTTTCTAACTAAAAATACTAAGAGGTCAACTGCTGCTGAAACCCCAAATGTGCCATTTTTTTCTGATGTGATATCACAAATCAACTTGCCAATTCTTTTGTTGCTGTTGTTCTTTTTGATGAACTTTTAAAGCCACCCATTCCTCCACCAAGGATTCTATTATATTAATAATTGCATTTCGCCAGACATGATTACAGCCCTCTACAATAAACAGGCATGAGGGAGGGAAAGTTTCAAAGTTCACAAAGGGAAACAAATGTGACTTGATGATAAATGTAGGCACAATGGAGAAAAAAATCCAAGGTGTATGATTTGGGGAGCCAGAGGCCCTTGTCCTTTATTAAGTTATTGTGTTACCCTTGTTCCAGCAAATGGCATCCATGTTTATTTTTTTCAGAACAGAAAAAAGGAGCATCAATTGCATTTGTTCATGATCTAGCCAAATATATAGTTTAACTCATTTCCCCATTCTGAAAAAGAGCCAATATGGTCTAGTGGTTAAAACACCAGGCTAGAAACCAAGAGTTTGTGAGTCATGAGGTCCTTGGTGCCTTCTGAACTTGGTGGTTTTCCTTGCAGACACATCATCAGACTATAGTCCTAGTTGCAGCTTAGGCACGGGTAAGTTTGGGCAGTCACTTTGGGAGGAGGAGGAGGAGGAGGAGGAGGAGGAGGAGGAGGAAGAACCATCCTCCAATACTTGAAGGGCTCTCACAGACAAGAGGGTGTAGATTTACTCTCCAAAGCACCTGAATGCAGGACAAGAAGCAATGAGTGAAAGCTCATCAGAGGGAGATCCAACATGGAAAAAAGGAGCAGGAGGAATTTGATGGAATGCAGATGCTCCATAGCTGATGGTTTTCAAGAAAAGATTGGGCAGCCATTTGTCCAGGATGGTATAAGGACTCTTGTCTTGAGTAGGGGGTTGGATTAGAAGACCTCCAAGGTCCCTTCCAACCCTCTAATTCTATGATTCTAGAGACAGATAGAAGTGTTGGACATTGTGCAGAGCTGAATACCAGCTTGCAGTTGCTTGTCGGTTTTTCTTTTTCTAAATAACTCTCAGTCTTGGTTTAAAATGGGAATCTGGTTTCAATGCACTCATCCATTTGGGAAGAAGCAAAGAAACCTGTACACATGTAAGATTTAGTTTCTTAGACGCTAGTGCCTACACGATTTCCATGGCAGCTAAGAACTGGGCACCTGATGAAGCAATGTGATTTGCTTTGAAGATTAAGGGATTATTGAGTGAAAGTGGGTGCAATCATTCAGAGCAAAATTCAGAGCCCAAACTGCAAGATCTAATTTGATCAATTTTAAAGAGATCTGAATGATTTGTGGCTTTGTTTCTGTTTTTTCAAAAAAGCTGAGATAACAGTTATTGTTCACAACCAGAAACATGTTTGCTATTAGCTTATGACATTACTGTTTATTTATGCATTGAATTTCTATCTTATTTTCTACTGATAAAACTATCCTCAAACAGGAATTGGACAGCTACTAAGGCCTTTAACACTCAGGCTGGAAGTTCAGATGTATCTATCAAATTCCCAAGATGCTGTCCAATTGTCCAATTCAGTACAGGACACATTCAGGGTGGTTGGTTTTACAAACCAAATACTGCAGTGGATATGAGTGTCCACTAATCTCAAATGGCCTGCCTTTGGTCCATCCAAAACACTCCCTGGGTCATTAAGCATGAACCTAGCTTGACTTCAGCATCTGTTTGTTGATGAGGACATGAAAGGACACCAACTCTATTGTGACTCTCAAAAAAATAAAAACACTGAATTCAGAATGAAAGTAGACCGAGCACCGTTCACTATTTCAGTTACGGATCTTAGCGTGATCCCTCAAGCTACAGAAACAGACGAGCCTTTGAAAATAATAGTCCCATATCTTGAAACTGGTTGCCTTGAAGATTCATTGACCTAGAACTCCCCTTATATTTCAAAAGGAACTCCATGTGAATGTCCGTGGGAGGTGGAGAAGGGGAGCAAATAAAAGGTGTATTACAGGTAGTTTTTAACTTATGACCACAATTGAGCCCAAAATTTTCATTGCTAAGCAAGATATTTGTTAAGTGAGCTGCACCCCATTTTATGACCTTTTTTTGCCATAGCTGTTAAGCGAATCACCATAGTTGTTAAGTGAATCAAGCAATTGTTAGGTCAGTCTGGCTTCCCCCATTAACTTTGCTTGTCGGAAACCGGCTGGGAATGTTAAAAATGGTGATCACATGAACCCGGGACACCTGTACCCATCATAAAAAGATGCCAGTTGCCAAGTGCCCAAATTTTTATCACAGGACCATGGAAATGCTGCAATGGTCAGTAAGTGTGAAAAACAGTCATAAGTCATTTTTTTTTCAGTTCTGGAAAGCACTGTGAGAGCTGAGAAACAATTGTGGCATTCCCCAAAACTCAGTGGCAGCAGTGGTGCTAGGGCTGAAATCAAGATTCGTGTCACTGTTCAGGGTGGCCTAGATTGGGGAGAGAAGAATAGAGAATTGTTTTTCTTTTGTTTGGGGTGGGGGGGATGACACACCAGCAGAGTCAATTTAGGCATTTTCGTAATTTGTGATGCACCGAGCCCAAACGTTTCACCATCACTGGCTTAGACTAACATGGAAGCCGGTAGCCTGTGATTGAGCATGTTTTGGAAGCATTGCCTTAGCGTAATGTGTGAATCACCTTATCTTCTTAAGTCATAGTGTGGTTGATTTGTTTCCTCATAGCACATAATGTGCGCACAGCACTTGTATTTTTTAATCCAGTTTTATGGCTTAACACATTATGGGATCTAGCTTTATAGAGGGGACACCAGGGTTTAGAACTTTTCCAAACCTAGCTTGTTTGGGGTCATTTTTTCTTTATATTGCTAACTCTAAAGATTAGAAAGGGTGGGGAGTCTGAGATTTGGGGATCTTGGGGAAAAGGAATACAAATGTCGGATATATTCATGTCAGGGAATTGCGCAGCAGGTGTCCAAATGAAATCAGAGATGCTATCACGAACTTGTAGTTTTATATAACAGAACAACAGAGTTGGAAGGGACCTTGGAGGTCTTCTAGTCCAACCCCCTGCTCAAGCAGGAAAAACCCTATGTCATTTTAGACAAATGGTTGTCCAATCTCTTCTTTAAAACTTCCAGTGTTGGAGCATTCATAACTTCTGGAGGCAAGTTGTTCCACTGATTAATTGTTCTAACAGTCAGGAAATTTCTCCTTAATTCCAGGTTGCTTCTCTCCTTGATTAGTTTCCATCCATTGTTTCTTGTCCTGCCTTCAGGTGCTTTGGAAAATAGGTTGACCCCCTCTTCTTTGTGACAAGCCCTGAGATATTGGAACACTGCCATCATATAAATAAATATATTTTACATCTATATATACAGCAAACAAGACAGTCAGACAAACAGGAGCATCATGAGGTAAATCACAGAACACGTAGAAGAAAAAAGCGGGAAAACAAGGAAACTCCCCCTTTACACACATAGCAACCAATCACAATGCAGATTGCCTCACGCAGGAGCCAACACTCACCAATCAATCAACTCTAACTTTGTGTTCTGGCTCACTGCACAACAACCCTACTGCTCCAGCCACTAAATTTAAATATCTTAACAATTCAGGAATTTGGCTTTTTAAATTTAGTGAACCAAGGAATGGTGACTTTATTTCACCTCTGTCTAATGTACCGTGCAAGACCATCATTTAGCTTCCACAAATGAGGGAAATTGAAAGAAAACTGAGTTATAAAAGAATTTACAAGGAATAATAGTAATGTTGTGTCAGGATCTTTCCCCAGCCTGGCACCCTCATAGGCATCGGACCAAAATTCATTTAGTTCCATTGTGATTCAGAATTATGGCAACTATACATCTGCTGGGCAGTTTAAGTAAATTAGGGCACTCAAAAACCTTTTAGGAACCTCCTCGGCATACATGCATTAAAAAAGAAAAACCTGGACCTGCTGCTTAACCAATTTGCAATATTTGGCCCTCAGCTTGATGCCTTCCTAAGCCCTTTTCCAACTTTTGAATGCTCATGATCATTTAACACTTTGGTTCCAAATCTCATTTTTCCTCCCTTTGCGCTTCGGTTGTGGTCCCTAAATTGCCAATCTGCTATGGAGCCATAATAAACACTGTAGGACTCAGTAAATAATAATAATTACCAAACCCCCTGAGCTTCCCATCCCACTTAAATTAACATATCTTTTAATTAGCTTTTGGCACTGAAGGAACATACGTTAACTATCCTGCAATGCTCACATCCTTGGAGGAGTTGGTTAATTAGAAGCGCTCCATGCTCTTTTTCGTGTTCTTTCCATTTGTGTGGTGGAAAACGAAATGTATAACATTTCAAAAATATCTTTTCAAGAGCTCGAGGGCTGCATATTTCCTTTGCAATGAACTACCGCCGTGAAATTAAAAGATGAACATTCTTGAATCCCAAGATGTTTGAAAAAAGAATGTGGTGCTCAACAGCCCCACCTACTGGAAGCAAAATTCAGAGAAGAACAGTAGAAGAATAACAGAACACAGGTGGTCCTCGACTTACAACACAACATTTCTGTTGCTAAGCGAGACATTAAATGAGTTTTGCCCCATTTTACAAACTTTCTTGCCACAGTTGTTAAGTGGATCACTGTAGTTGTTAAGTTAGTTATGCGGTTGTTAAGAGAATGTGCTTCCCCGTTGACTTTGCTTGTCAGAAGGTCGCAAAAGGTGATCGCGTGTCCCCAGGACATTGCGACTATCATAAATATCAACCAGTTGCCAAGTGTTTGAATTTTGATCATGTGACCACAGAGATGCTGCAATGATCGTAAGGGTGAAAAATGGTCATAAGTCACTTTTTTCAGTGCCCTTGTAACTTTGATCACTAAATGAATGGCTGTAAGTTGAGGACTACCTATAACAGAGTTGGAAGGGACCTTGAAGATCTTCTAGTCCAACCCTTTGCTCAAGCAGGAGACCCTATACCAGTGGTGGCAAACCTATGGCACAGGTGCCAGAGGCGGCACTCAGAGCCCTCTCTGTGGGCACGTGCGCCGTTACCCCAGTCCCAGGCCTTCAGCTGGGTTTTATAAAACCTTTTCGCTTTAGGCCTCCACCGCCATGTGCAAAAAAAAAAAAAAGTTTCGATCAGTCAATTCAATTTCAACTTCTCGCGGGAAAAAAAAAGATCTTGCAAAGTTGGAATTGATTGATTGAACTTTTTAGTCCCACCCAGTCTGCCGTTACCACCGCAGCCACGCCCACCCAATTGGCCACACCCAGCCAATGGGCCACACCCACCCGGCACTCGACGATGCATAAGTGGGTTTTGGGTTGCAGTTTGGGCACTCAGTCTCTAAAAGGTTCGCCATCACTGCCCTATACCATTTCATACAAATGGTTGTCCAATCTCTTCTTAAAAGCTTCAAGTGATGGAGCACCCACAACTTTTGCAGGCAGCCTATTCCATTGATTAATTGTCCTCACTGCCAGAGTTTCATATTCTCCACTGTTCTGGTCTCTATCACATTAAAGAGTCCCTTAACATAAGCAACAGCCATGGATGAAGAAGGAACTATTCTCCTATCCCATCATTTTCCTTTGGGTTTCCTTGAGTAATTTATTGATAGCTCTGTAAATTTGTTCTCCATCTTTATCTTGACACTTTGGATCTTGCCATTTGGAAATGGCTTTGACAAAAGAATAGGAAAGGAAAAGACAAGAAATAAAGAAGGAAATGAAGAAACCCAACCCAGCTTTTTAAAAATAAACTTCGATAGTTTCTCTCCTCTGCTTTGTATCATACATGCACATTTATTCTCTTGGAAGATCAGGTTGTTAACAGCTACTAGTTTTCATAGTTATATATCAGCTTCTGCACTGTAGGCTCCAGAGCTTGCATAACCAGCTGCTGGGCTGAAAGAGTGGACAATGTTCCTTTGCTTTTTCTTCTGAGCTTCCATGAGTGTTTAGTGAGAGGGATAGACATTCTTGGATGGATTAATTCTTTGGCACAAGAAACTTCTTATTGACATAGGAAGGAGAAGAAATTCAGGTGATGTCCCATTTCACTAAGACCACTCCTGATGTAGAAACAGGAGACAATATCATGGATTGAGAACAGAAGAAAACCTTAGACTAAGTAAAACTGTTTTCCTCCCCATCAAAGTGGAGAGAAAATCCAATCATTCTAACCCAAAAAAAACCTCTTTGATATGCAATAAATCAACTTAACATTGAAAGGGCATGCAAGCTGTAGATAAACCTACATGCGTGGCAATAAGTAGAAAGCAACTGATGAACATGGCAAGGAGACCAAGGGACAGGCAAAGTTAGATAATAGATTTATCGGTCAGGAGTGGGGGAAAAAACAGATTATCTTTGAATGCCTGCAAAGAATTAGAAATATTTATATGCTAATTTTATTAGTTATCTGGATTTTTGCAGTGCAGATTTTGTAATTATATGATTGAAGAAATGAGAGGGTGATATGAAATGGGTTTTATGGTAGTCCAGATTAGAGAGGAAACCTAGAAAATAGGGACTTGGGTAACAGATAGCTTCAAATAACAGGCCCATAATAATATACATTTTCCTTGCTTACAATACACACATCCTAAATAATAGCATCCTACACACAAAGAATTACAAGAGAGTGACTTGCTTTCCTATTTTTATGCTGGCACAACCAGTCAGTCATCACACACGACAGATCTTCTGAAATCAACACCCACCAGGCCCGTTTATTTTGCGGAGAACCTCATAAGAGGCACATATACCACAAAGACAGAATATGTGAGTGTGTAAGACGTACTGACCGTCTTTGTAGTTAAAGTCCTGCTAGTACATCAAAGCCAAGAGCAGACCCTCTCCAGGTTTTACTGCTGGTTGTAGACAACAAGTTATGGACCTAGAACAGTGTCCCACCTCTAAACATGTCACTTCCAAACAATCTCACCTACTATTCTCTATTTCCTTCCTATTTAAATACTAGACAACCTGCTAGACTCCCAGCAGAACCACAGCTTGGATTTTAAACCACAGTGGGAAACAATGTCTTGCAAATTCCTGGTTATGCGGCATCTGGGAGTTTACCGACGTTTCAATTTCAGCAACCAGACAGCTGAATGCCTTTTGGAAAAAGAAGCCAATAAAGAATTCAAAAGTATTCAATAACACCTGCTGGTGTTTTCCAATTCTTTGACTTTCAGATTGCTCCTGTGCCATGGGGGAGAATGGAGTTATTAAGCAAACCAGCCGATAAGAATTACAACTCTCTGACAATAGTATGCTTTTACTCTGCCTTAGCGCTGGAGCAGTACATTCTTTCTCACCTTTAAACTGGTCTGATGTACAGTATCTGTATAGTATTCTCAAAGGTGCTTTTTTTCCAAAAGGCAACTGGACTGGGGAATGGAAAGATAGCTACTGACAGTTGAGACTGGATGGTGGGAGGATGGAAGGTTAGGTTCTGATAGGATGGTGGGGGAGGGGAATGGAAGGATTGCATTTCTTTGCAGTCATCTGGTCATTGGCACTCTGCCTGAGAGCTTTTGAGGCCCTCTCCCTGAGAGCTTTTGAGGCCACTTGAGGGTTTATCTGTGCCCACAGGGTCTGGTCTATGACAGTTCACCACAACCAACTCACAGCCAACTCACTATGGGACAACTCGCCGCGGGACAAGGGTTAGACTAACATTGAAGAACTAGTGGAATAGAGTCATTAAAGAAAGGATGCCAAAGGAGGAACAAGATGAAGTGAGAATGAGAAAAATTAAAATATTTTTTAAAATTATTTTAAATAATTAAATTGAATGGTTGAATTATTTTGCAGAGAGTTGTCCCATGGCGAGTTGGCCATGGCGAATTTGCTGTGGTGAGTTGTCCCTTGCCACCTCAGGGTCACCTGAATCAGGGTGCAATTGGTTGTGGAATCTTCTTGGAAATGCTGCAAGGGCTGCGTTGCAGAATGGAGACAGGTGGTGTCTTATTCCTCCCCCTCTGTTGATGGAGTCTAACTTAGATGGATTCTTTCACCCCTATTTCAAACCAACGGTCCTCTCTATTCAGAATGTGCAATTGCAAAAATCCAGTCTCAGCTGTCAGTACTTACCCTTCCATCCCCCAGCATCATAAGAGCAACAAAGATGATTAGGGGACTGGAGGCTAAAGCATATAAGGAACGGCTGCTGGAATTGGGTATGTCTAGTTTAATGAAGAGAAGGACGAGGGGGGACATGATAGCAGAGTTCCAATATCTCAGGGGCTGTCACAAAGAAGAGGGAGTCAAGCTATTCTCCAAAATGCCTGAAGGCAGGACAAGAAGCAACGGATGGAAACTAACCAAGGAGAGAAGCAACCTAGAACTAAGGAGAAACTTCCTGGCAATTAGAACAATTAACCAGTGGAACAAACTGCCTCCAGAAGTGGTGAATGCTCCAACACTGGAAGTTTTTAAGAAGAGACTGGACAGCCATTTGTCCGAAATGGTATAGGGTTTCCTGCCTGAGCAGGGGGTTGGACTAGATGACCTCCAAGGTCCCTTCCAACTTTATTATTATTATTATAACTGATGAAGCTTCTTGAATGAGAAGCGAAATGTTTTCTTCTTCTTCAAGAAAAAAAAAAAGTCCAGTTGCCTTTTGAAAGAAAAAAACAAAACAAAAAACCATCATTGAGACAATCATGACCTGGATGACTGAAAATCTCCACAGACATTTATCTGTGTAAGTACATCTGTGTAATGGTATGTGTGAATGATCTTGGGAGACAGGGAAGAGCCCCTTCAGCTGAGTATGCAGAAGGATGGGGGCAAGGCAAACCCCCTTCCAAGTTCTTGGGCTGCAAAGGTGAGGAGGGAGAAATGCACATTCATGTAACTGTACAATAAAGTAGAATTAGTTCATCTTGGGAATGCTTCTTGTCTGGACTACCTCGCAAGGCTGAAATCGATCTTGCAAGGCTGAGCGTATTTTTCTCCCCCACTCGAACTATACATTCCAAGAAACTAGGGAGGGTCTCTTTTGAGATGTTTGCCACACCTGTATTGTTTCCATAGGCTCAGCTGCCTCTTATCTGACCATTGCCCTGGCTACAGCTCTTCCCCGGTCTCCCAAGGTTATTCCCATTTACCATTATAATCTCTGTGTATAAAACATACCAGGAGACCCAGGTGCATGGTGGCTCACGTGGCTAGGACACTGGGTTAACCATCAGCAAGCCCGCGTTCAAGACCTGAGTGCTGCTATGTGATGGGGTGAGCTCCTGTCCTTCGCTACAGCTCCTGCCCACCTGGCAGTTTGAGAGTGTGGAAATGCGAGTGGATAAAATAGTTACCACTTTGATGGACAGTTAATGTGGGACATGAAAGGCACCCCCAACTGGGCGTTCCCTGGGCAATGGTGATGTCACTGGTTAATTCTTTCAACCCGGAAAGTGCGATGCAACCAGGAGACCCGGCAAAGGAGGCATTTCTATAGCATCAAGTTGTAGTAACTTCACCCTCTTATTATTATTATTATAATAATAATAATAATAATAATAATAATAATAATAATAATAATAATAATAATAATAATAATAATAATAATAATAATAATAATAATAATAATAAAGTTGGAAGGGACCTTGGAGGTCATCTAGTCCAACCCCATGCTCAGGCAGGAAACCCTATACCATTTCAGACAAATGGCTGTCCAGTCTCTTCTTAAAAACTTCCAGTATTGGAGCATTCACCGCTTCTGGAGGCAGGTTGTTCCACTGGTTAATTGTTCTAACTGTCAGGAAGCTTCTCCTCAGTTCTAGTTGCTTCTCTCCTTGATTAGTTTCCATCCATTGCTTCTTGTCCTGCCTTCAGGCGCTGTGGAGAATAGCTTGACTCCCTCTTGTTTGGGGCAGCCCCTGAGATATTGGAACGCTGCTATCCTGTCCCCCCTCGTCCTTCTCTTCATTAAACTAGACCAGGGGTAGGCAACCTTGGCTCTTTTATGACTCGTGGACTTCAACTCCCAGAATTCCTGAGCCAGCCATGCTGAGGGAAAAGGGAGAGTTTCCAAGCTGAGCCACGCCGGCTCAGGAATTCTGGGAGTTGAAGTCCACAAGTCATAAAAGAGCCAAGGTTGCCTACCCTTGAACTAGACATACCCAATTCCAGCAACCGTTCCTTATATGCTTTAGCCTCCAGTCCCCTAATCATCTTTGTTGCTCTTCTCTGTACTCTTTCTAGAGTCTCAACGTCTTTTTTACCTTGCCCACCAGCCTATGCTTCTTTTTTCCTTCACCCTCAATTTAATGTTGACTTCTTTTTACAAATGTATTGACCTTATTCATGGCTGATTTCAAAGCCTTGGGAACCGACCAGTGAACGGATGGCACTAAAAAGCTCCCTCCTCATAAAGTACAGAGAGTCCTTGACTTATGATCACAATTCAGCCCAAGATTTCTGTTGCTAAGCAAGACAGTTGCTACGTGAATTTTGCCCCGTTTAATGACCTTTCTTGCCACAGTTAATTGAGTCACTCTGGTTGTTACGTTAGTAACCTGGTTGTTAAGTGAATTTGGCTTCCCCATTGACTTTGCTTGTCAGAGGGTCGCAAAAGATGGCCACGTGTCCCCAGGACACTGCAACTGTCGTAAATATGAGTCAGTTGCCAAGCATCTGAATTTTGATCAGATGACCATGGGGATGCTGCAACGGTCATAAGTGTGAAAAACGGTCTTAAGTCACTCTTTTCAGTGTCATTGTAACTTTGAATGGTCACTAAACAAACTGTTGTAAGTCAAGGACTATCTGTACACCTCCCTGTAACTTTGGTGACAGGGAGCTATTATCTCCTCTTTGGAGGAAAGTATGTTAACCTCCACACACTCCCTTTGAGAAGTGTGACTCATTATTAATATATTGAGGAATACGATTCAATCAAAATATTGTAGCTCTAACTTTCATATCTGATTTCCTTTTCCTTCTTCTTCTTCTTTTTTTTTTTAAAAAAGCCGATGCATTAGGGGAACCCACGCTTCCCCGAGCATTGATAGATGTTTTTCTTTTATTTTTCCTCCCCCAAAGTCAGCCTCTGAACCTAACTTGATTTCAAATCTTATTGTACTGCTTAATGTGAGAAGGAACAGTTGGGTTTTGAAAATAGTAGAGGAGGCATTGAAACTCTCTCTCCAGCCCTGCCTCCCCCAAATCTGCTATCCTCTAGCTATGTTGAACTATAACTCCCAAATATCCATTCAATCAGCAAATGTGGGGCTTCTGGATTTAGGGAGGTCAGCCTAAAATGCCATTTCATTGCAGGACTTCCCAGAATTTATGCAAAGCAGGAGGGTGTGTTCACTTTTGGCAACATTAAGACTTGTGGACTTCAAGTCTCAGAATTCCCCAGCCGGCAATGAATTCTGGGAGTTGAAGTTCACAAGTCTTAATGTTGCCAAGGCTGGACACTCCTGATGTAGAGGGAGAAACGTCATAGGGGAAGAAATTAGCATGTAGCTCCTCTTTTGCCCCCCAAATTTAGCTCATTAACATCTTTATGTCTGTCTCTCTACCATGCAGATGGCGACTTCAGATTTACAAGACTGCTTTAATTTTTACTGAGCCAAAGACCAGTCAAAATCAATGACATTAGAGGCAATTATCTATTAACACCCACGAGCATTAGCCCTGGGGGAATCTCCACACTGAAATTCAAATCCATAACGAATGTAGTTCAGATGAGGAATTCTAATTTTAATCTCTCTCCCCCCCTCCCCCCCTCTCCCTCTCCCTCTCACACTCCCCTCCCTCCCTCCCTCCCTCCTGTCCTCTCCCTCTCTCTGTGTAAGCATACTTCTATATATGTGCTTGCATGCCCCAATACACATTGCAAGGGATTTTGTTCTCAACAGCTTGAAAACAGCAATGGGTTACCAAGCCATCGGGAACTAAATTCCTTGCTGAGCTCTGCAAATCTCCCAACTCATCATCAGCTACTTACTTCCCGCTTTCGAATCATTTTTTCTTCTTTACCTTCAAAATGGGGAGAAATCCGTTTCTTCCCTATTGCAGTCATCCTTGTATTTATTTCACTTTGGATTTAAAATTCATACGCCTGTTCAAAATGAACTTGCCGTTTCAAACCCCAGCAAAATACAACTAATGCAATTCCTGGAATTTGGGACGTTTGGTGTTTTCACTGTTCCTCCATGAGATATCGGGGTCTTCCTTGCCTTAACGGGGTGCACAGGTCTGTATCTTAAACAAGCCAATTCCACTGCAACAATAACAACGTGGCATTTTCTGACTGTGGGACGGATCCACAAAAATCTAATTTATTCTAAGTTCCTCCATTTGTTCTGAGGAGCAATTCCTATTAACTGTCACCACCGGCATATTACGACAGCAAGCATTTTCTTCTTGAGTTTTTTTTGTGTGCTATTTGTACTATGAAACCAGGATGATGGATTGCTTCGAACAGAGCAAAAAACTCTTATTTTTTCCCCACGAGTTTATATTGGATAGTCTTATATTTTTACTTTAATTTTACAGAACATTGCACAGTCTATCTGTTACCGCAATCTTGTGAATGACTGACAGATATAAAAATCTTGCATTGCTGGGACAAAGTAAGCAAACTTGGATAGTCTCAAAAAGATTAAGCATGGATGAGCCTTCTTAAGTACAGGTAGTCCTCGACTTAGACCACAACTGAGCCCAAAGTTTTTGTTGTCAAGTGAGACAGTTGTTAATTAAATTTTGCCCCATTTTGCGACCTTTCTTGTCACAGTTGTTAAGTGAATCACTGCAGTTGTCAAGTTAGCAACACGGTTGTTAAGTGAATCTACTTTCTCCATTGACTTTGCTTGTCAGTTCGCAAAAGGGGAATCACATGACTCCAGGACACTACAACCGTCATAAATATAAGTCAATCGCCAAGCATCTGAATTTTGATTATGTGCCCAGGGGGATACTGTAACAGACGTAAGTGTGAAAAATGGCCATAAGTTACTTTTTTCAGTGATGTCATTAAATGAACTGTTGTTAAGTTGAGAACTACCTGTATTTTAATGGCAAATTGTCAGACTGGCATGAGAAATATTAGATGGCAATGCCAAACTGCATGGAGATACCCCTGAAGAAATCAGAATTCAACCTTTACTTGAGGAAGATGTGAATATATTTAAAGCTGCTCTGGGTGCATTGTCAGAAGTAATCAAAATTGTTCAATAAATAAAGAGACCCAGAACAAAAGAAGCAGGAGGTAAAAGAGAACCTAGGCAGAGATCTTATCAAAATTTATTAAAATCCTCACGCGCTCTTAAGGAGAACTTTGAAATTAAAATAGTAACATTAACACAAGGGTCACTAAAGAAAAGCAGCAGAAAATTCCATAAAGTTATACCCGAGAAAGCATTTGCTGTGAAACACAAAAAGAAAATAAATCTTCCGAAAAAATAGGAAGAAAGCTAAGCATTATGAGATAAGGACTCAAATTTTACTTGTCGTCATGGCTTCTGAGACACCAGCCTTAAATCCTGGGAACTAAAGGGTCTTGGGTTTCTCTTCATAGAACAAAGAACATAAAATGTAGAATAACAGAGTTGGAAGGGACCTTGGAGGTCTTCTAGTCCAAACCCCTGCTCAAGCAAGAGGTATCTTGGAGGTCATCTAGTCCAACCCCCTGCTTTTTGTTTTGCCTTTTAGTACTTTGGAAAATAGTTTGACCCTCTTGTCTTTTTAAGAGCCCCTCAAATTTTGGAATACAGCTATCGCGTCTCTCCTTTCATTAGATTAGACACCCAATTCCTGCAACTGTTCTTCTATATTAACAACTGCAGTGATTCAACTTAGCAACTCCAGCAAGAAAAATCATAAAATGGGGCAAACCTCATTGGACAACTGTCTTGCTTAGCGACAGAAATATTGGGCTCAATTGTGGCCATCGTTACCTGTACTAGAATGCTGTGTTATTGAGATTATACTATTGAGGTTATAGCAGTATTTCTCAACCACAGCTCTATTAAGATGTGTGAACTTCACTCCCACCCTACATATAGCATTCCTGTCCTTGCTTCGGAATGTGAGTTTCAGTCTCTTTTCAATGGAGAAAAAAAGAGAAGACATGAAGCTTAACTTTTTAGTGAAGATGCCAGAATTTGAACCTGCTACCTTCTGCATGTCAAGCACACATCTATCTCCCTTCCTTGAGAAACCTCCAGGTAGCCAGCTTGACCTAAGTCTTTAGGTTTAGTTAGCAGTTACCTCGGCAAAGATAGAAAAGCATCCATTTAGATTTCTGTTTTTCCCAGTGTTTTCCATCTCCCAGAGATGGCAGGCATAGAAATTAGATGATGATAGGCAGATAGGCAGGTGGGCAAGCGGGCAGGCAGACATGCTATGCAGGGGTAGGCAACCTTGGCTCTTTTATGATTCGTGGACTTCAACTCCCAGAATTCCTGAGCCAGCTTGGCTGGCTCAGGAATTCTGGGAGTTGAAGTCCATGAGTCATAAAAGAGCCAAGGTTGCCTACCCCTGTGCTATAGGAAAAAAAAAATCTCCTTTACATCATCTCTCCCATTTAAATAAGCATCCCCACAAAATTGTAGTTAGTTTCTTTGCCATTAGGGATGAAGGAATCTAAACTGAAATGGGTTTTTTTTCCCCTCCTCCTTGCAAGTTTAATGTTTCCTTTGTATTTAAATAAATACATCAGTTCAGAGGATTTTAAAGATACAACTGAAATCAGAGGTATTCCTGTTGGGACTGGTGGACAATGGTGACTTTGGACCATGGCTGGCTGGGGAATTCTGGGAGTTGAAGTCCATAGGTCTTAAAGTTGCTAAGGTTGGACACCCCTGTTGTGAAAGAAAGCAAAGATAGTACCAATAGTCATTGGCCCCTTGAGTGCAATCCCAAAACATCTGGAGCAACCCCTTCAGCATTGACAAACTGACCATCAGTCAATTGCAAAAAGCAGCTTTAACTTGGAATTGCTTACATCCTGCAACAATACATTTATGGTTATTAAACAACAACATCGGCCTATCCCATGTCCTTGGGAAAGACTCGATAGGTGGATAAAAATGCCAAATGTAGTCTAAACATCTGATTGAGCCCGCAACCAACCATGTAATAATAATAATAATTACAGGGTAGTTTTGCTAAATATTTAAATGGAGAGAAGCAAATACACTTTATTTTCTCAGCAACCTAAGAAACAATGAACTGAATGGATTTTATTATGATTATTATTTTTAATGAATGAAATTCTATGGCTCTGGATGCCGACATCACTGATGCTGGGCCATAATTCTTTGCCTACCCCTGAATAATCCTCCTCCTCCTCCTCCTCCTCCTCCCCCCCTTTTTCTCCTATAATCTGTTTTTGTTTTTGCACTGAGCAGGCAAGAAGAAATGACACTGCACTGCAGTATATTTAGGAAATTGTAAGAAGGCACTTATGGCCTCTAAGGAACTCAGAATCTGAAGGGGGGTGGAGAGGATTATTCCGTGCAAAACGAGGACCTAGAAATGAAGCCATGCTTTGTCTTGTAGAACAGGGAGCCCTGAGACCCAGCCTTCCTTTGTTCAGGTGTTTACAGAGCATGAGTGAGCTCACCTTTCCGATTCTTCCTCCCCCCCCAAAATATTTCAGGGAAGCTAACCTGTGGTTTTGTCATTACTCCCCAAGGCCTTTCTCACATTCCTGCAGTATGACTGACCTAGATTTCCTGGCTCTCGCTTGTTCCTGCAGCACGTAGTGTCCCCACCTGCTTCTCTCTCTGTTTTCTATGAATGAGGGAAAGAAGGGAGAAGGATTTGTGGATGCCTTGGGGGAATAGCAGGTATTAGAGAGAGAGAGAGAGAGAGAGAGAGAGGCAAAGATGGGGTGGATTTGGAAGACAGCAAAAAATCTGTTCTTCTTCATTTCTTTCCCTCTTTCCCCGCCTGCTGACTTTTCCAGTCGCACAGTTAGGTTGTAAATTCCACAGGAGCCGAGCAGAAGGTGAGAAAAGAACTGAGAAAGGAGCAAAGAATCCATGATGGGGGGGGGGGAGACAGGATGATGATGATGAGGAGGAGGAGGAGGAGGAGGAGGAGGAAGCAGAAAAGACAAGATGGAGAGGGAGAGGGAGGGAGAGGGAGGGAAAAAGGGAGGGAGGAATGAAAAGAAGGAAGAGGGAAGGGGAGGGGAGAGGAAGGAATGGAGTGGAGGGGAAGCAATGAGAGGGGAAGGGAGGGGAGGGGAGGGGTGGGGAAGAGAAGGGAAGGGAGAAAAAGGCAATGGGGTATAAATAACCCTGAATCCATTTCTTTCTTGTCAAGCATCTCTTATCTGAGATCCAACACTTGCACTGTTAATCTTAGATGAGGTATCAACCCATATTATACCCAAATGCATAAACATTCCAAGAAGGAACATGACTAAACAAACCATTACAATACACAAGTGAGCAAAGTGTGGAAGGCTAAAACACTTTTAACAGCACAATCCAGAAGGACAGAATAGTGATTCCGTTCAGGCTTTCTCTTGGGCTGTTCCATAAGTAGTCCTCATTTGGGCTTTTAATTTCACACTTAACCTTAGAGCAGGGGTGTTAAACTCAATTTCATTGAGGGCCGCATCAGCATTGCGGTTGTCCTCGGGGGGCCGGGTAGGTGTGGCCAGGGTGGACGCGGCCTACTGGGTGGGCGTGGCTGGAGTGGGTGTGGCCTACTGGGTGGGCATGGCCAGCTCTACATCGTTCGCGTCAAGGGTGCCTGTGGGGGCCGGGGCAAGAGTGGGACAGATCTGAGGGTCTCTGGCAGAAGGGGGTGGGACCAGGACAAACGCCAAGGCATGGGCCACTGGAAGAGCCTGCTGAAACCCCTCCCCCGGAGCCCATCAAGCCGGATATGTGAAGTAGGCGAGGGCCATTTACTGGCCACTTCCAGGCGATGGTGCATTTCTTCATTCCTCACAAAGGGTAACACCTCCCCAGCGCGTGCCCAGGGGGCGGGGGGCGGTTCCTCGCTGTTTCCAGACGGCCTTGTGGAGCTAAGACTGAATGCCTTTCAGCATAGATGGCCACCACAAAATTGTACATTGGCTCCCGGGCGGCCTGGGCCGGGGCCAAAGCAGCGGGGGCCATTCCCTCACTGTTTTCAGGATGGCTTTGCGGGCCACATGAAACCACGTCGCGGGCCGCATCCGGCCCCCGGGCCTTGTGTTTGACATGTCTGCCTTAGAGGGAGGGTTGTACTGGGTATACACTGAGAGAGAGTAGCTGGCCCAAAGTCACCCAGCTGGCTTTCATGCCTAAGGCAGGACCGGAATTCATGGTCTGCTGCTTTTTAGCCTGGTACCTTAATCACTACACCAAACTGGCTCTCATTTTATATTAGCAATTATCCATTGTTTCATTTTGCTAAACTCACTTCCCTGTCTGCTGAAGCTCATTTGACCTGCACATCACTTCTTCTGTGATCTAATTATTACATCTCCTACTAATGACACGCCTCTGGCAGCAGCCTTCTGCTTAAAATGGAAATTATTGCTTTCACCAAAAAGTTTTAAGCCCAGGGAGTTCACCAAGGATCAGATCTCTAGCACATCAGGTAGGCCAGAATCGAAGAGGAGGAATAGAAGTTGACCTCATTTTGGAACCAAACTATGAAACTCACCAGCCTAACCTCTCCTAGCTGATAGCAATTACATCTGCTTGATGAGTGGATCCAGAAGAGAGGAACACCAATAAGCTGCCGTCAGGAACCGACCTTCTCCAAAGTCATCTGAGAAAGGGAGGGAGAATGACAGAGGGGGGTGGGGAAGGTTGGGCCTCTTTCCAAATGGCACACGCAAGTGTATTTCTGATATGTAACACCTGACAAGCAAGAAAAAGAAGTTGAGACCCTAGAAAGAGTGCAGAGAAGAGCAACAAAGACAATAAAGGGTCTAGAGGTTCAATCTTATGATGAACAGCCAAGGGAACTAGGTATGCCTGGCTGAGAAATTCTGGGAGTTGAAGTCCACAAGTCATAAAAGGGCCAAGTTTGAAGACCCCTGGCTTAGGGGGGTGACATGATAGATGTCTTCCAATACCTGAAGGGTTATCACAAGGAAGAGGGGATCAATTTATTCCCCCTGAGGGAAGGAAAAACACCATGGGTGGAAGCTCCTCAGAGGGAGATCCAACCTGGAAATAAGGAGGAATTTCCTAACAGTAAGAAAGAACAATTAATCAATGGAACAACTTGCCTCCTGGACTTCTGGGTGCTCCATCGCTGGAGGTTTTCAAGAAAAGATTGGACAACCATTTGTCTGAGATGGCATAAGGATTCCTCCCTTGACCGATCATAAGTGTAAGGACCAGTCATATGTCACTTTTTCAGTTCTGTTGTAACTTCAGTCACTAAACCAATGGTTGTAAGTCTCAAGAACTATCTGTATTCGCCCTTGCTTCAATTTCCTAGGTGTCTCGCAGAATGGGACAATTCGCTGCAGCCATTTCACCATGGCCATCTCACCCTGGCACAACTCACCAGGGCCAACTTGCCGTGGGGCACCTTGCCGTGGAAAATTCGATGTGTGATAACTCAACACAATAAATGTTATCCACCGCTGTTTCTTCGACATTATTTCCCTTTTTTCTCAATGGAAATAACGTCAAAGAAACAGTGGTGGATAACATCTATGGCATTGAGTTATCCTGCGTGGAGATGTCCACGGTGAGTTGTTCCACAGTGAATTGGCTGTGGTAAATTGTCCCACGGGTGAGTTGGCCATGGTGAAATGGTCGAGGTGAGATGGTAGCGGTGAGATGGCCACGGCAAGATGGCTATGGAGATTTGGCTGCGGCAAATTGTCCCACGGTGAGTTAGCCGTGGCAAGATGGCCATGGCGAGTTGGCTATGGCAAATTGTCCTATGGAAGTTGGCCATGGTGAGTTGGCCATGGTGAGATGGCTGTGGTGAGATGGCCATGGCGAGATAGCCATGGTGAGTTGGCTGTGGTGAATTTTCCCACGGTGAGTTGACCACAGCGAGATGGCCGTGGTGAGATGGCAGCAGCGAATTGTCCCATTCCTCAAGCAAGCAAGAGACACATAGGAAACTGAAGCAAGGGCGAGCTTATTGTTCATCCCTCAAAACCCCTTAAAGCAGGGGTGTCAAACTCGCAACGTCACGTGACGTGTCACGACGTATCGCGACTTTTTTTCCATTGCTGGCAATGGGGTGGGTGCGGTTTTGGCATGACGCATCTGGTCCGTGGGCCAGCAGTTTGACACCCCTGCATTAAAGCTTTTCCAATTGTACTGGAGATCATTTCTGCCCATGCTTTCTGTATCTCATTTCAAGGAGCTCCTACCCTTTTTTACTTGTTTATTCTTCAGGATTTCAAGCCATAATTACAAATTTGGCAAATGACTCCTGTTTTAATCAGATGCTTGTGATGTGTGGCATGGAACATAACATTGATTTTTTTGGTTTGTTTGTTTTACACTGCCTTCTAAACATTATTTAAAAGCACAATCGTTAAATTCAACCAGGAATTGATGTGCGGGCTACACAAATAACCCACTAAAAAGAGATTCTTCAAATCAAAACAACTTTTCTCCAGAAAATGATCCAAAATATAATTGCATAATTTGCTACTGTGCATTTTCTCCTTAGCCCTGCATTTTAGAATATTAGTCTTCTAATGAACTTCCATTCTGCAAGCAATAAAATATTAAACATAACAATTAAATATGGGTTTTGAAAAGAGGGAAGAAAATGCCAACTGTCTTTCATGACTGTTTAATTTTCATATATATCTCTATTGGTATTTTTTAACTAAGGTGGTTGAAATTTGAAATTTGTCGTCGGAAGGTTGTAGAAGCTGATCACATGACCCCAGGACACTCTAACCATCATAAAGTATGAACCAGTTGCCAAGCATCTGAATTTTGATCACATGATCAAGGAGATGCTGCAATGGTTGTAAATGTGAAAAACGGTCATAAGTCACTTTTTCAGTGCCGTTGTAACTTCGAACAGTCACTAAACAAACTGTTGTAAATCAAGGACTACTTGTACTGTATTATGTTGATCAATAAGGGTCCCAATTTTAATAGCATAAAATTGCATCTTGATGACCCAGATAGTCTTCATTTGGAGGCACAGCTGTCTCAATACATTTTGCTGTCCACGGCATAGATAATCACTCCCTTCTACTTCTTGGAAGATTATTGTGGATAATTTCCAGTTTAGCTGGCACCCAGCAGACTCTCAGTATCCAGATCAGAGCAGGCACACGCCACACTCAGTTCAGCTAGCAAAAATATGGCTTGATGTTTATTTATGAAACATTAGCAAACATCAAAAACATCAATTGGAAAAAATTGGGATAAAAGGCAAGTGAAAGCAGGGAGAGAAACATGAATAGCAGGCAACAATTTACATTACATCTATCTATCTATCATCTATCTATCTATCTATCATCTATCTATCTATCTATCTATAACATCTATCTATCTATCTATCTATCTATCTATATCATCTATCTATTTATCTATCTATCTATCTATCATTATCTATCTATCTATTTATCTATCTATCATCTATCATCTATCTATCTATATCATCTATCTATCTATCTATCTATCATCTATCTATCTATTTATCTATCTATATCTATCATCTATCTATCTATCTATCTATCTATCTATCTATCTATATCATCTATATCATCTATCTATATCATCTATCTATCTATCTATCTATATCATCTATCTATATCATCTATCTATCTATATCATCTATCTATCTATCTATCTATCTATCTATCTATCTATCTATCTATCTATCTATCTATCATCTATCTATCTATCATCTATCTATGTATGAATGTATCATCTATGTATCTATCATCTGTCTATCTGTCTGCCTGCCTATCTATCTATCTATCTATCTATCTATCTATCTATCTATCTATCTATCTATCTATCTATCTATCTATCTATCTATCTATCTATCTATCTATCATCTCTCTATCTCTCTATCTCTCTAATCTCTCTACCATGTATCTATTTTTCAATCACGTCTAGCCTATCAAACAGGAGGATTAGGGGGGACATGATAACTATCTTCCAGTACTTGAGGAACTGTCATAGAGAAGAGGGGATTGACTTAATCCCGAGAGCACTAGAGGGCAGGACAAGAAGTAATGAGTGGAAACTTGTTAAACAGACTTCCAACATTGAAGGAGAAATTTTCTGATTGTGAGAGCAATTAACCAATGGACTATCTTGCCTCCTGGAGTTGTGGGTACTCCATTACTGGAGGTTTTTAAAAATAGACTGGACAATCATTTAATTGAGATGATATAAGGCCTCCTGCATTGAGCAGGGGGTTGGACTAGAAGGCATCCAAGTCCTTTCCAGCCTTATGATTCTATGTTCAAATGCTTGGTGCCCAGGCTAGAAATATGACATGGAATTCTCCATTCTAGTCTCTATATTTGACATTTTCCTAGCCAAGTCCCCAAAGTCCCAAAACATGCTTTGCTAGGTGCTGGATGGAAAGTATGGTGAGAAAAAGACTAAACTTTGAATGGGTTCAAATGGAGGACTTTTTTAAAAATCAAAACATAAGGAGAGGGCTGCAAATGTTGATGGATCTTCCTTCTCCTCTCCTGGCCAATTGAGTTAGGCTGTTGGATGCTGTTGGAATCAGAGAGGAAATACGACTTTGATAGCTAAAGTTACGTAGCTGTGTTTCATTCCTAGGTTGTGAAAAAGAACACGGTAGGAATTAAAAAAAGTGACTAAACTATGTTTGTTTCCATCTAGAATCTCTGAGAATGAGGATTTCATTAGGGAACCTTTGACATTTTATGTCTCCACTATTCTTTGTATAAATAACAATGAAGTCTGGAAAAGTAGAATCAAGGGCAACTTGGGATCTCTCTAGATGAGACTGCTATAGTCAACTGAGACAATTTATTACTCTTCCGTTTTATTTCTTGACTTCACAACAGGTAACGGGAAAAAAAGGTGGAAAAGATAGATTGGAAATGATTTCACAGACAGCTATAGAAATGTAGATACCATAGATCTTATGAATGAGGATTTTTTTGAACCTTGGCTGTTGTTCACTTTCCTAAAGTTCTTTGCAATTGTAACTTTAGAGTAAACCTATTGACAGGCTATAGAATCATAATCTAATCTCTGTGGTACCACAGCCTCCAAGGAACCATAGATCGATATAAGGTTACTTTTTTTAAAAGCTATTAGACTCTAGTCCTATATGCATATCCCTGGGAATAAGTCTCACTGCAGTCTGGAGATACAGAGCTCATTCTTCATTTACTGGTGACTCAATAGTTTCTCTTTCTGTGTCAAAAAAGGTAAGCTGCAAGGAGCCTGGCCCTGGAGAAAAAAAAAACCCTGGGGTCTATTCTTCCACGACCAAATGAGAGAAAATGTAGCCTGTTGATTAAGATGTTGGTGTGGGATAGGAAAAGATTGGGTTCAAGTCCATCCTCAGCTTAAAGAATGATTGTGTGGCTTTGGGCCAGTCATTCTCCATCAGCTCAAACTAAACTCAAGACTTATTCACGTAGGGCAGGGGTAGGCAACCTTGGCTCTTTTATGACTCTTGGACTTCAACTCCCAGAATTCCTGAGCCAGCCAAGCTGGCTCAGAAACTCTGGGAGTTGAAGTCCACGAGTCATAAAAGAGCCAAGGTTGCCTACCCCTGAGGTAGGGGATAAAAGGAAGAGAGATTTTTATATAATCCAACTTCAGTTCAAGATGAAAGATGTCCATATCCCCACCATCAAGAAGACGTGGCATGGTTGAGAAGGTTCCCAATGGATTATTTTAAAATATAGACTTCTTCCATAAAGAAGGTCTTCTGCCAGACAATAACTCCTTAGAGGGAGCCGTTTTTTAGAAAGGCCAAAAAGAGTAACTATCCTAAAAAAAAGGCCCCATTCAAAGTGTGGTGAGGTAACTGGTGTGGTCAGATGGTTATTTGAACATCTTGTTTATTTCACCAAGAGGTATTTCAGCAGGATCCAATCGGGGTCAGTCACTGGGACCAGAGATGTAGTCTTCTGAACTTTTGGACTCATACTGGAGCCCATCCTCAGGGAACTTCTCTCTCACGAGGACGTGAGGTGAGGATGGGTCCAGCAAAAGTCTGAAAGCTCAGAAGACTAATGAAGAGAAGGACGAAGGGGGACATGATAGCAGTGTTCCAATATCTCAGGGGCTGCCACAAAGAAAAGGGAGTCAAGCTATTCTCCAAAGCACCTGAAGGCAGGAGAAGAAGCAACGGATGGAAACTAATCAAGGAGAGAAGCAACCTGGAACTGAGGAGAAATTTCCTGACAGTGAGAACAATTAACCAGTGGAACAACCTGCCTCCAGAAGCGGTGAATGCTCCAACACTGGAAGTTTTTAAGAAGAGACTGGACAGACATTTGTCTGAAATGGTATAGGGTTTCCTGCCTGAGCAGGGGGTTGGACTAGAAGACCTCCAAGGTCCCTTCCAACTTTATTGTTGTTGTTGTTGTTGTTGTTATTATTAACCTCTGGTCCCAGGTTGGATCCTGGGGCACGTATATTTACCTTCATTTGTGAGGTATTTCAGCATTGAATGTTTTAGCCCACATTGCCCCTTACTGGAGTACTGACCTCAAATAAGAGGGGAAAAAGTCACTGATATAAATGAGAAAAAAGGAGCTTGAAACTGGAGCAGCAGTTTTGACAATGGTAGGATGGAGAGAAAAATCGGCTTCAGAGGACAGGAAAGATCTATGTGGAGACCTTGATCAGTTAGATGGCGCAGACTTGGAAGATGAATTTGGCCTGAGGGCCGAGTTCCATAATCTTGTTTGAAGAACAGAACTCTTGATTCTTTTCATCCTTCCCTTCTCTAAAGTCTTTAAAACGGTCTACAGTTTTCACTGATATCGTTTTCCTTTGCTGATACAAAAACTTGTGCTGACATTTTATGGCTCCTTGTTCAGTTCAGCAAAGGCCTTTGACGTCAGAGAAGCCTTTCAATGCGTCAGCAGAATTGCACAGCCAGGAGCTCAGAACAGAGCAGACACCAATTCAGCCTAAAGAAATCCCAAAATTGTTGGCAGTCATTTATCTTGCAGCACATGTTGCCAATGCCTTCCCCCCCCCCAAAGAAATTGATCAAATTGTGCTGAACGACTTGATGAGGGTAATACTTATTTTGTGCTACTCTCTGTCTGTTTTTACCAGAAAATTGCAGGAATTGTAAAAGCCACTGACGGTGGGCAGAGGAAACAGCCAGCATATAAGTGGGCTGAAGAAGGAAGCCTATGAAAAGTTTATATCTCTGTTGCTTTCCTTCCTTCAATAGCTCTTCCTGCTAGGCAGAATGATTCAGACACCCAGAAACCAACTTGATGGCAAATTAAAGCAAACTTTTGATGGCCACTTAAGGACACCAGATGGGTGGGAGACAGGAGAAGAAAGGATATGAGGAATGAGGTGAAAAAAATAAAGTGAAAAGTTCTCTATTTTGCAGATGAGAAGGGTCAGGACTTTCTCACCACTACTGCTAATACCAATAGCAATAGTACTTAGAACTAGTACTAATACTATTTAGTAATAATAAATAGTCCTAGTAATAATAGTCATCATAAATAGTAATAATAAATACTAATGGCAGCTGTGGTGGTGCGGTGGTTAGAATACAGTATTGCAGGCTAATTCACCTCAGTGCCAGGGTTTAATCCACACCGGCTCAAGGTTGACTCAGACTTCCATCCTTCCGAGGTGGGTAAAATGAGGACCCAGATTGTTGGGGGCAATAGGCTGACTCTGTAAACCACTTAGAGAGGGCTGTAAAGCACTATGAAGTGGTCTGTAGGTCTAAGTGCTATTGCTAGAGTATTTGCTTTACAATACTCTGTGGGCACTTTACAATGTCAACATATTGTCCCCCAATAATCTGGGTTCTCATTTTACCAACCTCAGAAGGATGGAAGGCTGAGTCAACCTTGAGTTCTATCAGGATCGAATGCCAGGCTGTGAGCAGAGTTTGCCTGCAATACTGCATTCTAACCACTGTGCCACCAGGGCTCCACTAACCCCAAACCAATTTCATATGGATGCTTTTCCTCCCCCATCCCCATTTCCTATATTTCCCCATTTGGGCAGGAAATTAAATTTTAATGGTAGAATTGAAAGGAGTTGCAAAGGGGACATTGAGGAATAACTGTATCTCACTTTGGTGTTTGCGGGTGGAAGTACACAGTATGACAATACGCAATACTGTCAGTGACAATGAGCACAATGCTATCCTTGATCTCAGAGGAGTGGTGGCTTCAGCAAAATGAAGCTATTACTCTTTCCCAGGGGTGGGGTGGGGAGAAGAAAGAATGGGAAAAAGAGAACACAAGTGGGTAAACAAATATCAGAAGCAAGAATGGCATGTGGCAATTCTTCCAAGCTGAGCTTTTCATCCCCCCCCCACATTTATAGACTAAATCTTGCCAGACTGAGGATTCAACTATCTGTATCTACAATATAGTCTGGGAACTATTAGGGAGAAGCTGTCTTTACCCTCTTTCTCTCACCCATGATATCTGAGCTGAGTTGCCTCTTACTTCTCTAGAGCAGGGCTTTTCAACCTGTGGTACGCGTACCACTTGTGGTACATTAACAAGTGGCAGGTGGTACGCAGCCCTGCCTAGCCAAGTGTAGTGGGGGAGGGAAAGAGCCAGCGCAGCAAGGACTTACTGTGAGAGTCCTCTGGAGCTTGGCTGGGGCAAGGCAAAGGCCCCAGGCTCACTTCTGCTCACCCTCCCCCATGAGAAAGGAGGAGGGGGGGGTGGAGACAGGAGAGGGAGAGAGAAAAAAAGAGGCAGCCTTGGGAGGAGGTGGAGTCAGCACTAGCTGCACCGAAGGGGAAGGAGGAGGGTGGGGAGAGAGGAGAGGAGAAATCATCAAGCAAGCCGGCCGGCCGGACATGAGCCGATCTACAACTGCTGTGGCAGCCACCTGTGCTGGCAGCAACAAACAGGCAAGAAATGCAGCAGGGGTTGCCCTCCATGAGGAATGAAGAAAGGTAGCATCAGCTGGAGGTGAGACAGAAGGAGGGAGGGAGATGGAGAGTGGAAGGATTCTTATGTGCTTTTGTGACTTTGAAGTTCTGGGATTTGTGCAATGTGGGCTTTGTGTTCTTAAAGAGTGTTTGGCAATTTCTATTTGGCTGATGGCTCATGTCTTGTGTTAGCTTCTATTGCTCTGCTATTGTTAGCTGTAAGTTTTGCTGCAAGGGATTTTGAAGTATTTTTCTCCTGAATGGATTTTGCCTGTGGAGCCATTTGGGATTTTGCCTGTGGAGCCATTTGGGGAGGCTGCCTTAGCCGGCAGCCAGTACTTATTTATATTTTTTTTCTTCCTTAAGTGCTGGCTGCGCTCCTTAACTTTCCTTTCTAGCCAGTAGCTAATTCTTAAAGGAGAATGTGCCTTTTTAAGCTAGTTCATTCAGCAGCTTGTCTTTTCTGTCTCTGGAGGCTTTTCCTTGTTTGATGAATATACGGAAGAGAGAAAATATGGGGGGGAGGGGTTCAAATTCTTCCTTCAGAAGGAGATGGGAATGAGAAAGAGGGATGCAGGGAAGGAAGGAGGGAGGGAGGGAAGTCCCGCCTTAGCACTTGGCCACCAGCAGCCCTGCCATTGACTTTACTTGTCAAAAGGTTGCAAAAGGGGATCACATGACCCTGGGACACTGTGACCATCATAAATATGAATCAGTTGCCAAGTATCCAAATATAAATCACATGACCCTGGGCATGCTGTAATGGTCATAAGTGTGAAAATGGTCATAAGTCATTTCAGTGCAATTGCAACTTTGAACAGGCGTTTTTTTTGGTTATCAAGTTTTTGACACCTTGCTAGGTGGTACTCGAATATTGCCATATCCTAAAAGTGGTACAGTCGGTGAAAAGGTTGAAAAGCCCTGCTCTAGAATACACCCCCTCCCCTCCTGGGGAGCCATCTCTTCACCACATTCCATCACAGCAAATGGGGGGGAGGGCAACATTTCATAATATAAACAAAGGAACCAGCTAGGTTAGATGATTGGTCCATCTACCCAAAAAGTACATTTTGAATGACAGCAGCCTCTCAGCATTTCAGGAAGTGACCATTCAGCTCATCTTCTAATCTACCCTTTTAAGATGGGGATAAGCAACTTTTTTTGTGGATGGAAGCTGTAATTGATTTATTTACTGGGCTCCTGAGAGCCATAGAGTCTGTGGCTGGTGACATCTTAAAAACCTGGAGTGGAAAGACCTTTTTCAACATTTTGGGAGGTGGAGTTGGAAGGGATGAAAAAGCAAAAATGAGGAGCTTTAAGTCTTGCATTCATTTTGCCCCTTAAAACTCTGAAAGGGAAGTTTACAAAAGGTTTTCAGAGATAAAACGGGTACCATGAGCTTCCCAAACAAACAAGGATCCAGAAATTGATAAGGGGTCTGGAGGCTAAATCATATGATGAATGACTAAGAGAATTAGGTATGAGCCACGGTGGCTCAGTGGTTAGAATGCAGTACTGCAGGCTACTTCTGCTGACTGCCCGCTGCCAGAAGTTCAGCAGTTCGATTCTCACCGGCTCAAGGTTGACTCAGCCTTCCATCCTTCTGAGGTCGGTAAAATGAGGACCCAGATTGTTGGGGGTCATAGGCTGACTCTGTAAACTGCTTGGAGAGGGTTGTAAAGCACTGTGAAGGTATATAAGTCTAAGTGCTATTGCCATTAACCTAACGATGAGAAGACTTAGGGGAAGCTGATGGCAGTCTTCCCAGACTTGGTGGGATCTCACAAGGAAGAAGGCATACAACTCTCCACTGCACTGAGAGCAGGACAAGAAGCAAAGGGTAGAAGCTTGTTAAAGAGAGATCCAACGTAGAAGTAAGGAGGAATTTCTTGATAGTGAGAATGAAGTTGTGGGTGCTCCATCCCTGGAGGTTTTCAAGAAAAGATTGGACAGCCATTTGTTGGGGATGGTATAAGCACTCCTGCCTTGGGCAAGGGGTTGAAGTAGAAGACCTCCACGATCCCTTCCAGCCCTATGATTCTATGACTTATGTGTGACTATTTCCTTTGGATAAAGAGAACAGGGAAAAGTTAAATATCTCCTTTAGTTGTACAGATCCTCTCTCTTTGTAGTTCCAGTCTGTTCTATTGTGGAATATTACAAGGTAGAAGGTATTGTAAAATTAATTTAAATCTGCTTCCTAGTTATTTTTAGCCATTAAAGAGTACTATTTGGCAATAACTCTGGGAACTATATCCACAGCCCTGGGAACCACATTTGTACATTTTTTCACTTATTTATAGCCCATCTAATCTCGGTACATTAGAATCCATCAGGTAAAAACTGCAAATGCTTTTGTGGTCAGAGATGCTGCATCCCTGAGACTCCAGAGAGGATCACGTTTTCCGGTGAGGTTTCTTTGGCTAACACTAGCTAGACCAGTCCTGCCCCACCTGCGTCTCCTGACTTGTGAAAGGGTCTTCTTGGAGGCCCTCACTCATCCTGCAGGAGACCAATTCAAAGACTTCTGAACAGCGATGGAACCAGTCATATTTTCTCCCTTCCTCTCTGTTGCGAAGTAAATGGAACTATGTCGGCACTGAACATTTTAATTGCTGCTCGGCACAATTATTCTCTCTCCTAGAGAGAAAGGACATATGAGAGAGGAGGTGGATTTGGGAAGGAATAATAGCCGAGAGACTGTTTGAATGGCTTCTCCTGCTTCTGAGTCAGACGTCTGATCTCTCTGGCTCTGCACTGTGCACCCTGTCAGCAACGCTTCTTCGAAAACTTCAGCTAGAAGTCTTTTCCAGTCCTGCTGTTAAAAATGCTTTAAAGTTCAGCCCACAAGTGAGGAGAATTAACTCTGCGGTTCCTCAGTCTCAGCTGTGGTGTGTATTACAAGAATGAAACAAAGAAGGGATAGCAGGCATCGTCGCCTGAACTCTCTGTTGGAAGGGCTGATGAATATGACAAACTCTCAGTGTAGAGGCAACGTCCCCCCTTTCTCCAAATTTCATGGACTTTCAGGAGTTGAAAAGGCTGTTGCTTTGCAAACGTTTGCTCTAGTGATTAAGGTACCAAGCTAAAAAACTAAAAATGTGAGTTTTAGTTCCGTCTTAGGCATGAAAGCCATTTGGGTAACTTTGGGCCAATCACCAGGAGACTGCGAATTCTACTTTAGGAAGACAACACACACACACACCCCACACACACACACTCGAGAAAGAAATATTTTGGGGAATATTAAAAAGGCAGACTATTATATTTTCCCAAAGGAATAATGGAGAAGATCTTAAAAGGCAGAAATGCCTCCCCTCTCCCAGCCAGAAACTCAGCAGGCCAGGTCTGTAGAAATGCAGATTTGATAATCCTTTCAGAAAGACTGGAGCCAGGAAGCTTGGAGCTGATGGGATTAGAAAGACAAAGATCCCTAGAACCAACAACCCCTCACCTAAAAATCCAACACAGGATGTAACCATCAGCCACAGCCACAGGGAAGCAGGATATGACCTTTAGGACATAATAGGATTAACCCACCACCATCAGAATACAAAAAGGACACACTCAAAAGCTCAGGTCAAAGTTCATGCCACAGGAACAACTCCAAACACAAAAGTCCAAGAAGGTATAAAAATCCACCACTCCCAGCTCCATGGGGTCATCTGCCCCAGAGCCACATGCTGTTGTTGTTCTGCTCTTCAATAAACAAGAACCTTCTTTCTAAAGCAGTCTCCATTTTGTTTATTCCCAGCTTGGACTGGACCCTGATGAAGATTTATTTATGTGTTTATGTTTTGATTTAGTGTATTTATTTTATGCTAAGTCAATCAGAGTTATTCAATAAGGCGACATATGCTAAATAAAGACTATGTTATGCCAGATCATCATCAAAAGAATTTTTGTTTGGGCCCTAGCAGGAAAGGAAAAGATGAAATGGTGCAAGGTAAGTGAGGGGGCCACACAATGGTTGGTGGATGGAAGAGCAATAAAGATGATTAGGGGACTGGAAGCTAAAACTTACAAAGAATGTTTGCAGGAATTGGGTATGACTAGTTTAATGAAGAGAAGGATGAGGGGGGACATGATAGCAGTGTTCCAATATCTCAGGGTTGCCACAAAGAAGAGGGAGTCAAGCTATTCTCCAAAGCACCTGATGGCAGGACAAGAAGCAACGGATGGAAACTAATCAAGGAGAGAAGCAACCCAGAACTAAGGAGAAATTTCCTGACAGTTAGAACAACTAATCAGTTTGTCTGAAATGGTATAGGGTTTCCTGCTTGAGCAGGGGGTTGGACTAGAAGACCTGCAAGGTCCCTTCCAACTCTGTTATTCTGTTACTCTGAAAGTAGAATGAGAAATACTCTCTACAAGATAGAGAAGCGCTATCCACTCTCAGCAATGGAAAGAGTAACTGAAACATTTAATTTACATTATGGTTTCTTTGTGGACAATGCTGCTCTGTTCCTATTCTGCACCACTTGGAGCTGCTCTTTATTCTCTCCAAGATCTGTTACCCTGCATCGTAGACCTTTTCCTACAAGCCTTTGGAGACTCCATCAATGTTTTGCTTCCTAACCAACTGGGCTGCTTAAATTTTACTCGTTCTTTTTTTTTTAATAGAGTAATGATGACATTTGTGGCTTTTATGGTTTTGATGATTTGATTTGTAACCACCTGGAGATGAATAATTGTCTTGATAATTGTGCTGATAATTGTGTGGATAAAGAAGTACAGGAAATCATTTTACAAGGATTTCTGTTCTTATTTGAATATGGTTTTATGTTGGACTATATCGGGAGCATACAAGGTCCATCAGTTTCGGGGATTTGCCAGGCTTTGTGAAGGTTGTCCAGGGCTAAATTCTAAAAGTGGGCACATCAAGGCTGAGTTTTAAAAGTCTACTAAACTTAATATACATGTTTTGACCCTAAATACTCTACAAAAAGTGCCCCAAAGGAGGCAAATATTTCAACCGCCTCCTCCTCCTCCTCCTCCTCCTCCTCCCTCCTCCTCCTCCTCCTCCTCCTCCTCCTCCTCCTCCTCGTTTGCTTTAAAATAATATTTTACTACACTTGCCTGAACTGCTTATGGATCCATGAGTAGTATACACCAGGAAGGCTAAAATTCCAAATCTGGAACTAAAAATGTACAATTATCTTATTTTGCCTCAAAAACCAAACCTGGATTGTCCAAAATTAAGAGAATAACTGACTGAAACAAATACTGCATTATAACCAGAGATACTGAATGGAATTACTGTAGATTGATCCATTCAGCTTCCCCCCCCCCTAATTTGTGGGCTTCTGAGTGGCAGACCACCGTGAGGACAATATGGAAGTGGTATGCCTTCTGTTGTGATTCTACTATTGCTTTTTTCTTCTTCTTCACAATGGTTGCTTAAATCCAGCAATTACAGTATGATAAACGCACAATTCTCCCATCAGATATGGAAGTAAACACTGAAGACACCAAGCATCTTATGTCTATTCCAGCCTTCTTAGAAGGACCATAATGAGAATATTTATCAGGACCTGCTAGGAGGGCAAAGAGACGTCAGAAGGCTGGTGGCAAGCAATTCATTTCATTATACTTTTAAAGAAATGGGTATCCATAATTTGGGGGAGAGCTTCATACAATGACTAAGAGGAAGGTGAGATCTAGTATTTCCTAATCTTTTTTTTTTTTTAATGGCGGAGTATGTACTTAAATAGTTGGGAGCGCGATGGCTCAACGGTTAAAGATGCTATGCTTGTCAGCTGGACAGGCTGGGTTCGAGATCCGAGTGCATGCGACGGGGTGAGCTCACGTCCCTTGCTGCAGCTCCTACTCACCTAGCAGTTTGAAAGCATGTAAATGCAAGTAGATAAATACGTACCACTTCAGTGGGAAGGTAACAGCAATCCCTGAGCCTTGACATATAGTCATGCTGGCTACATGACCATGGGAAATGTCTTTGAACAGCCCTGGCTCCCTCTGCTAAGAAACAGAGATGAGCATAGCTCCCTAGAGTCAGACATGACTGGACAGGGGAAAGCTTTATCTTTATGAGCCCTGGTGGCGCAGTGGTTAAAATGCAGCACTGCAGGCTAATTCTGCTTACTGCCAGGTGTCTGCAGTTCAGCAGTTCGATTCTCATTGGCTCAAGGTTGACTCGGTCTTCCACCCTTCCAAGGTCAGTAAAATGAGGACCCAGATTGTTGGGGCCAATATGCTGACTCTGTACACTGCTTAGAGAAGCCCTGTGAAGCAGTACAGATTAGAAATAATAAATGAAAATAAATGTGGAAAGGTCAAGAAAGGGAAAATGTGTGTATAATAATGTATAGTAATAATATGTATTATTCTTAGTATGAAGTATAGTATGAAGGAAGAAAATGGAAATAAGAAACAATGGGACAACAAGGACAAATATTTTTTAAAGAAGAATAAGGGGGGGAAATGTAAATAATAGAAGACTACCGTTACGAAATTGCTGTTTAAAAAAAAAAAAAAAGGAGTATACACTGTGTGTTTATGTGTGTTATGTTTTGTTGTTTTAAATAAATAAATAAATAAATAAATAGAAAAAAAAAATCTAAGTGCTATTGCTAAGTGCTATTGCTACTTAAGTAATGTGGCATTTTTGTTTACTTTTCAGTGAACATATGTCCTGAAAATTAATTTAAAGAACAACAACAACAACAACAACAAATAACAAAGCATATTAAGCAACTTAAAAGTGAAGGAATGAATGGAAATACTTTGGAACGCGAATCCTGCCAAGATTAGACAGTGTATGGCTCACTTCAAAAGCATGAAGCATCTGCTAAATTTTCCCACTGAAAATCAAGGGGACCTTAGTTTGTTAAAGATAAGATGAGGTGAGTCTGGGGAAGGGATTTCAGAAACCTTTGCCCTGTAGAAATCATGTTAACAAGTCATTTGACTGAAGCGCTTGCATTCAGGTGATGTCAATTTGATTCATTTACACAATTTTACATAACTTTTAACAACAAGAACAAGAACAACAAGAACAACAACAACAACAACAACAACAACAACAACAACAACAATAATAATAATAATAATAATAATAATAATAATAATAATAATAATAATAATAATAATAATAATAATAATAATAATAATAATAATAATAATAATAATAAAGTTGGAAGGGACTTTAGAGGTCATCTAGTCCAACCCCCTGCTCAGGCAGGAAACCCTATATCATTTCAGACAAATGTCTGTCCAGTCTCTTCTTAAAAACTTCCAGTGTTGGAGCATTCACAGCTTCTGGAGGCAGGTTGTTCCACTGGTTAATTGTTCTAACTGTCAGAAAAATTTCTTCTTAGTTCTAGGTTGCTTCTCTCCTTGATTAGTTTCCATCCGTTGTTTCTTGTCCTGCCTTCAGGTGCTTTGGAGAATAGTTTGACTCCCTCTTCTTTGTGGCAACCCTTGAGATATTGGAATACTGCTATCATGTCCCCCCTCGTCCTTCTCTTCATTAAACTAGACATACCCAATTCCAGCAGCCGTTCCTTATATGTTTTAGCCTCCAGTCCCCTGATCATCTTTGTTGCTCTTCTCTGTACTCTTTCTAGAGTCTCAACATCTTTTTTACATCGTGGTGACCAAAACTGGGTGCAGTATTCCAAGTGTGGCCTTACCAAGGCATTGTAAAGTGGTATTAACACTTCACGTGATCTTAATTCTATCCCTCTGTTAATGCAGCCTAGCACTGTGTTGGCGTTTTTGGCAGCTGCAGCACACTGCTGGCTCATATCTAAGTGATTGTCCACTAGGACTCCAAGATCCCTTTCACAGTTGCTATTATTGAGCAAGGTACCCCCTAGACTAGGGGTAGGCAACCTTGGCTCTTTTATGACTCGTGGACTTCAACTCCCAGAATTCCTGAGCCAGCCATGGGAGTTGAAGTCCACAAGTCATAAAAGAGCCAAGGTTGCCTACCCCTGCGCCTAGATTATACCTGTGCATTTGGTTTTTCTTGCCTAAATGTAGAACTTTTTTCCAGGAACTGTCTCAGTAGGTGGCGGTATTGGGCTGACCTTGTCTAAATTTGGATTGCTAAGCAAGCTTGGACTGGTTAGTACTTAGACAAAAGATCTCCGGGTTTTTGGTTAGACTGACAAGTCAAAAACAACCCTGAGAAGGGTACAGGCAGTCCTCGACTTACAACAATTCATCTGGTGACTGTTCAAAGTTATAATAGTACTGAAAAAAGTGACTTATGGCCTTTTTTCACACTTACGACCATTACAGCATCCCCATGGTCCCGTGATTAAAATTTGGATGATTGACAGCTGACTCATATTTATGATGGTTGTAGTGTCCCGGGGTCATTTGATCATCTTTTGCAACCTTCTGACAAGCAAAGTCAATGGGAAAACCAGATTCATTTAACAACCTTGTTACTAATTTAACAACTGCAGTGATTTACTTAACAACAGTATCAAGAAAGATCATAAAATGTCTTGCTTAGCAACAGAAATTGTCATCACAATTCGAGGACTATCTGTAGTGAGAAATCTCTTCTGTATTATTACCAAGGAAATTACATAGAACTGTCCAAATTTAAAGTGCTAGTACCATTTTATAAGCACCGTTACTGCTTTATACTGCACTGATAAGACCACATTTGGAATAGCGTGTCCAGTCTTAGTCACCACAATGCAAAAAAAGATGTTCAACTCTAGAAAGAGTGCAGAGAAGACCAACAAAGATGATTAGGGGAATGGAGGCTAAAGCACATGATGTATCCTTGTGGGAACTGGGTATGTTTAGTCCAACAAACACTAGGGATTACATGATAGCAGTCTTCCAGTATCTAAGAGGCTATCACAGAGAATAGGGGATTGACTTTTTCTCCATAGCACCAGAGGGCAGGACAAGAAGTAGCAGATTGAAACTTAACAAAGAGAGATCCAACTTAGAATTACGAAGAAATTTCCTGTTAGTGCGAACAATTAATCAATGGATCGGCTTTCCTCTAGAAGTTATGGGTGGAGGTTTTAAAGAAATGATTGGACAGCCATTTGTCTGAAATCATATAGGGTTTTCTGCCTGAGCAGGGGGTTGGACTAGAAGACCTCCAAGGTCCCTTCCAATTCTGCTATTTTATATTCTGTAAATAGTCATCAGGAGCCTAGCCTATCCCAAGGTTGCGAGTTAACTGGCAACAGTGCGTTAGTAAACATTCATTATGCAATTTCAGGACCAGTCCTGATTCACACAACAGAAAGGAATTCCATGTCATTTGTGTCCTTTAGTTATCATTTGAAGGTCAAATTTCAAGTGTCATAAGGAGAGCTAAACATAAGAGAAAGAGAATGATATACCTCTTGCATTCAAAGCAGACATATATGAAAAAGTTTGGGTAGACAGCAGCCTAAACCTTACTAGATTCACCAGTTAATGTTCCGGTCTGATAGTTAATATCAGGATGAATATTATTAGTTCTTATTCTGTTGTGTAAATGTTATGTTTGATTACGCACTGAAAATTTACAAGCACCAGTTCATAGGGTTCATCTTTTTTATGAAGTCACATTATTAAGCATAATGCTCTTTAATTGTTAATCAGTTTCTTTATTAACAAGACTCATTTTATGCTAGAGAAGCACACATCATGCTTTTATACCATGCTGTGCCAAAATTGGGCATTCTAATATCTAAAAAAAAAAAAAAGAAGAAGAAGAAGAAGAAAGAAGGAAAGAAAAGAAAACCCTCTTCTTCTGGTAAAGAAACATATTTTTCTAATTGTCAGGGTAGTTGAGAATTTTTTTCAAAAAAAAAATTTGGGTTGAATTTTGGGATGTATTGAATTTATGGAAGTGACAAAAATTATGTTTGTAACATCAGCTGTCCAACTTTTGCTTGAAAACATCCGGTAATGGAACCAGCTTCAAGAAGCATGTAGGTCTATTTTTTAATATCTGTTGTTTAATATTAATTATGTAATATTATAAACAGCCCAGAGTTACCATGCGGTAAGATGGGCAACCAATAAATTTGATAGCTAGGTAGGTAGTAGGTAGGTAGATAGCTAAACAGACATCATCATCATCATCATCATCATCATCATCATCATCATCATCATCATCATCATCATCATCATCATCATCATCATAATAATAAATTGGAAGGGACCTTGGAGATCATCTAGTCCAACCCCCTGCTCAGGCAGGAAACCTATACCATTTCAGACAAATGGCTGTCTAGTCTCTTCTTAAAATCTTCCAGTGTTGGAGCATTCACCAATTCTGGAGGCAAGTTGTTCCACTGGTTAATTGTTCTAACTGTCAGGATGTTTCTCCTCAGTTCCAGGTTGCTTCTCTCCTTGACTAGTTTCCATCCATTACTTCTTGTCCTGCCCTCAGGCGCCTTGGAGAATAGCTTGACTCCCTCTTCTTTGTGGCAACCCCTGAGATATTGGAATACTGCTATCATGTCACCCCCCCTCGTCCTTCTCTTCATTAAACTAGACATACCCAATTCCAGCAACCGTTCCTTATATGTTTTAGCCTCCAGTCCTCTAAATCTCTCAAGGTCAGAACATTTCTTATTTCAAGTTGGTTCTTCCTCTGTGGAACCTGCAGCCTTTAATTCTTGCCCTACGCTTGGGAACTATGAAGAATTAATCCAGATCATCAGGGAATCGCCTGAGGCTTATCTTCTTTCTCTGAAGCTAGAATCAGTGTTATTAAGATAAAAAAAAATGGGACGAGATCTAGAATGAGGCTTCAATCCTATGACAGAGAAGGTGAGCTAGAACAGAATTAAGCTGATATCCTCCTCAAAGGTCAGAGACAAGGTTTTCCCCAAGGTTGGTTCTCTTGGGTTCAAAATAGGTGGGAAGTGAGTGAAATGGGAGTTTAGCAAAAGGTGTGCGGTGAAAGGGATAAGGGGTTCAAAGCTGTATGTCACATCTCCAAATGTAATAATAAAAAAATTATATATCAGGTCAGTTACTGAACTTATGTAAATCAAGGATCAGCTATGTAAGTATCAGGGTCCCACTACACATCGTACAGATAGTCCTATACTTAGCAATAATTTATTTAGTGACCATTCAAAGTTACAACGGCACAGAAAAAAGTGCCTTATGACCATTTTACACATTTATGACCATTGCAGCATCCCCAAGGTCACATGATTTACATTTCGATGCTTGGCAACTGAATAGCGGAATAACAGAGTTGGAAGAAACCTTAGAGGTCTTCTAGTCCTACCCCCTGCTAAGGCAGGAAGCCCTATACCATTTCAGTTAAATGGTGACCCAATCTCTTCTTAAAAACTTCCAGTGTTGGAGCACCCACACCTTCTGGAGACTGACTCACATTTATTATGGCTGCAGTGTCCCAGAGTCATGTGACCCCCTTTTGTGTGACCTTCTGGCAAGCAAAGTCAATGGGTAAACCAGACTCACTTAACAACTGGAGTAATAACTGGAGGCTAAAACATATAAGGAACGGTTGCTGGAATTGGGCATGTCTAGTTTAATGAAGAGAAGGACGAGGGGGGACATGATAGCAGTGTTCCAATATCTCAGGGGCTGCCACAAAGAAGAGGGAGTCAAGCTATTTTCCAAAGCGCCTGAAGGTAGGACAAGAAGCAACGGATGGAAACTAACCAAAGAGAGAAGCAACCTAGAACTAAGGAGAAACTTCCTGACAGTTAGAACAATTAACCAGTGGAACAACCTGCCTCCAGAAGCGGTGAATGCTCCAACACGGGAAGTTTTAAAGAAGAGACTGGACAGCCATTTGTCTGAAATGGTATAGGGTTTCCTGCCTGAGCAGGGGGTTGGACTTGATGACCTCCAAGGTCCCTTTCAACTTTATTATTATTATTATTATTATTATTGTTGTTGTTGTTGTTACTGTTACTGTTACTGTTACTATTATTACTGTGTTACTAATTTAACAATGGCATTGATTCACTTAACAAATGAAAAATCGTAAAATGGGTCAAAACTCACATAACAAATTTGTAGCGTAAATGTTGGGCTCAGTTGTGGTCGTAAGTTGAGGACTACCTGTATACAAACACTGTATACACTTAAGGTAGTCCTCAACTTACAACCATTCATTTAGTGACTGTTTGCAGATGTGTTCATGACAGTTGCACTTTCCCGGGACCATGTGATCACCATTTGTAACCTTCCCAGCCCGCTTCTGACCAGCAAAGTCAATGGGGGAAGCCAGATTTGCTGAAGGACCTCATGATTCACTAAACTTTTCCAGTGAGTCACTTAACAACTGTGGCAAAAAAGCTCATTAAAATCTGGTTCAACACAACAGTCTTGCTTAGCAACAGAAATTTTGGGCTCATAAGATCACAAAAATTTGTGAAATTTTGAGGATCTCACATGGAATTTTGCAAGAGTTTGTGCAGGAGCAGAACTATAAAAACTTAATCAAGAGCATCTGGGGTGCCAAATTATATGACGTTTCCTGGATCTGGCCATTAACGTATGCTGGTAAAAATACATTTTATCACATTTAAAATGGTAAAGAGAGGAATTCACATTAACACTCCCACACACCCCTCAAAAGTTGGATTGAAAAGTATAAAATGGTTTTTCCTAACCATAACAAAATAAGAACATTGCTTATTTATTTACGTATCACAGTTCTATCCTACTGCAATTAAATGACTTTCAATGGCTTGCACAGAATATAAAACAAGTTAAAACTTCCACGGGCTGATTAAAACCTGAAAAAGGGCATCCAAAACAGCATTAAATGGAACATAACAATAAATAGAAACAATAGAAAATCACCGAGGTAAATCAAGTTCCTCACAAGTGTTGATCACATAATATGCTACTAGTATAGTATGCAAACTAATTGGTTGGTACAACAATAAAGTATGTTGGCTTGCCCTTAAACAGAGCCTTCATAATCCCTAAAAACAAATGGTAAATACTTTTTTTGTGTGTTTTTCTCTTTGAAGTACACAAATTATGACAGTTAGAACAATTATGACAAATTATGACAGTTAGAACAATTAATCAGTGGAACAACCTGCCTCCAGAAGTTGTGAATGCTCCAGCACTGGAGGTTTTTAAGAAGAGAATGAACAACTATTTGTTTGAAATAGTATAAGACTTCCTGCCTGAGCAGGGGGTTGGACTAGAAGACCTCCAAGGTCCCTTCCAATAAATAATAATAATAATAATAATAATAATAATAATAATAATAATAATAATAATAATAATAATAATAATAATAATAATAATAATAATAATAATAATAATAATAATAATAATAATAATAATAATAAGTTGGAAGGGAACTTGGAGGTCATCGAGTCCAACCCCTACTCAGGCAGGAAACCCTATACCATTTCGGACAAATGGCTGTCCAGTCTCTTCTTAAAAACTTCCAGTGTTGGAGCATTCACCGCTTCTGGAGGCAGGTTGTTCCACTGGTTAATTGTTCTAACTGTCAGGAAGTTTCTCCTTAGTTCTAGGTTGCTTCTCTCCTTGGTTAGTTTCCATCCGTTGCTTCTTGTCCTGCCTTCAGGCGCCTTGGAGAATAGCTTGACTCCCTCTTCTTTGGGGCAGCCCCTGAGATATTGGAAGACTGCTATCATGTCACCCCTCGTCCTTCTCTTCATTAAACTAGACATACCCAATTCCAGCAACCGTTCCTTGTAAGTTTTAGCCTCCAGTCCTCTAATCATCTTCTTCCTAACTCCTTACTGCCGTCCTTGCAAATTTTGCACCAGCCAGACCTTTAATGTTTCCATCATGCTATTTTAGCTAATAATAAGCCTGTTGGCTGCCCCAATTAAACACTGCCTTGGTGGCACTAATGCATTAAAACACCCTCAGCTCTCTAATGTCTTCATTGATCACGTATCTCACCGAGGAGTGTTTGACTGAGCTAACTTGCTTTTTTGATTAAAAGAATATGTGTTTTAAAATAGCACTTCTCTTGTGGTCACAACTGGCTGATTTCCACACACATGTCCTTCATTCTGCAGTTGCATCTTGGTCACTCTGGAAAGTAATAAAGGAGAATATTTGTAGCTCAGACTTGAACTGTGGGGTCCTTAGTGATCTCTGAGCTTGTGTCATGGTTCCGATAAATGAGACCAGTAGAAATAAGAACTCTGAGGCAATTGTTTTCCTCATAGAACACTTTTAATGGCTACATAATATCAGCACGAACAAAGGTGAAACCAAGGCTGAAAGTTCCCCCCCCAAAAAAGGTTACAAAGTGAAAGTTGAACTCCCCACCCCTTAGTGTGTCATAAACCACAATCCCCAATTAACACCTTTGGCGGGCTCTCTAAGGGTAGCTCCAGCCCACCAAACACTTAGGCTGCTTGACCTTGGTTCCCACAGGAAAGTTATTGTTTTGACTAAACTATAAGAATGCATCTCCCCCCTCCCATTGCTGTGGCAACGGAAAAATGAAGAAACATGGCTGTATTCAGAGTGTTTGAAAGGTTTGACAGCTTGCTTGTTTACTTGCAGACGTTTCATTACCCAAGCTAGGTAACATCATCAGTACTACGGTAGGAAGGAGTGGGGTTTGCTCTCAAGTTTACATTCTAGTCTAGTGGCTTGCCCTGTCAGTATTGGTGGGGATGGTCTTACGAGATTATTTGATTGGACTGTTTGCTGTGGGCTTGTTTGGCAGTTCCTCGATTGGGGTATTGTTTACTACTTACCTGAGCTACAAATATTTTCCCTTATTGAACATTCATTTGTTTCTGTTTTTGTCTGGCCACTGTAGGTTTTCCAACTTTCACTTCCATAGAGTGTCATAGAGAAATGATTTGGAGATTTGATTTAAAAGCCAGTCAGTCAAAAAGCATTGGAATAAGCTCTTTAGACAGAAGCAGTGAATCAGATGCATCAAATCAAATGCCTTCAAATCAATTGGAGGATTTGAATCAAATCAAATCAAATCAATGAAGTGATTCGGGCTGCAAACCAAATAAACTCTCGATCAACTACACCAGTGATGGCGAACCTTTTAGAGACCGAGTGCCCAAACTGCAACCCAAAACCCACTTATTTAGCACCGGGTGCCAGGTGGGTGTCGCCCACTGGGTGGGCGTGGCTGTGGTGGTCATGGCAGACTAGGTAGGTGTGGCCAAGATGGGCGTGATCACCTCGATGTTGCTTGTGGGGACACCTGTAGGGGCCGGGCAGGGTTGGGGGAGATCCAGAGGGTCTCTGGCAGGTGGGGCGGTAGGAAGGAGGTTTGTCCTGCAGGATGAGGCCAGGCAAGGCAAGATAGGGCGGAGGTGCCATTGTCACAGGGCAAGGCGAGGCAGGGGCCAGGGTGGCTGCTGCCTGACACTATCGGCCCCCGCACACAGAGGCCAGCGAGCGCATGGGTGCTGGGATGCATCTGGCCATGTGGGACCTCGGCGAGTTAGCGGGTGGCTGGTTGAAGAGGGATGGTTGCCATCTCTGGGGCATGGCACATGTGCCCACAGAGAGGGCTCTGAGTGCCGCTTCTGGCACCTGTGCCATAGGTTCGCCACCACTGAACTACACTTTCTAATCCAGAGAGGGAAAACCGGCAGGCAGGCAAGTGGGCAGGGGAAGGGAGGAAGGAAGGAAGGAAGGAAGGAAGGAAGGAAGGAAGGAAGGAAGGAAGGAAGGAAGGAAGGAAGGAAGGAAGGAAGGAAGGAAGGAAGGAAGGAAGGAAGGAAGGAAGGAAAATTAGGGTGGTAAATCTCCATTGTTGTACATTATACCAGAGTTCCCCAACCTTTCCGGGTTGGTGGCCATGAGGGAAAGGGAGGAGCAGAGAAATGTGTGTGCGCACACAAGCATGCACAAAGGGGCGCACATATGTTGGCAGCGCCAGCATCTGCACGCATGCACAAGTGGACTGGACGCATCCACGGCGGTCCTGGTGGCAGAGCTGGTGTCTGCGTGCCCGCGCAAGCGGGCTGCTAGCACCCACAAAGGCCTCTAGCGACCGCACGCATGCGCAAACAGGCTGCTAGCAACTGCGCACATACGGAAACGGGCCGCTAGCGAGCGTGTGACACTGGTGGCGGCATTAGCACTCCTACGCATGCACAAACAGGGCCGCTAGCACAAGTGGGGTGTCCGTGCACATGTGCACGCACTCACCAGCCATTCCCGCAGCCCGTTGGTCAACAGGCCCCAGGCCGCTACCGGGCCGCGGCCCACAGGTTGGAGACCCCTGCATTATACACTTCATTTGGACCAATTAAAATGGCATGCACGGTTAAAGAAAAATACGAGTTTTATTCTAGAAGTGCCTAATTTCTACTCCATTCATATCCAGTTTTCCTGTTGTCTCTCCCAGATGCATTTCCTGGAATATTCCAGGGGACCACCCACAAAGAAAAGGTTCCTCCTCTAATCACATTGTTTACCATTCAAAAGTGAAACTAGCAGGCTATAAAAAGCAGAGGGGTGCATCTAACTTCCTTTCGACTTTGAAGAGGTTGTGGATTATTTAAAAGATACACAGGATGTCATCATCCCTCATGCCTGCTGGTGAGCGAGTGTATTTGTGTCTAGTTGGTTTGCTAAGTAGAGATTAATCTGGTCTTTATTTGTCATGGAGTTGCATAATTATTTTCCCTGATCTAACAGCTGGAAGGCAGGCTTAAATCAGCAAAGCCGAAGTGTCTCAAATAAATCTATTCTTCAGTGATAGGAATTCAAAGGAAGCAAAAATGCAATTAGTCGAGGGGACGTGCACTGAAATTATTAATGTAGCATGCCGAAGTAATATTTTTTCTCTTTTTGACATTGGCCCATCTGAGATCAGTTGTATTTGTAATCTGAGAATGACAGATTGAGGGAAAGCTCTGTAATTCAAGGACAAACATTTGATCTTGGGAAGACTAGTGTTCTATTTGGACCAAGAGAACTATTGCTTTGATCAAGAGCTGGAGCAGAAAATGAGAACTTAAACTTGGAGTATATGCAGCAATAACAAAAAAAACTAATAGTACTCTCTATATACCCAATAGAGATTTAAGCAAGAATCATTCATAGCAGGGGTCCCCAACCCCCCAGTGCGTGGAACAGTACCGGGCCACGGCATGCCAGCAACCGGTCCGCACAAACAAGCAAAGCCCCATCTGCGGGATGCAGGCAACACACAAAACCACACACCCTCCGGTCCATGGAAAAACCTCTCTCCACGGAACCGGTCCCTGGTGCCCAAAAGGTTGGGGACCTCTGATTCATAGAACATAGAATAATAGAGTTGGAAAGTATCTTGGAGGTCATCTAGTCCAACCCCCTGCTTGAGCAGGAGACCGTATACCATTTCAGATAAATGATTGTTTGGTCTCTTTTTGAAAGTCTCCAGTGATGGAGCATCCACAACTTCTAAAGGCAAGCTATTCCATTGGTTTTTTGCTCTCACCATTAGGACATTTCTCTTTAGTTCTAGGTTGCTTCTCTCCTTGGTTAGTTTCCATCCGTTGTTTCTCATCTTGCCTTTTTGGTGCTTTGGAAAATAGTTTGACCCCCTCGTCTTTGTAGGATCCCCTCAAATATTGGAATATTACTATCACATCTCCCCTAGTCCTTCTTTTCATTAAACTAGAACTTAGAATAACAGAGTTGGAAGAGACTTGGAGGTCATCTCGTCCAACCCCCTGCTCAGGCAGGAAACCCTATACCATTTCAGACAAATGGCTGTCCAGTCTCTTCTTAAAAACTTCCAGTGTTGGAGCATTCACCGCTTCTGGAGGCAGGTTGTTCCACTGGTTAATTGTTCTCATTGTCAGGAAGTTTCTCCTTAGTTCTAGGTTGCTTCTCTCCTTGATTAGTTTCCATCCGTTGCTTCTTGTCCTGCCTTCAGGTGATTTGCCCCTCTTCTTTGTGGCAGCCCCTCAAATATTGGAACATGTCACCCCTGGTCCTTCTTTTCATTAAACTAGACATGCCCAATTCCAACCCAACCTTTCTTTATATGTTTTAGCCTCCAGTTCCCTGATCATCTTTGTTGCTCTTCTCTGCACTCTTTCTAAAGTCTCAACATCTTTTTTATATCATGGCGACCAAATCTTATGTAACAAATATGTTGATGCAACTCACAGCATATTCATTTAAAAAAAAAAAAAAACTTCTCTCATTGATTTTACTGGTCAGAAGCCAGCTTGGGAAGATCACAAATGATGATCACATGATTCTGGGACACTGCAACTGTCATAAATACATGCCAGTTGCCAAGTGCCTGACTTTTGATCATGTGACCATGGGAAGTCTGTGACAGTTGTAAACGTGAGGACCAGCTATAAGTCACGTTTTCAATGCCCTGTTCGCTAAATAAATGGTTGCAAGTCAAGGACTACCTGTAGTCCAGACAAGAAGCTCATATCATGAGTCCTCACACTGCTTTTACATTAAGGTGAGAGTAACAGAAGCTTGCAAGTCTGAAGGTACATCCTCTCTTCCTCGCCTTTACTTTCTGGAGAACTAGGATCTTCTGAGATGCTTTCTCCATCCCATTCCTGCGTCTCTCTTATGTGGTTGCTGTCCTGACTTTTTCCCTTGTCTCCTCTGGCTTTGGCCACCTAATGAGAAGGAAGGACTCACTGGAGAAGAGCCTAATGCTGGGAAAAATTGAGGGCAATAGAAGAAGGGGACGACAGAGAAGGAGGTGGCTGGATGGAGTCACTGAAGCAGTAGGTGTGAGCTTGAATGGACTCCGGAAGATGGTAGAGGACAGGAAGGCCTGGAGGAATGTTGTCCGTGGGGTCGCGATGGGTCGGACACGACTTCGCAACTAACAACAACCTGTGGCTCAGCGGTTAAGACACTGGGCTTGTCGTCTGGAAAGCTGGCAGCCTAGGTTTGAGACCTGAGCCCCACAAGATGGGGTGAGCTCCAGTCCTCGCTCAAGCTCCTGCCAATCTAGCACTTTGAAAGCAGGAAAATGCAAGTAGATAAACAGTTATCACTTCAGTGGGAAGTTAACAGAGCTGCGTGATGTCATGCTGGTCACATGACTGTGGAAATGTCTTCATACAGGGCTGGCTCGATGGCCTTGAAACGGAGGTGAGCACAGCCCCCTATAATCGGCTAATTTACCAATGGAGTAAAATCCACAGGGACTCCTTTACCTTCGCCTGTGTTTATTCACACAGTCCATTACGAGATAGGAAAACAAGGTGTGCATTTGTAACTGTCAGGAAATAAGAGATGCATGTTTCTCGACTGACTAATAGCACTAATCGTTTCTTTTAATCCTATCAGACAACTTCAAACTTTCCGGCATCTTGAATACAGTTAGTGAAGAATAAGAATAATCCTTTCCTGATGGGAAGCAGAGAACAGGATACAGTTTCCCATGGGCTATTGTCCATTCTCTGGTCCCTTCACCATCTAATTGAATCAGCTAGCCTGATAAGTCTCTATCTATAAACAACTTGGCTTGATTTTCTCTGCTTATATAACTAGGTTTTCACAGTAGCTTCCCACCGTTGACATATATCGTAACTGGCACCGCATAGAAGGTGCAATTGCATTAGAAAGCAGTCAGGTTGGGGAGCCAATGAATTCTGGAGGAAAAATGCCATTGGGGGAAATGAGATGGTACCTATGACCTGGTGGTGCAGTGGTTAGACTGCAATGTTGCTGGCAAACTCTGCCCACTGTCAGGAGTTTGATCCTGACCGGCTCAAGGTTGACTCAGCCTTCCAGCTTTCCGAGGTAGGTAAAATAAGGACCCAGATTGTTGGGGGCAAATATGCTGACTTTGTAAACTTCTTAGAGAGGGCTGTAAAGCACTGTGAAGCAGTGTATAAGTTTACGTGCTATTGCTGTGTCCTGCTTATGAAAGACAACCAGCACACTGAAGGAGATCATCACAATGCAGTTGACATAAATTATATTGGGTGTGAATGAAATTAAGTATTATTCATTGTACCCAAATATCTTTAGGTTGTATTTCCATAAATGTAGTCAAGTCGGCATTCAGAAACTACAATAAATATTAAAAAACAGAAAATCAACATGAAGAATAGAAAGAGACACCAAGAATCGTGCTCTCCTTGAACAACTAAAGCAAAGAAATGGGAATTAATGACCATCACCAAGTCAACAAATCCTTATTCACTCCCGACCCGTTTTCCAGTTTTTAGTATTCTCTTGGCTAATCTAACTAACATATGGAGGGAAAGTAACCCTGCCAAACTAGGATATTTCCCTAGTTTAAAAGTCAGCAACAAATGACAGCTCCAGTAGGGAATATGAGAAGTGTTAAGGTCGTTTAGGTTCATTGCTGATTAAAAGTTTAAATTCTGACCTTCCAGAGCTACGTGAATTTCGCAAAGCCCCTGACGAGCTTCATCCAAAACCAGTTTCAGCTGTTTGCAAACCTTTCCTTTGTGTAAGGAGCACTGCTTGGCGTTATTTTTGGCTTTCTGAAAAGGAAGGTAAAGAACCGACATCGGACTGAAAGGTTTGTGTACAAAACAAGATGGGAAAAGAAGCCACACAGCGCAGGCACAAGAATGCATTCAATGTTTCCCCCCCCCTCCCTTTGGCGTCGAGAGGGACACAAATGTTATCCAAAGGAATGATGAAAAGAGCTCTCGAACAAAATCACGGAGGATAGGTCCCCCTGGTTGCTACCAAACATGTCTTCAGAAGGAACAGTGACTGAACGGTTGTTGCTGAAAGTCACAACACGAGAGGGTGATTAATTTTATTTTCTGCTTGCACCCATTCCACAATTCTCTGCTTGCCCATCGTCCATTCAGAGGTTGATTGTCCTAGTAATAGAGGCTGAAAACATCTGCAAATAGTATACAGGTAGTCCTTGATTTATGATCAAAATGCAGCCCAAAATTTCTGTTGCTAAGTGACACAGCTCTTAAGTGAGTTTTGCCCCCATTTTACGACCTTTGTGGTCACCGCATTGTCATGATGGATTGCCTTGATTGGTTTTAATTGCTGTTACACTTTTATTACTCCAAAATCGAAATTAATTTTAGTATTTATTCCTTTGATTTATCTGTCACGTTGAAACGGCTACCCATCTCCCCAAAGTGACTCTGGGCAGCATACAATAAAACCAGAGATCAAAACATCAAAGCGGTTAAACAATACATATGGAGAAAAACAGAATAAATAAAGCAAGATTACAGGAAGGGAGATATTACAGTATGCACAATATAGCCAGCACACAGACTTCTTTTGACTCAGAGACCTCTAATATGAGGAGATGCTGTTTCTACTGCTGATGTTATGGCTGCATTAACATTTTATGTTTATTCCTATTGTTAATGTTCATAGTGCAGTATGCAATTTGATTCTTGTATAGGCACCTTGGCTATGTTTTTGCTCAATTTGTTTTAATTAAATGAAATAGCCTATGAGGATAGGCAGGCAGATGGGCACCTGTCCAGCTGGTGCAAGAATTTAAAACAGGATAATTCCTCCCCCCCCCCAGTTCCGTAGAGGAATTACACTTCAGAGATTGCTCTATAGTTTTTAATCCAAGCAAAAGACACAGGCAGTTCGACCACTAGGGTGATATTTTCTAGACATTAGCTGGTTCTGCTAGAACTCGCTTGTAAAATCCCACAAAATCATTAGAATTAAAGCTTTGTAATGGAACTGTCAAGCCTCGAAGAATGCCTATGCTGTGTCAGCTTGCCTACAGACTCAGGGGGCAGGGTGGGGGGAGAATGGAATGCAGGCTTCAGACATCGGACTGCCAGTTGTGAGAACCAAGGCTGCTCAAGATTTGTTTACTGAGAACTAAAGACATTTTATCATAATAATTCTCCGACTTATAATTGGACAATGTAACCTGCACTAATAAGGGGAGGGAGGTTTCTCTACTTTTAATATAGCAATTTAGGCACGATATAACCGGAGCTAGTTTTCCTTTCACCTGTGCAAAAATGATGTGCTCAGTAAAGTTTTGCGTTGGAGATTACATCGTCTCAGCTATGCTTACTTCGTTGGGTTCATCAGTCAGAACCTTGAAGAAACGTATGGATGACCTTAGCGGATGAATGGAAGAGACACCTCCTAGAAGATGATCAGATGCTTGCCATCAGACGTTATGGGTGCTTCATCAGTGGAGGCTTATAAGAAAAGACTAGACCAGTGGTGGCGAACCTATGGCACGGGTGCCAGAGGCGGCACTCAGAGCCCTCTCTGTGGGCACGCGAGCCGTCGCCCCAGTCCTAGGCCTTCAAGCTGGGTTTTATAAAACCTTTTCGCTTTAGGCCTCCGCCGCTGTGTGCAAAAAAAAAAAAAAAGGTCCAATCAGTCAATTTCAACTTCTCGCGGAAAAAAAAAGATCTTGCAAAGTTGGAATTGATTGATTGAACTTTTTAGTCCCACCCAGTCTGCCATTACCACGGCAGCCATGCCCACCCAATGGGCCACACCCATCCAATGGGCCACACCCACCCGGCACTCAACAATGCATAAGTGGGTTTTGGGTTGCAGTTTGGGCACTCGGTCTCTAAAAGGTTCGCCATCACTGGACTAGACAGTCACTGGTCTGAAATAGTATAGCGTTTCCTGCTTGAGCTTGGTTTAAAAGACCTCCAAGGTCCCTTCCAGCTCTATTCTGATTGATTGATTGATTGATTGAGGCAGGAGACCCCAGTGGCTTAATAGTCAAAGAAAAGAACTTGGGAAGGACTCATCATGTTTAACTGCTTGATACATTAGGGCAGGATACCGAGGGAGGGGGGGGTGCATTCTGGAGAAATAAGAGGCAACTCAGCCTAGATAGTATGTGTGAGAGAAAGAGGGTGAAGACAGCTCCTTCCTAATAGTTCCCAGAGCATATCATAAATGCAGACAGAAGAGTCTTCAGTATGGCAGGATGTTGTCTATGGAGTGAAACAATGAAAAACACAGGTTGGAAGAACAGATGTCGTTCTTGGTTTTGGGGGCTTGACATCTTCTGCCTTGTTTTTGTTGTTTCTGTAATGGCTTCTGAATGTTTTCTTTAAGGCCATCTCCCCGGCTCTCAGCATTGGATAATAGTTAGATCTGGAAGCTGCTTGAATGGAGTGCATAGAATTGAGTTCCAGAGTGCCACAGAAGGGTATGGACTTATGTTAATGAATAAGGAAGAAAAAGGATGCTTGCTATAATGATGGTGAAAGAGTCTATGAATAAGATAGGGGGTTGGACTAGATGACCTCCAAGGTCCCTTCCAACTTTTTTATTATTATTATTATTATTATTATTATTATTATTATTATTATTATTATTATTATTATTATTATTATTATTATTATTATTATTATTATTATTATTATTATTATGAAAGAGGGCATATATGAAAGGAAAGGAAAGGAAAGGAAAGGAAAGGAAAGGAAAGGAAAGGAAAGGAAAGGAAAGGAAAGGAAAGGAAAGGAAAGGAAAGGAAATGAAATCTGAGAATTTTATTCCACTAGTCGTAGCCAACTTTTGGGGATGGTGCTCAACTCTGTTTTGAGCCCATGAGCCAGCTATGTCTGAAGACACGTCTGCATTCATGTGGCCAGCATGATGCCACAGAGCACTGTTTCTTCCCCACCAAAGTGGTACCTATTTATCTACTTGAATTTGCATGCTTTCAAACTGCTTGGTGGGCAGGAGCTAGGCAAAGACGGACATTCGCCCCATTGTGCAACGCTCGGGCCTCAAACCCGGGCTCTCAGCTTTCCAGATGACAAGCACAGCATCTTAAGTGCTGAGCCATCACGCCATCTTGCATATATGTATAACTACCAAAAAAAGAAGATGGTAGAAAATAATTGTGTAAAAACATAGTAGCAAAAATGTAGTCAAAGAAAGCATGGAGCTGTTAAAAATACTGTAAAGGAAGCAGAGAAAACACAAGGCAAATTTGATGGAAATTGTTAAAAATGACTTGGGACAATCTGCAAAGAGGGATATACAAGAAGTTAAGAGCATCTCAGCCTGGATATTATATGTGAGAGAAAGAGGATGAAGACAATCCCTCCTTAATAGTTCCCAGAGCATATTATAGATGCAGATAGTCCTCAGTCTGGCAAGATTTTGTCTATAGATGAGGAAATAGAATGGAATGGAATAAATAATAGAATAGAATAGAATAGAATAGAATAGAATAGAATAGAATAGAATAGAATAGAATAGAATAGAATAGAATAGAATAGAATAGAATAGAATCTTTATTGATAATGAAGAGAAGAGAAAAGAGAATCTTTATTGAGAATAGAATAGAATAGAATAGAATAGAATAGAATAGAATAGAATAGAATAGAATCTTTATTGATAATGAAGAGAAGAGAAAAGAGAATCTTTATTGGGAATAGAATAGAATAGAATAGAATAGAATAGAATAGAATAGAATAGAATAGAATAGAATAGAATAGAATAGAATAGAATAGAATAGAATAGAATAGAATAGGATTCTTTATTGGCCACGTGTGACTGGATGCACAAGGAATTTGTCTCCGGTGCATAAGTATTCAGTGTACAAAAAAGCAACAAGTAATAAATCATGATCATAATCATAAAATACAATCATCATAAATCATAAGATACAAGCACAAAACGATAGGCATAAGACACTCAATAAATGCAATCAACATAAATCATAAGATACAAGGTGATCGTCATAAGAAGCTAAAGGAATAGGTAATAGGAAAGATGAGAAGGATGAGAAAGAACTCAGCTTGGAAGAAATGCCACATGTCATTGTTGGGTTTGCGGCCTGTCATGGACAGAAAGACAGGGAGAATGGGATTCTTGTGTTGAGAAGAACTTACTCTAATATTGAAAGTAAGATTTCATCTGCTCAAGGAATGGCTGTGAGAAGGCAATTTATTGGAACACACTGCTTGCTAAGTGTCCTTCTCTGATGCTGATTCTCTTTCTCCTTTTTTTTATTACGGTAATATGGAATGATTGGAGCTTGCCAAATAAAATTTACAACAGAAGAAAGCCACAGTCACTTCATTAAAAGAGAATGATGTCACTACTTCATTTGTTTTTTTTTTAAATAAATAAACTACAATATTTATTGATTTGCAAACACAGGGTGCTTTTTTTTAAATTATCACTTGCAAACACCATGTTTGCAATTAAATGACATCCTGCCCATAATTGGGAATGAATCTTAAGCACAAGCACAGCCAAATGAGAACAGAAATCGTAAACCCTTGTATGCATACTTCCCTGTAGATCTTTATTTCTCCAAGTTCTTTTTTTTAAATGACACAATTGATTGCTTACTGGATTTTGAAGATCGTTTAGTTTCCCTTTATGGTTCATGCCAATGGTATTTGATAGCTCTGTGTGGAAAAACCGAGTTTTGCAAATTATAATTTAATTGTTTTTTTTTACATGTGAGACTCTAGCTGCTGATCTAGAATTGCAAAAGAACAATCCCCAATAGGGCTATGATATGTGTTTAAGGCTTACAATAGATAACAGAATTGGAAGGGATCTTGGAGGTCATCTAGTCCAACCCCCTTCTCAATCAGGAAACCCTATACCATTTCTGACAAGTGGCTGTTCAGTCTTTTCTTGAAAGCCTCCAGTGATGAAGCACCCACAACTTCTGAAGGCAAGCTGTTCCACTGGTTAATTGTCCTCACTGTCAGGACATTTTTCCTTACTTCTAGGTTGAATCTTTCCTTGATTAGTTTCCATCCATTGTTTGTTGTCTGGCCTTTAGGAGCTTTGGCAAATAGGTTGTCCCTCTCCTCTCTGTGACAGCCCCTCAAATATTGCAACACCTAGTCCTTCTTTTCTTTAAACTAGACATACCCAATTCCAGCAACCGTTCCTTATATGTTTTAGCCTCCAGTCCCCTGATCATCTTTGTTGCTCTTCTCTGTGCTCTTTCTAGAGTCTCAGCATCTTTTTTATTGTGTGGTGACCAAAACTGGATGCAATATTCCAGGTGTGGCCTTACTAAGGCTTTATAGAGTATTCCTAACACCTCATGTGATATTTGCAAACTATGGGTCATGATCACTAGGAGTAGGCAATGATCAACTTTGGAGGGTATATTGTTTTTTCTTAAGCTGATCTGGTTTGAATATGCAAACAGGAAGGCTGTCAAAATTCACATTTTTCCTAAATAAGTTTGCAGCAGTTTATCACTGTCCGAGTGGTAATCAGGAGTACCTAGGATGTTTTCCAAAAATACAGCAACGTATACGATGTCAGAATAGGTTGAACAACTCTTCTTTTGGGAAGAAGAACCCAACATTGAAAGTTATTTAATGCCATAACTTTGGATGAGTATGCTTTAGGGAGCAGGGTGCAACAGCAATTAGCAGTGCAGTTCATTGCTGGTTTAATCAGAAGTAAATTCTACAAGTAGTTTTTGACTTATGACATAACTGAGCCCAAAATTTCTGTTGCTAAGCAAGACAGTTGTTAAGTGAACTTTGCTCCCTTGTATGACCTTTCTTGCCACAGTTGTTAAGTGAATCCCTTCAGTTATTAAGTTAGTAACATGGTTGTTAAGTAAATCTGGCTCCCTCGTTGACTTTGCTGGTCAGAAAGTTGCCAAAAGTGATCACATTGTTGAAGGAAAAATCTTCATCAGGGTCCAGTCCAAGCCGGGAATAATCAACATGGAGACTGCTTTAGAAAGAAGGTTGTAGTTTATTGAAGAGCAGAGCCAGACAGAAAGATGGCTCTGAGAAAACTGACCACATGTAGCAGGGAGTGGTGGGTTTTTATACCTTCTGGGGCTCTTGAGGTTGTTTCCTGTTCCTGTTTGAGGCTTTATATTTCCTGTGTCATGTACTTTGATCTGAGTTTGAGTGTGCCCTTTTGGTATTGGTGGGTTAATCCTATCATGTTTCCTGTCCTTGGAGTTTGGGTGGGGGTATGTAGATTTTAGGTGTCTTTGTCTTCCTAATAGCTTCCTGGCTCCAACTTCCTGAATGGATTATTACATCTGCATTTCTAAAAGCTGGTTTCTGCTGAGTTGCCTGGCTGGGGAGAAGGGCTGGGGCTGGTTTCTGGGGGCTGGTTTCTGTCTTTTTAAAAGATCTTCTCCATTATTCCTTTGGGGAAATATATTCTGCCTTTTTAACATCCCCCAAAATATTTCTTTCTCTGGATTCTTCCCACAACATGATCCTGGGACACTGCAGCCTTCATAAATACAGGCCCGTTAAGTTCTGATCACGTGACTACGGGGACGTTTCCACAGTTGTGTGAAAAACGGTCAGAGGTCACTTTTTTCAGTGCCGTCGTAACTTCAAACAATCACTCAATGAATTGTTGTAAGTTGAGGACGACCTGTCTTCAATTCAATAGGATTTACTCCCAAGAAAATAAAATGAGAATCAGCTAAAAGGGATCTCATTTGGGGACCTCTGTTTTTCAACCGCCAACTGCTGTAGTGGATCTATGATATTGACATAATGAAGTTGCTGGAGAGAGATGGATCTATCATTAAGACTGAAGATGTAAATATACCAAAAGGCCATTCGACCCTTCATGGCTGCACAGCTAGTCCTTGATGTATGACCACAATTGAGTCCAAAATTTCTGTTGCTAAGCGAGACAATTGTTAAGTGAGCTCTGCTCCATTTTACAATTCTTGCCACGGTTGTTAAGTGAATCACCGCAGTTGTTAAGTTAGTGACGCGGTTGTTAAGTAAATCTGGATTCCCCGTTGACTTTGCTTGTCAGAAGGTCGCAAAAGGAGATCACATGACCCCAGGACACTGCAACTGTCACAAATACATGCCTGTTGCCAAGCATCCCCATTTTGATCACCTGACTATGGAGATGTTGCAACGGTCGCAAGTGCGAAAAACACTCCTAAATCGCATTTTTTCCCCCAGTATCATTGCAATTTTGAATGGTCATGAAATGAACTTGTTATGAGTCAAGGACTATCTGTATCTGCCATCTTCGGCTGTAAAAAAGCAACAGCAGCAAGAAACACCGATTCTCTTGGCAGCTTAATCCTGAAGCGGGGAGGTTATTTTTCAGGTCTGCTGTTCGTTTCACACAATCTAAGTGAAGGTGGGAAGCTGGTGAAAGGCTGGAGAATGGCAGAAGTTGTTCTTCAGGAGGGAATTAGCTGACGCAGGCAAGCAAGAAAACTTCTGGCGCTTTTCCTTATTGATGTAACTAAGCTACATTTCACCAGAGACCTCAAACTGTCTTAAAGCCAATTCGACTTTTTTTCTTCTTTCTATTTTGTGGTTTTCCAGATAGTCCTCCCCAGGCAGGAAGTCCTGAGATGAAAATTTTATTAAGCTCCTGTTGTCAAAACCTGGCTTAGTATGTCATATATTTAAGTCTGGATTATGGGGGGGGGGATGTAAAATGCCCAAGGCTGTCTCACGAACAGCAAACAAAAATTGAATTTGGATGACCCAACCCTTTTCATTGTATTGCCTAAGAATCTTAAACTTCCTGGAACAAAGGGTTTGAGCTGAGACAACCTGTTCTAACTGGGAAACTAGCTGGATCAGTTTTTCTCAAGTGTTGCTGTGTAGATGCAATGGGTTGGAATAAGAGAACAATTCATTTATGACACATTTGAATGTGCATTTCTCTAATTCCATGTTCTGGAATCAATGCATAAAGTGTAGCCTTGTCCATATTCAAAATGTGCAGCTTTCTGAGTTTTATCATTAAGTTTGCTAACAATTTTTATAATAATAATAATAAAGTTGGAAGGGACCTTAGAGGTCATCTACTCCAACCCCCTCCTCAGGCAGGAAACCCTATACCATTTCGGACAAATGGCTGTCCAGTCTCTTCTTAAAAACTTCCAATGTTGGAGCATTCACCGCTTCTGGAGGCAGGTTGTTCCACTGGTTAATTGTTCTAACTGTCAGGAAGTTTCTCCTTAGTTCTAGGTTGCTTCTCTCCTTGATTAGTTTCCATCCGCTGCTTCTTGTCCTGCCTTCAGGTGCTTTGGAGAATAGCTTGACTCCCTCTTCCTTGTGGCAGCCCCTGAGATATTGGAACACTGCTATCATGTCACCCCCTCGTCCTTCTCTTCATTAGACTTCATTTATCTAGTTTGTTGGTCATATTAATGTTTCAACTTTCAAGAGCCAATATTTTACCCTTCCAATTGTTTTTTTTATTGTCATTTATGTATCGTGAGCCACTCAGTTGCTTGATAATGACATAGGCAGCATATAAATTTAACAGATAAATCAATGTATATTACAGAAATGTATGAAATGGTGAAATATACTATGCAAAAGTCTAAACGGAAATAACTGTACATTCCTGAGAAAATATAAAAAAAGGGAATGTTAAAACAATTACACAATTGAATCCAAAATTTCTGTTGCTAAATGAAACATTTCTTCAGTGGGTTTTGCCCCATTTTACGGCCTTTCTTGCCACAGTTGTTAAGTGAATCACTGCAGTTGTTAAGTTAGTAACACGGTTGTGAAGTGAATCTGGCTTCCCCGTTGACTTTGCTTGTCAGAAGATCACAAAAGGGGATCGCAGGACCCAGGGACAATGCAACCGTCATAAATACGAGTCAGCCGCCAAGCGTCTGAATTTTGATCACATGACCGCGGGGATCCTGCAATCGTCATAAGTATGAAAAACTGTCATAAGTCACTCTTTTCAATGCCATTGTAACTTCGAACTGTCACTAAACAAACTGTTATAAACTGAAGACTACCTGTATCTACAACAGCTGCATACATCAGGCAAAATTGAGTAACAAGGTAAAATAATAGCAAGAAAGCATCTCGTTGGGAAAATGGGCACCAAATATTAAGGGTATGCTTCCGAAATAAACATTCTCAAATCTGACAGGCTAAAATTGCAAGGAGAAACTGAAAGAAGCTGAAATTAATAATTGGCCATACTTAATTAATTAGGACTGTAGTTCCCAGACGTTCTGCGCTGACTAAGAATTCTCGGAGTTGTGGTCCCAATCTGTCAGGATGATGCAGAATAGAGTAGAGTAGAGTAGAGTAGAGTAGAGTAGAGTAGAGTAGAGTAGAGTAGAGTAGAGTAGAGTAGAGTAGAGTAGAGTAGAGTAGAGTAGAGTAGAGTAGAGTAGAGTGGAGTGGAATGGAATGGAATGGAATGGAATGGAGTGGAGTGGAGTGAAATGGAATGGAATGGAAGAGGAGAAGAGAAGAGAAGAGAAGAGAAGAGAAGAGAAGAGAAGAGAAGAGAAGAGAAGAGAAGAGAAGAGAAGAGAAGAGAAGAGAAGAGAAGAGAAGAGAAGAGAAGAGATGGAAAGGACCTTGGAGGTCTTCTAGCCCAACCCCCTGCTATACCATTTCAGACAAATGGTTGTCCAGTCTCTTCTTAAAGACTTCCAGTGTTGGAGCATTCTCATGTTCTGTAGGCAAGTTGTTCCACTGATTAATTGTTCTAACTGTCAGGAAATTTCTCCTTAGTTCTAGGTTGCTTCTCTCTTTGGTCAGTTTCCATCCGTTGCTTCTTGTCCTGCCTTCAGGTGCTTTGGAGAATAGGTTGTCCCCCTCCTCTTCTTTGTGGCAACCCCTGAGATATTGGAACACCGCTATCATGTCTCCCCTCATCCTTCTCTTCATTAAACTAGCCATCCCAATTCCAGCAACCGTTCTTCATGTGTTTTAGCCTCCAGTCCCCTAATCATCTTTGTTGCTCTTCTCTTTACTGTTTCAAGAGTCTCAACATCTTTTTTTACACTGTGGTGACCAAAACTGGATGCAGTATTCAAGTGTGGTCTTACCAAGGCATTATAAAATGAAAATTGGGGAGGCTAATTTGCTGTTGGGAAGAGGGGGATATAGAAAACACAAAGGAGTTGAACCTGTTTTAGCCAAGGCAGAACAAAAGAGCCCAGAAAAACAAAATGAGCCGGATGTGTTTGAGAAAACCAGACTTCTGCAATAAAGGACGAAGAGGAAAGCAATTCAGCAACAGTGTTGGGTGGAGGAAAATTCATGTTGTCTGGAGCAAGAAGAGTGAAGGAAAGGTTGGAGAACGTGAGCCACTGACATACCGTGTTGGGGAAAAGAGTGACAATGAGGAATGGCCTTTGGTCCAGAAGAGAAAGCTGCAGCTGAGAAGCTGCTGGAGGGGTAGACAAGTATGTCTGTTTCCAAGACACGGCTAATTAATCTGTGATAACATGGCCTTAATAGTTCGCATTGAGCCGACATAATTGTCCCCAAGGGATCATATTAAGAAGTTATCCGATTAAAATATGAGAGGAAGCCTTGAAAAAGGCAGATCCTGTCGTTGGTGTTGGAGAGAACTGTATGATGTGATTAATCTTGACATGCTCAATGCACTCATCCGTGGTGACTAGTGTATTCTCCAGTCTGGGTTTAGGTTTTTTTTTCTTCAGATGATGGATGATGATTTATTACATTTTACATCCTGTTTTCCTCTGAGAGTTCAGGGAAACATGTAGGGAAAATCTCATTTAAATTTCTTATAGCAACAATCTTGTGAAATAGACACAGTTTGTCCCAGACACGATGAAGTCACACACAATAGACTTGGGTAGAGGAAGGAAAACTACATCCAACAGCTGGTCTGTCTGGACAGAGACTGGATGGAAATCTGGAATGGGATGACCCAGAAATGTAATAATAAAATAAAATAAAGTTAGCCTCACCAAATCAGAGGAGCTAATGTCTGAGATATAGAATGCAACTGAAGGATTGTAAACATGGGAAGGGGCTTTCAATGAATTTTAAAGTTGGACATCGATACCCTGGATTTTACAATTAGTTTACTTAAGCCCAACTATTTATTATGCCTACAAAACAGCTCCAGAGAGTTAGATTGCTTCACAAGGTGAACTGTGGCCTAAGGGACAAAGATAGATAGACAGGCAGGCAGGCAGGCAGGCAGACAGACAGACAAATAGATAAGAGAGAGAGAGAGAGAGACAGACAGACAGACAGACAGAGACAGATAGATAGATAGATAGATAGATAGATAGATAGATAGATAGATAGATAGATAGATAGATAGATAGATAGATAGATA